>BLSH010389339.1:356941-386918 GCA_018402905.1 Glandirana rugosa
ACACTTCTTAGTTGTTGTTCACCCTGTGTTAGTACTTCACCTTGCTTTAAATAACCTATAAAGTTTGAAAAAATTGTTTATGTTTTGACTTTTTAACCCGCACGTTTTAATAAGTCGGGGGAATTCAATTATGAAACATCGCGGTGGAAAACGACGCTAATGTCGACATTCAGCGAACCCCTTCAGAGATAGTCAAAACGTGTAGCTCTCTGACTGTAAAAACGGGTAAGGAGGAACGTTTTGTCGAGCTCGAGTCACTAATGATCCAAAACATAAAGCAAAATCTACAATGGAATGGTTCACAAATAAACATATCCAGGTGTTAGAATGGCCATGTCAAAGTCCAGACCTGAATCCAATCGAGAATCTGAAGAAAGAACTGAAAACTGCTGTTCACAAACGTTCTCCATCCAACCTCACTGAGCTCGAGCTGTTTTGCAAGGAGGAATGGGCAAAAATGTCAGTCTCTCGATGTGCAAAACTGATAGAGACTTCCCCAAGCGACTTACAGCTGTAATCGCAGCAAAAGGTGGCGCTACAAAGTATTAACTTAAGGGGGCTGAATAATTTTGCACGCCCAATTTTTCAGTTTTGTATTTGTTAAAAAAGTTTGAAATATCCAATAAATTTCGTTCCACTTCATGATTGTGTCCCACTTGTTGTTGATTCTTCACAAAAAATTACAGTTTTATATCTTTATGTTTGAAGCCTGTAATGTGGCAAAAAGGTCGCAAAGTTCAAGGGGGCCGAATACTTTCGCAAAGGCACTGTATATCAATATATCATTTGTTTTTCAGCCACTACCAAAGCATAGAGAACAGCAAACAAATGCAACATTTGATCTTCTGATTAAAGGTTAAAAGAAGTATTAAAACATTATTCCTTTTATTTCAGTCTTTATAAATCAATTTTACGTACACACAGTATATTCTCAGTATCCCCATTACAGTGTATGCTTTCACTTCTCTATATTGATATATATAGATAATGTGGAATCCAGATGAGCCCAGGATCATTTCCTTCTATTTGTTTTTGCAAAAAAACACAGGATGTGTTTATGTCAATGTGAATTTAGGGAGATATACATGCTTTCCTGAAAGGCAAGCCTGATTCTTGTACAGATGTCAACATTTCAGTAGCTTTTGTATTTCATAAAACAAACAGTATACTGTTGCATGTTTAGAGTCGAATTATCACAGAGGCCTGATCTCAGCATCATTGAGTCTCTCTGAGATTACATGAAGATACAGAAGGATTTGAGGCAGCCTACATCCACAGAAGATCTGTGGTTAGTTCTCCAAGATATTTGGAACAACCTACCTGCCGAGTTCCTTCAAAAACTCTGTGGAAGTGTACCTGGAAGAACTGATGCTGTTTTGAAGGCCAAGGGTGGTCTCACCAAATATTGATTTGATTTGGATTTCTCTTCTGTTCATTTACTTTCCATTTTGTTAATTGATTGAAAAATAAACTTTCTTAAGTTACAAAATGTTTTCATGCCTACCTAAAACACTTGCATAGTACAATATATATATATATATATATATTATATAAACATCTTTTTCTCTCTCTTTTTTTATTTTTTATAAGTGATCACATGACCTCTGTTCTCATTTACATGAGGTGCTTAGAGAGCTTGGGGTGGAGACTGCAAAGGGGCGTGTCAGCAGGAGGCAGAAAAAGTAACACACAGATCTTCCCAGTGAATGTCTGTGCAGAGAGGCGTATCGGCAATCTTGGCCATTGGAGAAGAGGCAGGCAGTGTTCCCAGCACAGCCAGAAAACTGACCATGCTGGAGTGGATGTGTTCTCATGATTAGTGTGGTCAGTTTGAAATAGTAAAGCAGTGGGATTAGCAGGATCACCAGGTATTTCACAGAAAGGAAGAAATACAGAGAGAACATTATTTTTGTTAAAGAGGAGCTCCAGGCTCCTGCAGAAAAAAATGAATACGGTAGCTACTGACTTTTAATATTAGGACACTTACCTGTTCAGGAATCCAGCAGTATCTTCACCCGAGCTAATTTTTTACTAGGCTATCAGATGCTGCTGCCACTCCACTAAGGGAAACCAGCAGTGAAGCCTTGTAGCTTCACAGCCGGTTCCCTACTGCACATGAGCGGAGTGCTCTGGCTTTCTGATTGAGATGCCTGCAGGGGAAGGAGGAGGGGGCCACAATTCTGGCTGAGTTTGCCATGGGGAACTCAGCCAGAAGTGGGAGTGGGTACCTGTCAAAACCACTCTACCTGTCCACTCCCCCCCCCCCCCCAAAAGGTGCCAAATGTGGCAGCGGAGGGCAGGGGGAGGCAGACAAGCAGAACTTGCACTTATGCCTGGAGCTCTGCTTTAACATAAGTACATGGTACAACAGATACATATCAGGAGTACGAAATGTTGGGGTAACATATTCTTTAAGACCACAAGGAGTTATAGTCCAGACCTGTGGAGACAATCACAGGCCTCCTTTATAGCTAAAGTAAACAAAATCAAGCATATGAAGGATCTTATTGCCTCTGACAGAGGAACACATAAACGATTCTGGCAAACTTGGTTTTACTGGAATGGGCCATGAGCCCACTGGATGATTTGGAGGAGATGATCAAGCTCTGTTTTTTTTTTCTCTCCTCTCTTCAATGGCTTATCCGTCTCTCTTCCATGTATTTCCTTTTATCAGTCCTTTCCTCTCATTTCATCCTTTATATTGCAAAAAAAAAATACTCACACACTGGTGGCTATAAGCCCTCCAACATTCTCCAGCTCCAAGCTAGTTCCTATGTATGTAGACTATACCCAATATACTCACACTACACCTTCCTAAGCTCAGGATGGTATTGACAGTTTTGCTGTAACTACATGTTTATATTACTGTAATTGACACCTTTCCCTGACTCTGTCTTATTCAATGGTCTTATGTCTACAGTATGTGACTAATGATGTTTCCACATTGTGTAAATTTTTTGGTTAAATGAAGAATGAAAAAAAAAAAAATATATATATATATATATATATATATATATATATATATATATATAAAATAATCGTAATAAATATACAAGCAAACACAAAGGCTACAACATCTTAACGTTTTGTAAGCATTTATTATATGAAAAGTTTTCTAATTTTTGTTTCATTTTTTGCATTTCATAAGTTAGCAGAGTGCTACTGAGACTACTGAGATGTTTTTTTTTTTTTTAGTTTTTATTGTTTTCAGTAGTGAGTACAAAACATCAAGTACAATCAACACCACAATGCATCATCTCTAACAGTCAGCACAGCTCCTGTGGAGCACAGTGATATTGCCAATAGAGAAAATAAGATCACAGCGTGTAGTAAATAGGAAACATTCCAATACCACTTCCAATACTGTATCTATACAAAACATGTGCAGTTATTATGACCCCGCTGATTTCCAGAGCATATCTACTCCAAGGGACATTTAACGATACTAGACACTCAATCACATACAGCAGATAGATGTATGACTCACCCAACCTCCCCATACCTTGTCAAATTTTGCCGGTACACCTCTATTAGCATATGTAGCTTTGTAAAGTGGTAGAGCTTTATTTATTAACACTTCCCAGGCCATTATGGAGAGGGCAGCGGATTTTTTCCATGAAAGAATAACAAGCATCCTGGCATAATAAAATAATAGAGTAAGTAGGGTACATATCACCTACGTAGGAGCTAAGGGATCCACTAAGCCCAATAAACAGATTTCAACCTTGCCAGTCTTGGCGATGCTATGGCTAGACTCATAAGTTACAGATGCAATACATTGGTTTCTCTGAGATGGAGAATGTCTTAGAAAAACATTAATGAAAGCCACCCTGGGGCATTTTAGGTATATAATAGACCACGACACTAAAAGCTGTTGAAATGTTGTATTTTTTATTAAATCCTTATTAAACACATTATCCAATTTAGCGGTGCTATTCAATTACATCTACTCCATAATATCTTGCATATCATGAAGTAGTTGATATTGAAAATCAGGATAATTTATGTATTTATAATAAGGATTTAATAAAAAATACAAAATTTTAACAGTTTATAGTATTTTCTGATCTAATGTTTACCTAAAAAGTACTGAAGGGCTTCTATTATTATTATACAGGATTTATATAGTGTCAACATTTTGCTCAGTGCTTTACAATATAAAGGGAAACACTACAATTACAATTTAATACAGAAGGAATAGGAGGGCCTTGCTCATGGAAGTTACCACCTAAAAGGATGTAAAATAGTTTCTGGTGAAATTTTATACATCAGATGTTAGTACTCCTTTAAAAGGAATACATTTGCCTATCCATATGTCAGAATATGAGTCGACTGGAAAATGTCCTACTATTAAAATTAACAGCATTCCATTTTAGGCTGGGTTCACATATGTGCAATTTGTATGGGGGTTTCCCCTACATCCAATTCGCATAACATGCGAGTGTGTCTGGCTCGCAATGGAGCCGGCTCACACAGGTCTGGGGCGGCCGTGGTCCGCATTCCAAAAAGGGTCCTGTGCGTCTTTGGGTCCAATTCAGGTGCGAATTCAGGCACAAATTCAGACCTGAATCTCACCAACAAGGATACACTGGACCCCATGCTGGGAACTGCAGCCACATACGAGAACCCAGCCTAAATCTGTTTCAGGGCCAGCCTCAGTCAAGCTATACAATCCATTGGCATTGTTAGCATGTCTCTCACTACAAAACAAAATCTCCCTTCCAGCTAAATTATTAAAACAAGAATGAATTCCTAATGTGGCCTGGGCCTGCATACCGGCATTGTGGAAACAGAACGGATCTCTGCCAATAGCCCTCCGGTTCTCCAAAGTTAACGGAATTAGACAAATGGAAAATCTGACATCCTCTCTATATAATCGACAGGAATAATTCAGAGATACCTGGTGGCCATGGACTGCCTTGATTTGCCATAATATCAGGATATGCTGACTTCTCTGGACTCTGGAAGGGGCGAATGCAACACATCGGTCACTTGGTCTTGGGGAAAGGCAGAGACGATGACAACATGTTTTAGACCATCTGTGTATGGTTCTGCTCTTTCATAATCACATTGGTCTGTCCACCTTCCTCTGCTGCATCCCACTCAACTCTTCTTCCTGTCTCACTCTATCCCCCTTTTTTCCCCTCCTCTCTTTTTCTTACCCTAGTAGCAGATCTCACATTTTACCATGAAAATGTCTCCCATTATCCCAACTCCCTCCCTTCCCTTCTGTAAAATCAATTTTTACAGCACGGTTGTGAGTTGATCTCCTTTATTACTATATGCCTTCAAAATAAGTCACTCCTCAGAATTATTCCTGGGGCCCAGTCCAGTGGTAAATATTCGGATACTGTGTCTGGTTTTTGTATCCCAAGATACCTTTGTTGTAGTCATTATGATAGTGTATAACATTTCTGTCAGTACTGAACCCCAGATGCGTGGGGCAGAATTGTTTGTGGATGTCAATATTGGTGCTTTTGTCCTAAATAAAGAAACTAAAAAAAAAAAATTTGAGAAACATTCTCTAGCTAAACTAGGGAATCAATATTCATTGTAAGGTCATTGCAAAAGACAAGGCAGCACTTTTTGGGGTTGATTTACTAAAGTTGGAGAGTGCAAAAAACGGTGCAGCTGTGCATGCTAGCCAATCAGCTTCTAACTTCAGCTTGTTCAATCAAGCTTTGACAATAAAACCTTGAAGCTGATTGGTTTCTGTGTGGAGCTGCACCAAATTTTGCACTTTCAAGCTTTAGTAAATCAACCCCTTTACATCTAGGGGAAAACAGGTTTGACCTCCACATAAGCTTCTCGGTAAGATCTGTGAAAATGTGGTATAGACTCCCACAAGGACTAGTGCTGGCCAGCTCAGTTGATTGTTCTACAACATAAAAAAGAGCTGTATGCATTCTGAAATGCACAATATATAAAAGGATATTAACATTTGTAAGTAATTTATAGGTAATAACATCACATACTGTTGATCCAGGATCCGATTGCCTTCTGGGGGATAAGGAAGGATTTTTCTCATGCTGGAGCAAATTGGACTATGCTATATTGGATTTTTTTGCCTTCCCCAGGATCTGCTGTGGGTATAGGGTTCTGTATATGGATCGTTTCTACTGTATTTATTTATTTTTTTGTTAGTAGAGCTAAATGGACTTATGTCTCTTTCTGCATATTGTAGGTTAAAAAATCATCCCATTAGAGAGATCGTCTTCAAGCAATTATTCACAATCTCAACTGCACCACTATTTGGTAGACCCAAGGTGTAACATAGGGGTTGATTTACTAAATCAGGAGAGTGCAAAATATGGTGCAGCTCTGCATAGAAACCAATCAGCTTCCAGTTTTTTTTGTCAAACCCTAATTGAACAAGCTAAAATTAGAAGCTACCATGCACAGATGAACCAGATTTTGCACTCTCCTGTTTTAGTAAATCAATTCCATAGAGGTGAGAACATAAATTCAGCATCCACAGATGGGATGTCTTCATCAGTCCAAAAAAGTATGCAATGCGCTGATCATATATGGTCAGCTTCAACATCAGTACGCTGCAGTTCCATTTTGAACTCAGGACCTAAATGAGCTGTTATCAGGGCCAACGCAGCATTATGGACAAATAGGTTTATTTTTCTAGTCTGGTACAAATTCTTATTTACTTTCCATTCAACTAATTGTAATATAATTATTGCACTAAATCACACGATTTGAAACAAACTGAAATGTGCTCCATAGCTTTCCTTGAGTCCTAACAAATCAATTAGTGCAATTTGCACATGTGGTGCAGTTTCGATTAACAGTAATGTTTTCAGCTTCATTAAATTGCCTCTCCTAGACCAGAAACCAGTTCACCTACTATTTTGTAATGTACTGTTTTGGATGGAATCCATTCAAAGCATTGCTATCATTCCTGCATAATTCATTTTCAGTTGTGTGAATGTAATATTATAGTTAACAAAGAAGTGTTGTGTTTTTCAAAGACCATTGTCTTTTGTTCTGGAGCAGTTTCCCATTTTTACAGCAGAACAATAGTCTTATAATAAAAATGCTAACAGTTATCATAATCATTTCCAGGAAGCAAACTTTCACTTTCATTTCTGTTGCATATATCTGTAGAAAAGTTTTTAAGATTGCTAAATTTCTAACTAGTTATATAATTAGTTAAGGGAAACTGCTGGATATGGAGAGTGCAGTTTCTGGTCTCTTTTGAATGTTATTTTCCATGCTGTTGGGAAATGCTGGCTGTTATGCTGTTCCTCTCATTTCAGTACTTTCTGAGTGAATAAAGGTATTGAAATCGCAGGCTCAGCATGTTCCACTATTAACCATCATGCAAAACTGGTTCTGTGCAGTACCGGGAAAGGTCATCTAGTGCCCAGGGTGAAGATGCCAAACTGTGCCCCCTCCCCCCACTAATGTGTGAGCGTCATGTGTCTGCAAAAAATCCCCTCCAAAAAGTCAGCATTAACATTTACATTTACCCCTCTAAGCATAAATTCCCCTTGCAAGCCAAGATTCTTCCCAAGCAAAAATGCAAAAATTCCCCCTCCCATTTCATAGCTCCTAACTGTCCTTGATTTCGAGGGACTGTCCCTAATTTGGAACAATTCCTCCCTGTCTCTCTTTCCTCCTCATGTGTCCCTTATTTTGGTCTGATCTATACAGTTATATATAAAATGCACTTTTTATATGTCAAAACGTGTTTCCCAGTGCTAAACCTTTCATCCAATTTCTAAATTGCTGCATTTGTAAATTTCAAAAATCCACTATAAAGTAATAATAGTGGGAAAAATCTTTTTTGTATAATTCTCCATTAAGGGGGCCTGAATGGGGATGTGTCCTATGCTTACATACTTTTGCTAATAGGTGTCCCTCGTTCCCATATAAAAAAAAGTTGGGAGGTATGCCATTTATAGAACCAATACTTCAGATTCTATGAATGAAATAGGATCTATAAATGGAGGACAGGTGGATGATTGAAAGGTCCGCCCCCTCCATTCATAGATCATGTTTGGGTGTAAGAAGATATAGTACAGCTTCTATGAATGGAGGAGCTGGGTGGAAAGGGTGGGCATATTTGGGCATTCTTGATGAGAACCTGTGACAGCCCTTTAGTTCTATTAACCCCCACCTCCCTGGTAAATTACAGTGGCAGGGGTGGGAAGCATGGATGGAGGAGGATCTCACCTAAAAAAGAGGCATCGGCACAAGGGACACATGGCTGCACTTAGGTTTTAACCACTTGCGGACCACTCACCATACATATACTGCGGCAGGGCAGCTGCTCTGCACCAGATCACGCACCTAGTGCGTGATCTGACACTTTCGTGTCTGGGGCATGTATGTGCGCCGCCCGTGGCCCGCTCCCGTTGTGATTATACACAGCAGGAGCTGATCAGCGGGTATGGCGGACTTGATGTCCACTGGCACCCGCCAATGCTTCAGTACACAGGCAGAACGTCAGTCTGCCTATGTAAACAAGGCAGATTGCCTTTCTGTCAGTACAGAAGGCATGTATCCTGTTTTCCTGCAAATGTCTTCCACTAGTCAAAGCAACTCCCCCACTACACTGAATCGCCAGATAGCCATACATTTAACCCTTTGATCACCCCTGATGTTAACCGCTTCCCAGCCAGTGTCATTAGTACAGTGACAGTGCATATTTTTTTAACACTGATCATTGTATTAGTTGCTGACCCCAGATTGTTGCTGACTCCAGAATGCTGCATTACCTCTTGTTCCTGTTTTTGTTTTTGTATATCAAGCTCATACCTATTTGGGGCAATGTAAGTTTATTTTCATAATAAAGCCCTCTACCTAAAAGGTTTTACGCTATGCAAAGTCCCTTTTTCTCTTATATACACCATTTCTGTGCCGGAGTGCACCCTCAAGTGATGTCCATATGATGACCTTTCCATAACCCCACGTGAGATTTCCAAGTGACACCTAGCTGTTTGACGGTTCCAATGGATCTCCAACTAAAGGAAGCCATTCCCTGCACCATATATATTCAGGCTTGAATATATGGGTTCTCTGGTAAGCCTTTCATCTAGATGGTGACGGATCTCACTGGGATTTGCATGTCATTCACTTGAATCCACAGTTTGATCCCTGAAATACCAAATCTATTTGAACATTATTGATGAACTTTTTTTGCACATTTTTTGCACATTTTTGCACCTTTGCACATCTTTTTTCACTTGTTGCAATTTTTTCGAACTATTCCAGACTACTGCACGTTTTATTATAGATGAACTAATTTTTTGAATGTTTATTTGAATTTTTTTTGCACTATCCTTTTGCACATCCTTTTTTAACTGCATAATTATTTGAGCTTTTTTTTTAGACTAATTGCATGTGACATATTATGGATGAATTCTGAGTCAATTTGGAATTGTTGCACCTAGCACTTTATCTAGTTGGTTTATCTGATTTTATATTACATATTTATTAGTCACTATTTTCAGTTTTTAGCGCTACACATTTGGTATATACAGGATATTTGCAACAAGTTTGGTTATTGTGTGGCAGCTCACCCTTCTCTTTATTTCTGCCCTTTCACTTAGCGTGGTATTCACCCCATTTACCTCTGATGGATTTTGATCATCTGTTTCAAGCATTATGAACTTTGTTTTTCTGTATTGGAAGTCAATAAATGCTACTCTCTGGAAGAACTGACCGAGTGCTGCGGAAAATTAACCATTATAATAATAAATGAATAATAACATTCATTCATCCATTACTACATCACTACAGTTTTGTAGTCGCTATAACTTTTGCGCAAACCAATCAATATACACTTATTGGGATTTTGTTTACCAAAAATAAGTAGCAGAATACATATTGGCCTAAATTAATGAAGAAATTAGATTTTTTACATTTTTTTTATAGGATATGTTTTAGAGCAGAAAGGAAAAAACATTGTTTTATTTTCAAAATTGCCAGTCTTTTTTTGCTTATAGCGCAAAAAATAAAAACCGCACAGGAAATCAAATAGTACTAAAAAAAGCTTTCTTTGTGGGAGAAAATGACATCAATTTTATTCAGGTACAGTGTCATTTAAAATAATGCAGTGCAGTATTGCAAAAAAAGGCTTGGCCATGAAGGGGGGTAAATCTTCCAGAGGTCAAGTGGTTAAAATGCACTACCCATCATAAATCTATTGTTTTCCAAGAGTCTGTTGTGGTACTAAATCTTTTCACTTACTTAAAGTGTTACTAAACCCAGGACTCTGAACTTCTTTTGGATGTTAGGCCAAATCTGTTTGCACGACTTTACCGCAATTTCTTGGGCGTCAATCGTGGCAATATCGTGCCGCGATTTGGTGCCATTCAAAATAGCGGGAATTGCAAAGGCATCCAGCGATTTGCTGCATTTCCAAATCGCAGGCAGAATTACGGTGATTCCACCCACAAAAACGGACCGCATCAATTTTGCATTTTTTTGCATAGTTGATAGTATATATCACAGAGCTGAAAGAAAATTTTCATTATTTAAACACTTTGCAAAACATTTATTTGTCATTAGGAGGCACTGTAATAAAACTGTACATGTGTATGAAAAGTGTGTGTCTGGTCAAAATTTTAAAAAATAAGAAAAAAAAAACAAACAATATCCAGCACATCTCTGCAATACATGGATATTTCCCCATGTTTTGCAAGCACAGAAAGATACCTGTTGATCTGCCTGCTCCTAAAACCCCAACCATTGTTATCAGCCTTGCCTGAGCTCTTACCCGCTAGACTTACCTCTAACCTACTATAATTTAGAATATTCTCCTAATCTCCATAACATTCTGGAAGGGTCAACTGGTATTTTTCTGTACCTGCATTGTTAGGCTCCATTTACACTTGTGTAACATGTCATGCGACTTTGGACATCAAAGTCGCACGACAAGTCGTTCCCCGTGTTTTCCAATGATAACTATTCATATATGTGCAACTTAAAGTTGCACCGACTTCAAAGTAATTCATGCATTACTTTGGTCCTTCTTTTCTACAACTTGAGGGCCATATACCTCAAAAGTTGCATGAAAGTCGCACCTTAATGTTATACAATGCAACAGCTGTCCATTATCACTGGTCAAAGCCAAAGTCGCATACCTGTTGCACCTATTCAAAGTTGCACTCCAAAGTCGGTACAACTTTGGAGTCGTACAAGTGTGAATGGAGCCTTAAAGAATATTTGCAGCATTTAAAGAGACCAAACAAAGGGAAAGGTGAGTGTATAGCAGAGCTACAGAGGTGTACCAAATATGTATTTTTTTCATATTTTACCCAGATATAAACCTAAACTTTGAGTTACTTGTGCCACAATGTACATGTGTCATTGCCTTTAGTAAGGGCTAGTTCACACCACATGCAGTCCAATGCATATTTTCCTGCATCAAAAAAGCATGGAAAGTAGGCTTTATGGTTTCCAATGGTTCACAACAGTGCAGTCAGTTCCAGGGCATTCCAGTTCCAGAAAAAAAAATTAGAACAGGCTGCATTTTTTCCACACTGGACTGTACTGGAATGCAGTAAAACACATCAAAAACGCATCGTATGCCAGTACACTGAAAAAAAAAACAGGAAAAAAGAAGAAAAAAGCACCTGGAATGCATCCGGAAAGGCATAAAAAATGCACCAGAATGTGCCAAAAACATGTTAAAAACATACATGCAAAAATGCATCCAGAACGGATCTGGAATGTGTTTTTGTGGTGTGAACCAGCCCTAAGGGAACACAAACTTTTTATGCAGTAGTATATGCATAAGTGTCTGTACCTGATACCTACCAGTAGGGGACAAAATGCAGCATATTTTACTGAAGGGAAATTATATTTTCTTTACTTTGTAGCCATGTGCTCCCTTGAGAGTGGCTGGTAGTAGTGGTTCACATTATAGCTGCCCACAATCACACCATATTTCACACATCCGGAGACACTGAGCAGGCCGGCTCTTGTTTTTGTTGTTTTATTTAGGGGAAATAACTTGGATGGGGATGACGGATAACTGTGGCATGCCCAAAGAATTATAATACACGAAGTCCATATACACCCCTGTATATGTGAACTTCACTGCAGACCATCCCTCTGCAGACTGTTACTCCTCACAACTCTCCAGCACTAAACTTGCTGACCATTTCTCCTACAGTTCTCTCTCCAGCACTGAACTTAGTAAATCATCACTTCATTACTTCTCTCCAGCACTGCACTTGGTTTCCAGCTTGAAGGGAAATTTATCAAGCTTCTCTGTTCCTTTCTCTTCACCGCGGCTAGCAAATGGCGAGGCCTACTCTTAGCAGAACCTCTGGACCACCCATTACAGGCCAGTGATCACGGGCCCCTGAATGTGTAGCAAAAAGTACTTGAGTGTTAGCCGGGCCTTTGATGGACTACAACTCCCAGCCCATCTCTCTTCCAGGTCCCACTGACCTGCTTTTCCTCAGTGACTCTCCTTTCCCTGAACTGGCTCCCAAGACTCCCACAGACTGTCCACTATCCCTTTCCCAGCCTGCTCCAGCACTTTCCATATGCCCTTTCCTATTCTGAATGAAAACAGTGAGTGATCGGTAACAATTGTTCCTGTGTCCATTCATAACTGAAGCATAGTAAATTGTGTCCACTATGCTTCAATTCATGAATGAACAGGAAACCACTCAGCACAGAGCATTTCCCATTCATTCACTGTCCAGTGCAGCAGAGGTTGTAGAGAGGGATTCAGGAAATCTGTGTACTGAGTTCCTTTCTCTGTCTCAAAAGTGAGACATCAACGGTCTTTTCAGATCCATAATATTTCACCAAATCCCCCCAATGTAAAAATAATAATAATAAAAAACAATAAAGATAAAAAAAAAAAAATGAAACCATCCTACTGACAAGTCAACCGCTCTACTGACTGACCCTGCCCTACTGACAACATCCACATTTTAAATGTCAAATAAATAAATAAATGCATTTAAAGATGTATCACTATACTAAGCGGTTCCACTCTCATACTTAATTTCTAGTTACTGTTAAAATATTACAAAAAACCCTTTTTAAAACTGTAAACTGAAAAAACACAGACCAATTTAAATGAAATAAATTCATTCTTTATTGAAATATTACAAAAATATATTTTTTGCTTTAAAATTGACATTCCTTTTAAATACATGTTACATTGGAGGGTCTGTATTTATACATTATACATAGATTTACATATATACAAATAATTTAAACAGCATATGTTTTTACAGTGGTAAAAACTATTTTCTAGAAAATAATTTACTGTGGTAAAATGAACATTATTACTGGAGCAAGTCTTAAATAACAGCAACAACAAAGCTACTGTGTAATACATTCAAACTAGTGTATAAATAAGAGGTATGGTGTGAATTTTCCTAATTTGTTGTTTTTGTTCCTGGGTGTCTTATCACTGGAATATGTTTTAGTTGCCTAAAGAAAATAAAATAAAAGATATGAATACTTTGGTAATCATCAAATTTAAGTAAGCATGTTAAAATAAATAATATCCATTATCAACTTCTAATCTAGTTATTCATCATTAATTAAATAGCAAATGCACATTGAAATATAACATATGCATACAATGTATATATTGCCTGTTTACACTCAGGCGGATGACCTACGTGTGATTACCCCCCTAATTGAACCCAATGCTGTAGCAAATCACCAGCACTTCTAGAGTTTAAACATCACCAGCTACAAGCCACTGATGACCACTGGCTTTAACAATAATTTGTGGCAGTAAATAATCTCTGTGAGAAAAATCTTCCTTGTGTCATTAGCCTTAGCCTTCAATTATTTTCTTACTTAGGTCATTTTATGCTGTTTTTCTCTGACCCCAAATCTTTTCCTGATTTTACAAATTAATTAGTCCGCAGTATATAAAATGAAAAAAAAAATATATATGTTGTATCTCTTTCCTTATGCTTTCATGTTTATTTAAATAGAATAAAATATGTTCATATAATGAAACAAGGGCAACATGCCTTCCTCTGAACATTTGTTGCCCTAGGCCATCCTTTCTCAACCTTTTTAACACAGAGGAACCCTTGAAATAATTCTCCAGTCTCGGGGAACCCCTGCTAAAAATTAAAAATGTACAATTCATGATACATTAGTGTGATGGTCAATGGAAAGAATGCTCCTTAGACTTGTGGTCATTGGGAAGAATTACCCCCCTTACAGATAGCTAAAAAGATCAGTGGTATCATTGGGAATTTATCTGAGAGGTAGAAATTGACCATTGCTCAAGGAACCCCTAGCAACCTCTGGAGGAACCCTAGGGTTCCACGGAACCCTGGTTGAGAAACCCTGCCCTAGCCTGTGCTTTGGGTGACATTTGATGTGGTGCAGCATCACAGTCACTATTATTTACTTAGTCGACTTATCCCCATAATTACAAAAATGTCCACACAGGCTGTTATAAACAGCATTTACAAAAAATATTTTCTTTAAAATGTCGCATTATGAATTTTTTGTTTGGTGTTCAAAAATGTGCTTACATGTTCTACACATGGAGCTGACAGTTTCAAAACATAATGTAAGCTATTTAGCAAAAAGTAAGCAATGTAAAATACATTGCCCCCCCCCATCCAGGGCCAGGGCAAGGGGTAGGCAGAAGGGGCGGCTACCCTGGTCGCAGCATGTATTGTAGGGATGGGGGCCCCGCTAGTTTCTTATACTATAAACCTGTGAGGAGTAGTAACAGCAGCAGCACTACTTCTGTCAGCCCAGCGCTGGAATTGGCAAGGAGAGAGCCGGGAGGAGGTGCAGGCTGTGCTCTCTCTTCCCCCCTTACACATAATGAAGGGGGGGCAATTTTGCATCTTTTTCCTGGATGCTGGATGATCTTGACCCGGCACAGCCCCCACCCCTAACCCTGATACTTTACCTAACCCCTAAAAAGTGTTGTTAACATTAAACCTGTTCCCAGATACTAAATCTAGTACTTAACACTTTTATTTTTACATTTTGGATAGAGTGGTGACTCCCACCCAAGTGAGCCCTTAAAATGTAACCTTTTCTTCTAACACTTAATTCCTTAAAGTGGTTGTAAAGGGAGAAGGATTTTTTTTTATCTTAATGTATTCTAAAAAAGCCTTCTGTGTGCAGCAGCCCCCCTAAAACTTACCTGAGGTCCCACTAGCTACAGCGATGTTGTAGGAATGTCTCGACCATAAGGGACACCCCTCCTCATTGGCTGAGACAGCAGGGTGGCGCCATTGGCTCCTGCTGCTGTCAATCAAAGTCAGTCAGCCAATGAGAATAGAAAGGGGGCAGGGTTGCGCTGCGGCTCCATGTCTGAATGGACACAGGCTCAGGTACCCCCATAGCAAGCTGCTTGCTGTGGGGGCACCCAACAGGAGGGAGGGGCCAGGAGCACAGAAGAGGGACCCGAAAAGAGGAGGATCTGGGCTGCTCTGTGCAAAACCACTGCACAGAGGAGGTAAGTATAACACGTTTGTTATTGTCAATCAAAAAAACAAGACGTTACAATCACTACCTCACTAACTCCTAAACTGAGTCTAACAATAACCTAATCAAACCCTTAAACTAACCTATTCTTCTGCAAACTCATCAAATTCATACAGCAGTAGTATTCCTGCACCAGAAGACCAAAGTGAGACAAAATGAAACATCCAGTCTTACATATCAGAATGCAAATTGATTACAGAAAGTAAGAACAGTAACAAATCTTGATGGGCATGAGTAATTGCTTACAGAACGAAATATTTTGGGCATAGGTCATATCTGGAAATTACTGCATGAGATGCTAAGACATCATACTGATATTGTCCCAGTTTCGGTCTGAATTTTGTATTTATGAATTAAAGGGAAAGGGTATGTTGAGGGAGGGTGGTGGTGGGTGTAGGACAAATCCTCCAAAGGTGTAGAAGGGTAACAAGTTAGGAACAAATTAGATGTGCTATTATCTGAGGGTAGTGAGCAGAAGCAAGGCGGGTATACCTATAAACTAGGAAAGGGGAGGTGGGCAAAAAGAGAGGTGGGGAGAAGAGGGGGCTCTTCTTGCCAGAAAATAAAACCCAAGGCTAAATACAGACAACTAGGAAGTCTGGGCCAATGGGAGTTATTTTTAATGCCAGATAAGATTTGTACAATGTTCATAACATGCGTCTCAAAATAAACAATTGCAGACATTTTCCATTGTAATAAAGAAATACTCACCGATTTTTCCCACTCAGCAGCACTCTTACTTCAAATAAGTGGGGGCTCACACATTTTGGAGTAGGTGAGTTTTTCAAAGTTGCACTGTAAATCAATTAAAACAAAGATATATTTAAAATAAGTAAACACTATCGTTTTTTTTTTCAAAACAAATCTTCAAAAGTGAACTTACATTTGGTTTGAAGTTACCATGCTTCCCCCTGGTTTATATGTAGCCTAAGCTATTTTCTCTATGGAAATATTAAAAACTAACTGCATGTACCTACTAATGGACTCTGTACTAAATTGTAAAACTTTTCAAAGAACATAATCTTAAAAAAAAGTAATTTTTTCTCTAAACTAAAGGCAAAACTTTTTTTAGTTTTAGAGTATAAATGGATTACGACACCTGTCAGTTTTTATTGCGGTCTGTGCTCCCGTTAAGGAAATTCACCCTCTCTATTTCTCCTGTTTACCATTATCATTGAAAGTGAGAGTAAAAGAAAATACCAAATTTTGGCCCCCAAGGAATTCCCTTAATTTGCAGGGATTTCCTCTCACTTCCTGTTCAGCTATGGGACAGGAAGTGAAGGGAAATCTCTGAAATGGGAGACAGATGGCGAAAAAAAAATAAGACACGGGTTATAACCCTAACTTACTCTATCCAAAATAAATTTAAAAAAATTGCCTATAACTTTAACTGTTAGGGCTGTTTCACATGTATTGTCCGTTTTAACAGACTCCCCTTGTGCAGCTGGGATCGATCCGCTGATCCCCGCTGAGCTGGTGGATGATAGGTCCGTCTCCACTCACTGTGCAGGGACGGACCTGTCAGAGCCCCGCTCTCCTCTATAGGGGATTGGATGAAAACGGACCGTCTGTCCGTTTTCATCTGATCCACCAGACGGATGGAAAATAGGGTTTCCATCCGTCTGGATTTCACAGATCGGAGCGGATCGGATGTCAGTGGACATGTCAGCGCTGACATCCATCGCTCCATAGAGGAGAATGGAGTGTCCGTTCAGGACCGCCTAAAAAACTGACAGGCGGACCTGAACGGTCCATATGTGGGAAAGGACCCCAAGCTGCAAGAAAGTAATACACATTTTAATAAATAATGTTCATCGTTTTTCAGATTCTCCCTAAATCAATGGGCAGATTTATCATTCAGAAATAAAGACGAATCAGGACTGCTCTAAAAACCAATATTCATAATCAGATACTGTATTAGCTTTCTATAAACATGATAGATTTAAATATGGCGTGATGATGTTAATATGAATAAAAATCATCATCATCATCAAAAATAGTAATAATATGCTGGATATACCCAAGTAGGAGCTGGAAACTATATCTTCAAACTGTTAGGAAGATTTACTAAAACCGGGAACTGCTGTGCACGGTAGCCAATCTGCTTCTAACTTCAGCTTGTTCAATTAAGCTTTGACCATAAAACCTGGAAGCTGATTGGCTGTGCAGAGCTGCACCAGATTTTGCACGCTCCAGTTTTAGTAAATCTCCCTTTGTATGTCTATTATTATAGGATAATTTATCCAAATATGGAGCCAGGCATTGCTAACTTGCTTATAAAAATGCCTGGCTCCCCCTGGCTTCAATACTTTGTAGCACTGACTAAGAATAAGCATACGACAGCCATAGTCCTAGCGTGGTCAGAGCACCTCCTCTGCATATTGTACCTGTCAGTGACTCAGAAAGTCCTGACAAGGCTGGGCCAGCTTGATAGCCATGGAACTGGCATTTTTAGAAAGAGAAGTTAGTAGCAGCCTTCATATTTCTTTAGCTATCTGTTAATTTAGCAGCTACTTACATGTATTCCATCCTTTCACAGCCAGGGCTGCTTGGGAAAATCTCCAGTTTTTCCAGTGCTAGTACATTGAGCCTGTTGGCCAGCTTGGTACACAAGCAGCGACTGCCTCGAGAAATTGAAAACCCTGTTTAAACGTTAAAATAAGGAAAGATGTTAAAATTGTATGTTACTCCTTTTCTTCAATAAAACTTGATTGTGAAAAAAAAATAAAAATAAAAAAATAAAATAAGGAAAGATTAGTAAAAAGACTAAAAAAGATTTTTAAAAAAATCAAAGAAGAAAAGTAAATAAGATAAATGCAAGAATATATGTAATGCTAATGACTTTACCTTGAATACCAGCAGCAGAGAGCAGGATAACACTGATGAGGATAGTGCACTTGTTGTCCATTATGACAGTAGTTGTGATGTCCCTGACTATGAGTTCAGATAGCAGCTTGGAGTATTGTATCTCTATTTATACACTAAATGTGTGTGCCGGGTTGCATCATTACGTTTTGTCATCGCTTGGAATTTCTCATATCCTGTATTTGCATCACAGAAAAACTAAGAAGAAGTGAAAGTCCCCGAAATCCTATTTTCTATCTAAATAAATTCCATTGTTAGACATACATTATTCTTGCTGGAGACAGGCATTTCCCAGAAATAGACTTGCCAGGCATGCTGTCATAAATTACAATTTAACTAATTACAGGAATAGCGTTAACTGAGTTTTAACATGAATACAAAAAAACACATATACTATTGATATGCTTGTATGCCACCCTCGGCTCAATTCACAAGGAGTTATTTTCATCTAAAAATTTGAGATAAAATAACTCATAGCTTTTTGTTGCAATTCACAAAAAACACTACTAAAATAAAGCATGAGTTATTTAACCACTTTACCCTCTAAATGACCCGGCCATTTTTTGAGATACGGCACTGTGTTACTTTAACTGTCAATTGCGCCGTCGTGCGACACTGTACTTAAATAACATTTTTGTCCTTTTTTCCCCCACAAATACAGCTTTCTTTTGGTGATATTTGATCACCTCTGTGTTTTTTAAGTTTTGCACTATAAACAAAAAAAGACTGAAAATTTTGGAAAAAAAAAACAATTTTTCTTTCTGCTATAAAACACATCCAGTAAAAAATCAAATTTCTTCATAAATTTATGCTAATATGTATTCTGCAACATATTTTTGGTATAAAAAAAAAAAAACCCCAATAAGCGTATATTGATTGGTTTGCGCAAAAGTTATATTGTCTACAAACTATGGGATAGATTTATGGAATTTTTATTTATTTATTTTTACTAGTAATGGCAGCGATCAGCGACTTATAGGGAGACTGCGACATTGCGGCGGGCGAATCGGACACTAAGTGACACTTTTGCCACTCTTTCGGGGATCAGTGACATTAATACAGTGATTAGTGCTAAAAATATGCACTGTCACTGTACTAATGACACTGGCAGGGAGGGGTTAACATCAGGGGCAATCAAAGGGTTAAATGTGTTCCTAGGGAGTGTTTGCTAACTGTGTGGGAAGTGTTTTTACTGTGGCAAGGCAGATATATGTGTTCCTGCTTAGCTGAAACAAAGGATCTCTACCTTCCCCACTAACAGAACGGCGATCTGCCTTGTTTACATTGGCAGGATGCTGTTCTGCCACTCTCGGGAACTATTGGTAGGTCCTGGCGTGCGCGCCCAGACCCAGAAGTGCAGGATCAGGTACAGGTACGAGATTCTGTACAGGGGAGCCTCCTTGCTGCCGCATATGTACAGTATACAGTCGGCAAGCCATTAATCAAAATGTGTGGTATTTTACTCATGAAACCATTCAGTAGGGTGGCACAGTGGTGTAGTGGATAGCACTTTCGCCTGGCAGTAAAGGGTCGCTGGTTGGAATCCCAACCACGACACTACCTGCCTGGTGTTTGCATGTTCTCCCTGTGCCTGCGTGGGTTTCCTCCAGGTACTCCGGTTTCCTCCCACACTCCAAAGACATGCTGGTAGGTTAATTGGCTCCTGTCTAAATTGGCCCTAGTATGTGTATGTATGAATGTGAGTTAGGGACCTTAGATTGTAAGCTCCTTGAGGGCAGGGACTGATGTGAATGTACAATATATACAGTGTCTCAAAAAAGTGAGTACACCCCTCACATTTTTGTAAATATTTTATTATATCTTTTCATTTGACAACACTGAAGAAATTACACTTTGCCTCAATGTAAGGTAGTGAGTGTACAGCTTGCATAACAGTGTAAATTTGACGTCCCCTCAAAATAACTCAACACACAGCCATTAATGTCTAAACCGCTAGCAACAAAAGTGAGTACACCCCTAAGGGAAAATGTCCAAATTGGGCCCAAAGTGTCAATATATTGTGTGACCACCATTATTTTCCAGCACTGCCTTGACCCTCTTGGGTATGGAGTTTACTAGAGCTTCACAGGTTGCCACTGCAGTCCTCTTCCACTCCTCAATTACAACATCATGGAGCTGGTGGATGTTCGAGACCTTGCACTCCTCCAGCTTCCATTTGAGGATGCCCCACAGATGCTAAATAAAGTTCAGGTCTGGAGAAATGCTTGGCCAGTCCATTACCTTTACCCTCAGCTTCTTGAAGGTGTGTTTGGAGTCCTTATCATGTTGGAATACTGCCCTGTGGCCCAGTCTCTGAAGGTCTGAAGGGGGGGGGGGGGATCATGCTCTGCTTCAGTATGTCACTGTACATGTTGGCATTCATGGTTTCCTCAATGAACTGTAGCTGCCCAGTGCCGGCAGCACCCATGCAGCCCCAGACCATGACACTCCCACCACCCTACTTGACTGTAGACAAGACACACTTGTCTTTGTACTCATCACCTGGTTGCCGCCACACACGCTTGACACCATCTGAACCAAATAAATTTATCCTGATCTCATCAGACCACAGGACATGGTTCCAGTAATCCATGTCCTTAGTCTGCTTGTCTTCAGCAAACTGCTTGCGGGCTTTCTTGTGAATCATCTTTAGAAGAGGCTTCCTTCTGGGATGACAGCCATGCAGACCAATTTGATGCAGTGTGCGGCGTATGGTCTGAGAGCTGACAGGCTGGCCCCCACCCCTTCAACCTCTGCAGCAATGCTGGCAGCACTCATACGTCTATTTCCCAAAGACAACCTCTGGATATGACGCTGAGTACATGCACTCAACCTCTTTGGAAGTGGAAACCTGTCCTGTTAAACTGCTGTATGGTCTTGACCACTGTGCTGCAGCTCAGTTTCAGGGTCTTGGCAATTTCCTTATAGCCTAGGCCATCTTTATGTAGAGCAACAATTCTTTTTTTCAGATTCGCAGAGATTTCTTTGCCATGAGGTGCCATGTTGAACTTCTAGTGACCAGTATAAGAGAGTGAGAGTGATAACACCAAATTTACCACACCTGCTCCCCATTCATACCTGAGACTTTGTAACACTAATGAGTCACATGACACCGGGGAGGGAAAATGGCTAATTGGGCCCAATTTGGACATTTTCACTTAGAAGTGTACTCACTTTTGTTGCCAGTGGTTTAGACATTAATGGCGGTGTGTTGAGTTATTTTGAGGGAGATCGAAATTTACACTGTTATACAAGCTGAACACTCACTACTTTACATTGTGGCAAAGTGTAATTTCTTCAGTGTTGTCACATGCAAAGGTAGAATAAAATATTTACAAAAATGTGAGCAGTATACTCACTTTTGTGAGATATTGTATATATATATATATAAATAATGTGTGTGTATATACTGTATATTTATATATAATGTGTGTATGTGTATGTATATATATATATATATATATATATATATGTAGGGGGACTCAATATTTTATTAATGAGGTGGGCGCTCTCCTCTAGGAATGTTCATTACCGAGAGGTGATATCTTATCACTGCTTAATAAAGCAACATCTCTGTGTTTTAGTGAATTTCTG
Source organism: Glandirana rugosa (assembly GCA_018402905.1). NCBI lineage: Eukaryota > Metazoa > Chordata > Amphibia > Anura > Ranidae > Glandirana > Glandirana rugosa. The sequence goes on from BLSH010389339.1 coordinate 378,866, forward strand.
GCACTGTAATCTCGCTAGGTCTCACAAGATTACAGAACCAGGGGGCGTTCTTCACTGTTGGAAGCGTTTGTAGATCGGTTCACTTCACAAAAGGAGAAGCAATCTACACCGCTTTATAAACTGGCACACAGAGGAGAATGATCTCCTCTGTAAACGCCTGAAAATGGAGCAGTAAAAAATTTCCACTGCTTCATAAATGGACACCTTAGACCCATGTCTTCCTCTAGTACATGCACCTCCCCCACAGTAAGAAAACACCAGCTAGGCACACAGTTAACCCTTTGATCGCCCCTGATGTTAACCCCTTCCCAACCAGCGCCATTAGTACAGTGACAGTGCATATTTTTAGCACTGATCACTGTGACTTTTTGTGTCACTGGTCCCCAAAAAGTATCAATTAGTATCCAATTTGTCTGCTGCAATATCGCAGTCCCGCTATAAGTTGCTGATCACTGCCATTACTAGTAAAATGAATAAATAAATAAATAAAAATATACAATAGTTTGTATACGCTATAACTTTTGCGCAAACCAATCTATATACGCTTATTGAGATTCCTTTTACCAAAAATATGTAGCAGAATACATATTGGCTAAACTGATGAATAAATTAGATTTTTTTTCTATTTTTTTATTGGATATTGTTGATAGCAAAAAGTAAAAAATATTGTTTTTCTTTTTCAAAATTGTCGGTCTTTTTTTGTTTATAGTGCAAAAAATAAAAACCACAGAGGTGATCAAATACCACCAAAATAAAGCTCTATTTGTTGGAAAAAAAGGGCAAAAATGTTATTTGGGTACAACGTTGCATGACCGCGCAATTGTCAGTTAAAATAATGCAGTGCCATATTGCAAAAAAAATAGCCTGGTCAGGAAGATGGGTAATTCTTCTGGAGGGCATGTGGTGAAGTAAATCAGCCCCAATGATTCTGTGTTTTTCCCTATTTAGGTTTCTATGCGTTAATGTTGAGAAACTGATCCAAAAAGGTAGAGAGTACTCCAAATTGGCTATTATACTTTTACATTCCTTAACCACTTCAGCCCTGGAAGGATTTACCCCCTTCCTGAACAGAGCACTTGTTGCGATTCGGCACTGCGTCGCTTTAACTGACAATTGCGCGGTCGTGTGATGCTGTACCCAAACGAAATTCACGTCCTTTTTCCCACAAAAAGAGCTTTCTTTTGGCGGTATTTGATCACCTCTGCGGTTTTTATTTTTTGCACTATAAACAAATAAATTGTGACAATTTTGAAAAAAAAAACAATATTTCTTACTTTTTGCTATAATACATATCCAAAAAAAATATATAAAAAAGAATGTATTCATCAGTTTACTCTGATATAAATTCTTCTACATATTTTTGGTAAATAAAATCACAATAAGTGTATATTGATTGGTTTGCGCAAAAGTTATATAAGTGTTTACAAATTGAGAATTGATTTATGGCTTTTTTTTTTTTTACTAGTAATGGCGGCAATCTGCGAATTTTAGCGGGACTGCGTTATTGCGGCAGACATATTGGACTCTTTTGACACTTCTTTGGGACCATTGGCATTTATACAGTGATCAGTGCTATGAAAATGCACTGATTACTGTGTAAATGTCACTGTCAGGGAAGGGGTTTACACTAGGGGGTGATCAACGGGTTAAATGTGTTCCCTGTGAGGTGTTTCTTTTTTTTTTTTTTTTAAAGGGTAGTTTTTATTGAGCAACGTACATTTGCAACGCATACATTTATAGTACAAGAAAAACAGCAGCAAAAGGCAGTGTAAGAAAAGAAAGAAAAAGAAAACATCTACAGAGTAGCATCCGGGTCCACAGGGCCCTATCCATGACCGTGTGGTCCTACACCTCCCATTTACAACATATACAGTTATACAAAAGGGTTATTTAAACAGTATGTCCATTGTTTCAGGAAGTAGCAACATGAGGATAGCACTGTTTCACACTTATTTTCAGTAGGTTTATTGAGAAGTATTTAACAATGCCTATCCCATAGGGGTAGGAGTGCATTATCTCATGCTGTCCGTCTCCCAGACAGGACCCAAATAGGACTTACTCCATCAGGAGTCATCAGGAACGGCGTTGTTAGATTCCATCCAGGTATCCCATATTTTATGACACTTACGGGGACATCCCCTCGCCTCATAAGTCAGTTTGTATAACGGAGCACATTGTGGATCAATCAAATCCATCCATGTAGCATGGGTGAGGACCCAAGTTTCCAGTTCATGGTTCTGTGAGGTGTTTCTAACTGTGTGGGAGCTGGGCTGATTGGGGGGAGGAGAGTGATCGCTGCTCCCATATACTGGGAACATACGATCACTCTCCTCTCCCCTGTCAGAACCTGGACTCGCTTGTTTACATACACAGATCCCCCTTCTGTCACTGCCGGAGAGCGATTGCAGGTGGCCGGCGGACATCGAGTCCGCCCCACCCACTGATAGGCTCAGGCGGCGCGCCCTCAATACTCTTGTGGCCGCCGTTAGGTGACGGCGGTTTGCGCAGGAGAGCCATGTTGCTGCCGTCCAGCCATGGAGGCCGGTCGGCAACTGGTTAAATACCTCATGCCTGGACCACTACTTATTCAACTCATGCATTTATTTATTTATTTCCTTTAGTGATTTGACTTTAACACTGTTTTATTGGGTATTTAGCAAGTGCTTTAAGTTTGTGAGGTAAACAAGTGAATTGATATTTTCAGCATGGCATGAGATAATTGGAAAAAATGTGTCACGTGATTCAATTATCTCATGGGCTATTCTTTAGCCACTTCCCGCCCGGCGCATTGACAAATGATGTTCGGGCGGGTGGCTTATTATCCTGACTGGACGTCTATTGACGTCCTCATGATAATCCGCGATCGCGCGCCCCGGGGGCGCGCATCGCGGCGATCGGTGGTGCCGTGGGTCAGTCTGACCCACCGCATTACCGACCGAGGTAAAAGGCTTAGATCCGAAGCCTTTTACCATGTGATCAGCCGTGACCAATCAGAGGCCGCCCAGGACCACCAGGGAGCCTCCACTAGACCACCAGGTAAGGGCATTATTGTGCACCGTAGGGATGGCACTGTGCCCATGTATGATGCCTGCCAGTGCCACCCCTAACTGTGCTTGTTGCATCTGTGCCCACCACTGCCACCTATAAGTGCCCACCTGTGCCCACCTGTGACACCTATCAGTGCCCACCTTTGTCACCTATCAGTGCCCACCTGTGCCATCTAAAAGTGTCCACCTGTGCCACCTAAAAGTGCCCACCTGTGCCACCTAAAAGTGCCACCTATCAGTGCCCATCAGTGCCCAGTGCCACTTATCAGTGCCGCCTATGAGTGTCCATCAGTGCCGCATATCAGTGCCACGTATCAGTGCCCGTCAGTGTTGCTTGTCAGTGCCGCCCATCAGTGCTGTATATGTACCCCATCATTAGTGCAACCTTATCAGTGCCACCTCATCAGTGCCAATCTGTACTGCCTCATCAGTGCCCGTCAGTGTAGCCTCATCAGTGCCCATCAGTGTAGTCACATCAGTGCCCGTCATTGAAGGGGAAAATGTACTTTATACAATTTTTTGTGACAGAAACAAAGAAAAATGTTTTTTTTTTTCAAAATTTTCGGTCTTTTTTTATTTATAGCGGTTATCAGAAATGACACAGAGGCGATCAAATACCACCAAAAGAAAGCTCTATTTGTGGGAACAAAATGATAAAAATGTTGTTTGTGTATAACGTTGCACGACCGCGCAATTCTCATTCAAATCGCAACAGCACTGAAAGCTGAAAATTTGTCTGGGCAGGAAGTGTTCTAAGTGCCCGGTATTGAAGTGGTTAGTGAATTGAGTCCCCAGTGAGATAGCACCAAGAGGTGGCACATCTGCTTGCCAAGATCTTCTCTGCAGAGTCTCCACTTGTGATGTGCACTCTCCATTCAATCCTAATAACAGAAAATGTCCAGTAACACAGCTGCAATAAAGCTTTCATTTGCAAATCTGACAAACCAGAACTACCAGTCTTGGAAATTCAAGAGGAAAATGCTGCTAATAAAATTATAAATAAAGTCAGGCCAGAACACCCTTCAGATGAGTGAATAGAGAAAGACCAAAAAGCTCAGAGCACAATCTCTCTTAGCATAGAAGATGATCAAGACATACATATATATGTAGGTGTGAAATTGTGGGAATGATTACAAAAGGTGCATGAAAGAGCTAATCTCATAATCTGTATTTGAATAGAAAGCAATACAAAACCAAGTTGATGGAAAAGCCCTGAATTTGAACCATCTAAACCAAAGCCTATGGGCACATTCCAAAAGAAAAACATACAAAATGGGATGCGTGCGCAAAGAAAGATATACTTGTGGGGTAAAGTGAAAATTAAAATGGATACAGAAATCTACACCAAGACACAAACAAGGTAACCATCAGTAGAAGTGTGATTGTTGATGAAACTTCAGTATGTTCAAAATTTGATGAACTAACACAAATGCTTCAAACTGAGGGAAATTCCACATCAGTGTCACATGAAGAGAAGCAACAAAGTGACACAGAAATAGAAATTAGCACAGACAATCCAAATGCTGTAAAAGGAGAAACAAGGCCACAAAAGAAGCAATAAAGGCATCCCAGCCAAACGTCTGTCCTATGTTGCTATGCAGCGATCAAACACCGCAAGTGGCGTAATTAGATCATTCAGGGCTGCGGTGCAAGAATTCATGAGGGCCCCCCGAAAAAGCATGATTTGGATATGTTTTTTTTTGGGTCACTGTATAAAAGATTAAAACATTTCTTTTTCTGATTTCAACTTACCGTAACCGTGAAGAGAGGCAGCTTCAGGATAGAACATGGTCACATTACAGGTCACAATGATGACCTGCAAAATATAAAGAACAATCATAAATAAAAGGAGATATAAACATCTATTGGACAAAGTTATAGTCAAAGATCCACATTTCAAACATATATTTAAAGACAGCCTGGCTGTAATACCTGTGTGCTGGGCTGCAATACCTGTGTACTGGGCTGTAATACCTGTGTACTGGGCTGTAATACCTGTGTGCTGGGCTGTAATACCTGTGTGCTGGGCTGCAATAACTGTGTGCTGGGCTGTAATACCTGTGTACCGGGCTGCAATACCTGTGTATTGGGCTGCAATACTTGTTTACTGGGCGGCAATACCTGTGTACTGGCTGCAATACCTGTGTACTGGGCTGTAATACCTGTGCACTGGGCTGTAATACCTGTGTACTTGGCTGTAACACCTGTGTACTGGGCTATAATACCTGTGTACTGGGCTGTAATACCTGTGTGCTGGGCTGCAATACCTGTGTACTGGGCCGCAATACCTTTGTACTGGGCTGCAATACCTGTGTACTGGGATGTAATGCCTGTGTACTGGCTGGCTGTAATACCTGTGTACTGGGCTGTAATACCTGTTTGCTGGGCTATAATACCTGTGTATTGGGTTGTAAAACCTGTGTATTGGGCTGTAATACCTGTGTGCTGGGCAGTGATACCTGTGTGCTGGTCTGTAATACCTGTGTACTGGGCTGTAATAACTGTGTGCTGGGCTGTAATACCTGTGTACTGGGCTGTAATACCTGTGTGCTGGGCTGTAATACCTGTGTACTGGGCTGCAATACCTGTGTACTGGGCTGTAATACCTGTGTACTGGCTGGCTGTAATACCTGTGTACTGGGCTGTAATACCTGTTTGCTGGGCTGTAATACCTGTGTATTGGGTTGTATTGGGCTGTACTACCTATGTGCTGGGCTGTAATACCTGTGTACTGGGCTGTAATACCTGTGTGCTGGACTGTAATACCTGCATACTGGGCTGCAATACCTGTGTACTGGCTGGCTGCAATACCTGTGCACTGGCTGGCTGCAATACCTGTGTACTGGGCTGCAATACCCGTGTACTTGCTGGCTGCTATACTTGTGTACTGGGCTGCAATACCTGTGCACTGGCTGGCTGCAATACCTGTGTACTGGCTGGGCTGTAATACCTGTGTACTGGGCTGCAATACCTGTATACTCGATGTGGCTGCAATACCTGTGTACTGGCTGTGGCTGCAATAAATGTGTACTGGACTATAATACCTGTGTACTAGCTGTGGCTGCAATACCTGTGTACTGGCTGTGGCTGCAATACCTGTGTACTGGCTGCAATACCTGTATACTGGCTGTGGCTGCAATACCTGTGTACTGGCTGTGGCTGCAATACCTGTGTACTGGCTGTGGCTGCAATACCTGTGTACTGGCTGTGGCTGCAATATATGTGTACTGGCTGCATAATGTGTTACTGGCTGATATATACCCCACCTGTAATGTTGAGCTGTATACTCCTGACACAATATGTGGAATACAGGGGACGGAGTGGCAGAATCTATAAGGGGTGGGGCTTATGAAAAGCAGGAGTGGTCAAAAACGAAGGGCGGGGCCTGGCCCCCCATCCTAAAACTTCACCAGCCACCACTGGTGGGCCACTTACAATAGCGGAGGTGCCCCTCACAGCAGCAGATAGGCAGGAAAGCCCCTCACAATAGCGGAGGGGCCCCTCACAGCAGCAAACAGGCAGACAAGCCCCTCACAATAGTATAGGGGCCCCTCACAGCAGCAGACAGGCGGGTGGGCTGATGGGGGTGTAGGGATAACATCTGCGGTGGTGGTGGGGTGGGTTCAGCAAGAGGTGAGGCTGGGGATCGATTGCACCACTGGCATTTTTTAACTTAACTTACGTGATGATCAATCGATTCCCCCGTCTGAATTTGTCACCGTGCCAGGGAGGTATTCACTCCTTTCCTCATGGGGACTCACACATGGGAGAGCTTCTCCCCCTTCACTCATCATTGGTGTGTCAGCTGGTCAGCTGACTTTCTATTTCAGGGACCGCCCTGTCTAGGGTTGCCACCTTTTCTTGAAGCCAAACCCGAACACTTTAGCGGCGCACAGCAATTTTTTTAATAGTATTAACTATACATATACAGTCAGTTCCATAAATATTGGGACATCGACACAATTCTAATCTTTTTGGCTCTATATGATTGTTGACTTTGACACACATACACCTACCTCCTGGAGAGTGTTCTTGATCTGGCCAACTGTTGTGAAGGGTGTTTTCTTCACCAGGGAAAGAATTCTTTGGTCATCCATCACAGTTGTTTTCCGTGGTCTTCCGGGTCTTTTGGTGTTGCTGAGCTCACCGGTGCGTTCTTTCTTTTTAAGGATATCCCAAACAGTTGATTTGGCCGCAAGTAATGTTTTTGCTATCTCTCTTCTGGGTTTGTTTTGTTTTTTCAGCCTAATGATGGCTTGCTTCATTGATAGTGACAGTTCTTTGGATCTCATATTGAGGCTGGGTTCACACTAGTCCGATTCTCGGACCGAAATGAGGAGCACAAGTTGCATTACGTCACAAAAACAATGATTCCCTATGAGAGCCGTCTTAACTGCTCCGACTTGTGTTTTTCAAAGTCGGAGCGACTTTGAAAAAGGTTCCTGTACTACTTTTGTCCGACTTTGATCCTACTTCAGCCCATTTAAAGGCATTGAAGTCGGATCAAAGTCGGATCAGTGTCTTCACTGATCCGACTTTGGCATGTGACTTGTGCTCTGGGGATCTTGAAGGGGAACTCCACACCATATTTTTAAAGAAAAAACTGGCATGGGGTCCCCCTCCAGGAGCATACCAGGCCCTTTGGTCTGGTACGGATTTTAAGGGGAACCCCATGCCGAAAAAAAAAACAGCGTGGGGTCCCCCCCAAAATCCATACCAGACCCTTATCCGAGCACGCAACCCGGCAGGCCAGGAAAGGGGGTGGGGACGAGCGAGCGGCCCCCTCCCTCCTGGACCATACCAGGCCGCGTGCCCTCAACATGGGGAGTATGGGTGCTTTGGGGCAGTGGGGGGCTCTGCGTCCCCCACCCCAAAGCACCTTGTCCCCATGTTGATGAGGACAAGGGCCTCTTCCCGACAACCCTGGCCGGTGGTTGTCGGGGTCTGCGGGCGGGGACTCATCGGAATCTGGAAGCCCCCTTTAACAAGGGGGCCCCCAGATGCCG
>BLSH010389339.1:387273-418500 GCA_018402905.1 Glandirana rugosa
CTGAAACTAGGGCTGTTACGGTCCGTGAAACACGAGACCCCTAGAACTTCCCCTTGAGGTGCGGTTTAAATTTTTTTTTTTGACCGTACACCAGGGGGAGGTCCTCGTATGGTCCGGGAAACCAGACCATGCCTAAAATTCCCCTTGGGGGTGGGGGGGGGGGTTTTAGGTATGGTCTGGGAATAGGCTCGTGCGTTGGGCCGTCCGGTCCTTTCCCCCACCCCTACTCGCTCACCGGGGGAGGGAGGACCTGGTATGGTCCGGCACACGGGAGTTGTACCCCTCATACCCACGAAACCCCGTCCCCCCCCCGAGACGCGGGGGGTGGGGTTTCGTGGAATAGGGGTACAATTACTCCTGTTCCCGGAGAAGGGCTGTTGGGACCGGCCACCAACAGCCCCAGACGCCCGCCCCTGAGTAGCCTTAGACCTTCGGCCCCCTTGTTAAAGGGGGCTTCCAGATTCCGATGAGTCCCCGCCCGCAGACCCCGACAACCACCGGCCAGGGTTGTCGGGAAGAGGCCCTTGTCCTCATTAACATGGGGATAAGGTGCTTTGGGGTGGGGGGCGCAGAGCCCCCCCCCTGCCCCAAAGCACCCATACTCCCCATGTTGAGGGCACACGGCCTGGTATGGTCCAGGAGGGAGGGGGCCACTCGCTCATCCCCACCCCCTTTCCTGGCCTGCCGGGTTGCGTGCTCGGATAAGGGTCTGGTATGGATTTTGGGGGGGGGGGTGGGGGTTCCCCTTAAAATCCGTACCAGACCAAAGGGCCTGGTATGCTCCTGGAGGGGGACCACATGCCAGTTTTTTTTTTTAAATTTGGCGTGGAGTTCCCCTTCAAGATCCCCAGAGCACAAAGTGCCTGGCATTGTCGGGATCAAAGTCGGATCCCTGTTCACAGACAAACGGTCCGACTTTGACCCTATGTAGGACCGTAAATCGCACAGCAGTGTAGGATCAAAGTAGGACCTTTTTTTGTCGGATAGTGTGAACCCAGCCTGAGAGTTGAGATTCCAAATGCAAATAGCACACATTTGAAATGAACTCTGGACCTTTTATCTGCTCCTTGTAAATGGGATAATGAGGGAATAACACACACCTGGCCATGGAACAGCTGAGCAGCCAATTGTCCCATTACTTTTGGTCCCTTAAAAAGTGGGAGGCACATATACAAACTGTTGTAATTCCTACACTGCTCACCTGATTTGGATGTAAATACCCTCAAATTAAAGCTGACAGTCTGCAGTTAAAGAAAATCTTGTTTTTTTTTCATTTCAAATCCATTGTGGTGGTGTATAGAGCCAAAAAGATTAGAATTGTGTCGATGTCCCAATATTTATGGACCTGACTGTATTTTGCAATGAAATAACACTTCTAATCATATGTAGTTAATCACAAGAGTCTCCTTTACATCAGAGTCCACAGAGTTCCCCTTTTACATCTGAATCTGCAGACTTCCCTTTTACATCTAAATCCGTAGAGTTCTCCTTTTTCATTTGAACACGCAGAGTTCCCTTACACTGTAAGGAGGGACTCTGCAGACTCTGATGTAAAAGAGAACTCTGGAGACTCTAACATAAGGGACTCTTTGAGAACCCTGATTTAAGGAGGAACACTGAGAACTCTGATGTACGGAGAGGACTCTGTTGTAAGGGGGAACACTGTGACCTCTGGTGTAAATGGGAACTCTGATGTAAGGGGTGCTCTGAGAATCCTGATTTACTTTAGTGTACTCACTCAGAATCAGGAGAGAGAAGGGTGGGAGGGGGAGACTTCAGTCACAGGCAGGGATGGAGGGTGAGCTCACTCACCCTTTGGCAGTCAGCAACTCTCATCCAGATGTATCTCAGGATGCTGGACTTCAAATTTCAGACCCCCACTTTCCTTTTCTGAGGCATGACTCCGGGGATTGGAATGTGGGCAGAAACAGAGGGGTAGGGGCGGGAGAAAGAGGAGTAGATTGAGCCTTCTCTCCTGTCCCGTCTTTGTGTGGGGGGGGTGGATTGTTAGTGCTGCCTTTGGGCAGTGTGAAAGAGCGTGTAACAGACTCTCTCGGCTTACACAACTGCAGCCAGCAACCCTGCTAGGAAGTCATAGTCTGGTCTGAACAGTGTGTCCGGGTTTCAGGTGGTCTGAAACCCAGACGTATGATTCCAAATCCAAACTGTCTGGGTGAATCCAGGTGGCAACCCTAGCCCCGCCTCCCTACATGTATTCTCTATGGAGTTGATTAGAGATAGGAGGGGCGGTCCAGAAGACTCAGTCTCTCAGCTCTGCCTTGCCTCCCCTCCCCTCAGCGTCAGTGGCCAATGGGCGAAAAGCTCCCCCCTCCTCACGCAGCGTGAATGAATGAACAGGCGGGGCAACAAGCAGTGAGTGTACTGCTTCCTGTTTACAATCATTCACAGCAGCAGACAGTCACAGATGGGATCACAATGCCGGACAGGCAGGCGGCCCCTTACAATAGCGGACAGGCCCCCCAGACTGCCATAACTGAAGTGCCCAGTCGCAATTGTGACTGCTGCGACCCTCATCATTCTGCCCCTGAACACTGCTGATGGTGACTGTCAGTCATGGGCTTCCTGCTCTCCCCTCCAGCATTCACTGGAGCAATGTGCTGGGGAGTGGAGGGAGAAGCTAGCTCAGTTCCCCAGCAGCACAACTGGGAGGCTGAGCCAGCTGCCGGTCCAGGCATCTGAGTGGATCTGGACAGTAAGTTCGGGATCTTTTCCCAGCCTGGATCGGGTGAGTGACACCAGCCAATAGCAGGTTTTAGGAGTGCAGAACAAACTGCAATATTGTGATCCACAGGAGAAGCAAAAAAGCTTTGGCCCTATTTCTCCATTAATGAAGAAATGCAGCAGCCATCTTTAAGAAGACTACTTTGCAATGTTTGTCTATGGAGTGTCTCCAGTGCAGGGAGCAGCCATCTTGGCTAGGTATGGAGCAGTCTGGGGGACAATGATTGTCTTTTGCAACAGAGCAAGGAGAAGTGTGGTCAGCAGGCTGGTGAGAAGAGAGGCTTGTGTGGGAAAGAGACTGGGTTGCTGTTGCTGAATAAAGAGAGCCTTGCCATAGCTGACCACAACCCGACGAGGACTCTGCACAGAGCAGGAATATATGACATCTTTGTTATTTAAAAAAACACATCAATTAAGTCCAGTAAAAAAAACGGTCACGATTGCAGTAAGAATGTTCTTGCCTACATTTCAAATCATCATGATGCATAACTTGTGTAACATACAACCTTAAATGCATATTTTGAAATGGGAAGTTATAAAATGTGAACATATGTATTACTGTGTATTTTGTACATCTGTGAGACTGAATTATGTTTGTAAAATTAATCTCATTCCATACAGTTATTTAAATGTTTTGGTAATGTCCACATTATTTATTTGTCATGACACCGTCTTGATACCACACCAATCAAGGTAATGCCAACTCACATTTAAAGCACTGTTTGTTTTTGGAAATAACAGTTTTTACTAATTTTTATCGAAGAAACAGAGAGTATAAACATTCAGCAAAAAAAAAAAAAAATTAAGCGCAGTGCTCACAATAAACGATTTTTAAACAGTAAAGACATTGTGAAATAACCATGGAGATAACAACCACAAATAACATGGTTTCAATTGAAGCAATAATACTGCTGGAACATTGTAGCGCTAAAGAGCAATATAGAAAAAGTAGTATGGCATAAAATAAATCATGGAAGATAAAAAAGAAAGAAGGAAAGGAAGGAAAAAGAAGAATACAGGGTCATCATAGCATATCTCATAACCATGCGCCGTTTAGTAGATATATACTTTTGATGCAGCCGGTGACGTCACTGGGGCATGCACCCTGAAGGAATGACGCGTGCCGGGCTATTCCTTCAGAGTCCTGTTCCATGAACGGCTCCTACGCGCACGGAGTGACGTCATCAGCAGCTTCGGCCACTTACACAGCTGGAGTCCACAAACCCAGACGGAAGTCTGGGCGAAGATGGAAGCTCCTTCAGAGGTGACAGTGTGCTGCTGGAGGGTTTCGTTCTAAAGTAAGCTTTACATAATGTGCTAGTATGCATATTTTCAGTATTTATAATATATATATAAAAAAAAACAGCAGTTAATTACTGATTTAAGTTCGGGGGCTATAGAGGGTGTGTGTGTGTGTGTGGGGGGGGGGGGGCTCTATCTCTTAGCTTAAAAAAATGATAAGGCATCTTTTATTTATTATTATGTAATGCCAACTTTAGATATGTACATGTTGCTTGAAGGCACAGCTAGTGTAGGGGCACATACTAAATTGAATACATACTGTATATAAACTATATTGTCAAAAGTATTGGGACACCCCTCCAAATCATTGGATTCAGGTGTTCCAATCACCTTCATAGCCACAGGTGTAAAAAATTAAGCACCTAGGCATGCAGACTGCTTCTACAAACATTTGTGAAAGAATGAGTCGCTCTCAGGAGCTCAGTGTATTCAAGCGTGGTACCATGATAGGTTGCCACCTGTGCAATAAGTCCATCCGTGAAATTTCCTTGCTACTAAATATTTCACGGTCAACTGTTAGTGGTGTTATAACAAAGTGGAGGCAACTGGGAACAAAATCAACTCAGCCTCAAAGTGATAGGCCATGTAAAATGACAGAGCTGGGTCAGTGCATGCTGAAGCTCACAGTGCAGAAAAGTTGCCAATTGTCTGCAGAGTCAATATCTACAGACCTTCAAACTTTGTGTGGTCTTCAGATTAGCACAACAACAGTGCATAGAGAGCTTCATGGAATAGGCTTCCATCAGAGCTGATCCAAGACATTGTACTGCCTGGGTCCAAGAATGAAATGCTTCCCCCCCCAAAAAAAAAAAAAATCATGCCCACCAAAAGGCTCCCACGTTAATTATTTTATATCATGATAATTAAAAGTAAAATTAAATTTATCAGTAAGTCAGATTTACATGCAACAGCACCTTGTCTACATGCAAAATTATATGACATACCATTATGTTCAATTCCATGGGGCAAGCTAGGGTAGTATATAGACAGGGTAGAGCAGTATGGGCTAGGGTAGACAGAGCAGCCGGGGGGGGGGTCATCATGACACACAAAACTGCAGGAAAATAAAATATTGGTTGCCAATTTGCTGGGTATATAGAAGAGGAGGAGAGGTTTGGCTTCCATGGTCAAGCAGCTGCATCCCAGCCTTACATCATCAAATGCAATGCAAAGCGTCAGATGCAGTGGTGCAAAGCACACAGCCGCTGGACTCTAGAGCAGTGAAGACGTGTTCTCAGGAGTAACGAATCACACTTATGTGTATAGCAATGCGATGGACATGTCTGGGTTGGTGATTGCCAGGAGAACGGTACTTGCCTGACTGCACTGTGCCAAGTGTAATGTTTGGTGGAGGGCAGATTATGGTGTGGGGTTGTTTTTCAGGGGTTGGGCTTGGCCCCTTAGTTCCAGTGAAGGGAGCTTTTAAGGCATCAGCATACTAAGTCATTTTGAACAATTTCACTCTCACAACTATGTGGGAACAGTTTGGGGATGGCCCCTTCCTGTTCTAACATGACTGCGCACCAGTGCACAAAGCAAGGTCCATAAAGACATGGATGAGCGAGTTTGGGATGGGGGGACTGGACTGGCTTGCACAGTCCTGGCCTCAACCTGATAGAACACCTTTGGCATGAATTAGAGTGGAGACTTCGAGCCAGGCCTTATCATCCACTATCAGTGCCTGACCTCACAAATGCGCTTCTGGAAGAATGGTTAAACATTCCCATATACACACTCCTAAACCTTGTGGACAGCCTTCCCAGAAGTGTTGAAGTTGTTATAGCTGCAAAAGGTGGGCCAACTCAATATTGAACCCTACGGACTAAGACTGGGATGCCATTAAAGTTCATATGTGTTTAAAGGCAGGTGTCACAATACTTTTGGCAACATAGTGTATCTATCTAACGTACACATTTGTTATTAAAATGAAACTTATAGCAAACAGCTAACTGTGCAGGTAATAGATACAGTATATATGAACTCTTTTAACTTTAACATCCTTACTAGAAGGTACAGTGGGGTGCTGGATTTGCTTGCTGTTTTCATTGTGGTTAACAATATAGTCAGGTTCAGTATCCAGTCCAGCTTTTCAGTGAACAGTAAAGAATGGGGATGGATGAGTGGTGCAGTCTGAGCATTAGTTCGGGCCCAAACAGTGCCCATTCGCCAAACGCTTGAATTTTCGGTGCACTCAGTGGGATATTCACCCGTCAAATGCACAGTCAATAGGTTGTTAAGGAGTGGCTGCTGTGTTCTTAACAATGTATCAGTCATCAGCTGTTAGTGGGCTTCCCCAAATTGCCAAATGTACCGGCAATAGAAAAAGTAAAAAAAAAATGGAGTGGGGTCCTCCCAATCCATTCCCAATCCATCCATACAAGGCGCGGATACAGCATGCACCAGTCTGTAATGTCACAAGGGGGTGTTGTTACCAGGTGGCCCCGCACTTTACCTTTTTATGAACTGTCAGATGGCGGAGCAGGCAGTCGGTGGTTAGCCGTTGTGGGGGGGTTCTTTTTTAGGCTCCAGTAGAGCGGCGAGCGACATGATTGACAATGGATCTACATTGGGGGACATTCTTTTTTTTTATTTTTAATAAAGGAATTGCAATAACTGTCTCAGTGTCTTTATTTCTTTAACACTTTTTTTGGTGAATGAGTAGGAGTACAAACCTCATACTCATTCACATGGGGGGGGGCAGAATCTGGGGGCTTCCAGATTCCGATAAGCCCCCTGCCCGCAGATCCTCACAACCACCGCCCAGGGTTGTGGGAAAGAGGCCCTTGTCCCCATTGCAGAGCCTCCCCTGCCCCAAATCACCCCCCCATGTTGAGGGCATGTCGCCTGGTATGATTCAGGGGGGCGCTCACTCCTCCCCCCCTTTCTTGGCCTGCCAGGCTGTGAGTTCGGATAAAGGTCTGGTATGGATTTTGGGGGGACCCCATGTAATTTTTTTTAATGTTAGGGCGGGCGTTAACCTCAAAATTCATACCAGACCTGAGGGTCTGGTATGGATTTTAGGGGGACCCTACGTCATTTTTGAAAAAAATTTTTGGCATGGGGTTTCCCTTAAAACCCATACCACACCAAAGGGCCTGGTATGGATTGGGGGGACCCCCACCCCCACGCTGTTTTTTTCAAACATTTTTGTATTGCTGGCAATGGCTTGCAGGTGGGAAAATCAATTAAAATTTACATTTTTTTCTTTCTATATGTCAGTTTTGCTGCAGCAGATTCTATGCATGGTACAGATGCGCCACTTTACAGGTAGACTAAGGGGACCCACCAGGCACTATATTTAAAAGAATTTATAATTTTTATTGTTTCACTTTAAGCAGTTGCCGACTGCTCGCTGTGGCTTGATGGCAGCAACATGGTTCGTTATCGCGAAACGCCATCACCTGATGGCGGCTGCGAGAACGAGTATTGTGAGCGCGTGCGCGCCGCCAGAGGTGCGCTCGCACACTCACTGTGTTCCAGGGGGGCCTGGGAGCGGGTACAATGGACTTGATGTCCACCGGTTCCCCGCGATCACCCCCCCAGAACGACAGAATGGAGGTCCATGTATGTAAACACGGATATCCGTTCTGACAGAGGGGAAAGGGATGTGATCACAGGCTCCCTGCATATGGGGGCCGTGATCACTCCCCTCCCCCTGCCAGCCCAGCCCCCATACAGTTAGTAACACACAGAGGGAACACAGTTAACTCTTAGTGCGCCCCCTGCAGGTTAACCCCTTCACTGCCAATGGCATTTACACAGTAATCAGTGCATTTTCATAGCACTGATCGCTGTATAAATGCCAATGGTCCCAAAGAAGTGTCAAAATGCTCCAAAATGTCCGCTGAAATATCGCAGTCCCGATAAAAATTGCAGATTGACGCCATTACTAGTAAAATATAAAAAAAAAATAAAAGCCTCATAAATGAATTCTCATCATTGTAAACTCGGCAACTTTTGCACAAATCAATCAATAAAAGCCGATTGACTGGTCACAGTGTAAACAGGTAGAGCTGTTCGGCTGCTCTCCTGACAGGGGGGGTCTGTGCTGAGTGTTTATCAGTGCAGCCCCCCTGGGATCGCCACCCAGGACCACCAGTGAGCCCGCCCAGGGGTCACCAGAGAGACCACCCAGGACCACCAGGGAGCCTATCCTGACCACCAGTGAGCCCACCCTAGACTACCAGGTAAGGGGCACAATGCCCAACATGGATGACACTCAGTGCCAATTTCAGATGCCACCCTAGACCACCAGAGAATGCACACCTTACAGTGCAATCTGCAATTGCTGCCAACCAGTGCCCACCAGTGCCATCTATCAGTTCTCACCAGTGCCACCTATCAGTTCCCATCAGTGCCACCTATCAGTGCCCAGTGCCAACTATCAGTGCCCATCAGTGCCACCTATGAGTGCCCATCAGTGCCGCTTATCAGTGCCTGTCATTGCTGCATATCAGTGCCACCTATCAGCGCCCATCAGTGCTGCTTATCAGTGCCGCCTATCAGTGCCCATCAGTGCTGCATATAAGTGCCTCATCATCAGTGCCTGTCAGTGCCACCTCATCAGTGCCAATCAGTACTGCCTCATCAGTGCTCGTCAGTGTAGCCTCATCATTGCCCATCAGTGAAGGAGAAAATTTACTTATTTACAAAGTTTTGTGAAAGAAACAGAGAAAAACTTTTTTTTTTCAAAATTTTTGGTATTTTTTTATTTGTAGCGCAAACAAAAAATAACACAGAGGTAATCAAATACCACAAAAAGAAAGCTCTACTTGTGGGAACAAAATGATAAAAAATTTGTTTGGGTACAAGGTCGCATCCCCACGCAATTGTCATTCAAATTGCGACAGCACTGAAAGCTGAAGATTGGTCTGGGCAGGAAGTATTCTAAGTGCCTGGCATTAACGTGGTTAAAAACTATATGTAGCAGGGAGCTGTATACATATATATGCCTGCATTCCAGAGGCAGTGTGCAATGTTATTTATGTAGAGATGACTCCCACTAGTGTCAGCTTGGACTCAGTGTGTCATTTCCTTTTCAGAACAAAACTTAGAGCAGAGCAAGGCATCTTGGGGCATGTAGTTTCTTTGCAAGGATTCGCCCTCTGGCTGCATTAAGTGGAAATTGCACCTACCAGCAGGCTGATGGAGGAGGAGAGATTTCTGGGAGGAGAAGAGCTTCCTGGGAGAGACTATAAGAATTGAGGCTTTGGGTCTGCCATGCTCTCTCAGGACCGGCGTGGATCTGTGTGCAGTGAAACCTGTTGCTGAGCGCTGCAGTGATTGCAGCCTGGCTACTCTGATCTGCTACAACCTGAAGGCGATTCCTGTTCCATCCACCCTGAAGGGGTGACAGATCGGTGTGAGCCGTAGTGAGGTGCAGTGGAGGCCGCAGACTTTCCCTTGGAGCTATATACCAGAGAGATCATCATCAGCTACATCCTGTGTTCCAGCGTGGTGAGCGCGTGAAAGCCCAGTTTTAACAGACACTGTACAGACATCACTGTAGTTTGCATTTGTCATTACTCCTGATTTAAAGATCTGCTACACGCTAGGTTTGGACATTGTACACAGACATCCATTCCATCCATTGGCTGGCTGCTGCTTGTAGTTCCACAAAAGTTAACCTTGCTAAGTCAATGATCACTGTGAAGTTTACAGTTTATTGTGCAACAACGAAGCATTCTTTTGATCTGTCTCACCCTTTTGGATTAACCAGTTGTTTCAGCCACTATTGCTACTTGCATGCATTTTAAATACTGGAAAGCTATCTGAAGATCTTCCAAGTTGACCAGCAATAACACTGGACAACTCCCAATTCTCCCCCCACTCAGGGTTACAGCATCTTATTGTGGTTCAGGTTAACATTCACCAAGGAACTCTCTATAAGAGCAGGTATAATAACACTGAAATTACTGTTTGCTGGAGTTGTACCTGTTTATTTATTATTTTTGCTGTTCTATATGGGTGAGCAGTAGAGATCGGTCTGACACTAGCAGGAGTCATTCCTCTACTCTCCTGGGCTTCACTCACATTGACAATATTTGCATTTAGTAAAGTCTAAGGAAAAGTAACATACATTAAATGTTGTTCAGTTGGATCAAAGTGTAATAATTGTTGCTTACCCATAATATCTTGTGTTATTGAGCCCACCCCTGGTGTTTAATCTCGAATATATTCTCTGTACTTTGCTGACATATACTTTGAGCAAAAATATTGATTCAACTCAATTTGGTATACCTTATTTACTGTTGGAAATATTTAAAGGGGAATACAATAATGCTTGAACCCAGGTATGCCAGAGGGGACTGAGACTGTTACTGGGGTTGAGAGGCAGAGTAACAGACTGAACATACTAAAGCGACTCCTGTGGGGGTAGCACTACATATATTTTTTAAAATAATTTTTTGCATTGATACATGTCACCCAGGGCAGTACCCGGCCCCCATACCCTTTTTATGGTCAATAACTTGCATATACGCCTTCAAAATGGGGGCTTTTGATTTTTCAAGTTTGGCTCCCATAGACTTTAAGAGGGTTCATGATTAGGGTCCGAACTTTTTCCATGTTCGAGAGTTCTGGTGCAAACCGAACCTGGGGGTATTTTATCACTAGTAAAGAAGCAGCAGCACACTAAGGGATCATCCTTATCTTCCCCATCCCCTAATCAAGTTTACAGTGTTAGATGATGCAATTCAGTAGTGACCTGATCATCTCAATCACTGCAATGACTGACTGTCTATTTAACAACTCTGATAGCTCAAACTCCATCAGATAGTTTCAGATGCTCTCTTTTATATCTAACAGAGATAGCATTAATAATGGACCTCACAAAATACAGGCTTCCCTGCTCTCTATTGTTTTATAAAGAGGAGCAGTTAACATCCTGGAACACTGACAGGCAGACAGAGACACATGTCACAAAGCCAGAAATGATAGAGTTGCCTATGGGTATACTGACAGCTTCCCCAGATCCAGAAGACCAAAAAGAATGGATACAAAAATACTTTGGGAGATTTTCATAGTTGTGTGTTTTCCCCAAATTCTTTCAATTTCATTTCTCATTTAATCATCTTGTTAGCATGCAAATTGGACAGTATCCTAGAATGTTAGGATATATATCCTTTTATATCAAAGTTTATATTTGGAGCATTTTCAAGTATTCTTTGTGTCATTGCGTTCCTGTGCAATGTTTTATCTCCTTTTATGAACTATTGGAATTTGTTATCTAATATGTAAACCTGTACATATAAACAGGTGTGCATAGCAGGGAAGGAGAGCCATAAAAGTGAATGACTGTGCAAAAATATGAGAAATGCTTTTGGCAGCAGCCAGCTTCTTTTCAGCACCTTACATTACACTTGAAGGATTTGTAAACCCAATCACTGAAAACTCATATAGGCTTTAAAGGGTTGGTTGACTTTTTCACAAAACATGGAAAGATGAAGTAACTCATAACACCCTCCCTACATCCCCAATCCACACTGCATTTACCTCCTTGGAAGTAAGTGCACTTACCCCACTGCACTTAACTCCTCTTTCACTGTCATGCTAGTCATTTGGCGGCATTTGAAAGCCATGCTCTTTTGCACCCTTCTTTTTTCTGGAAAGGCTCTGAGAAATTCTTATTGGCCAGCATGGTCATGTACCAGTGCTGATCAATACCTGCTCATCATTGCTAGCATTATGCATGCTACACAACCTCTGGGCTGCAGAGGCGGCCTGTCCATTAGGGCTGCTCCCCTATCCATGCGTCCGGCCCCCTAATCTACATGTGGGGTGCCGGACGCATTGATTCCAATGGGGGGTTTTTTTGAAGCATGTGATTAGAGTCAGAGGCTCTAATAGAAGAGATAAGCGTCGCTCCAGGTAACTCAAGACCCTGCTGCTTCAACCTCTATTCCCAGAGTGTGGGTGTGGCACTGCCTGCAAGCAGGTGCATTGAAACAGAAAAAAACGGACTGGATGTCCGCACTCCTGTGCAATGACTTTATTCTTGGTCAAAATACAGCATACAGTGTACAGGTGAACCACAATGGACAGCTGACGTGTTTCACACCAACAATCATAGCCTAATTAATTATTTTCAAGAACCCTGCAGGATCCTGTTCCTTAAGGACTCTACATCAGAAACTGGTTTACGGAAACAATGAATACCAAGTGCACAAATATTACTCGCAAAAGAAAAATGTTTGTGATATTTTTTAACATGCATTATTTGCTTTGTTAAATCCAAAATTGATTTTTCAATTTACTTAAGGCATACTCACATGCATCAAATGAATTTACTGAATACATATTATATTTGCCTCACAAACTCTGATGTTTTGGGTATTTTTGTATGTGACGTTACAAAGTTTATTGTATGGGTTATCTCACATTTAAAACACAATTGAAGTCTCCTGCATTCTTTATAGTCATTTATACCCCTGCATGTTATAAATTTAAGTGATTTATGTTTGGTTTGCCAGACTTACCCTGCTTATGTGTCTTGAATTTCCAAACACTATGAACCAAGTAGCCTTCTCTATTTTTGACAATTGAGGATCCTATGTTTTTTGTAACCACACTTGAGGCATTTGGGTTTTTACAAAACTCAAGCAAATGTGTTCATTCAGAGAATATCGGATCCCATAGAAAATATTTTGTACGTATGGGTCGAATGTCGAGAGACAACGGCCGGAAAAAAAACAGCCGGCATTCAACCCGTGTGTATGTCGGACTTCTGTCAGACGTGCATGCTGGAAAACCAGCATCCGAGCAACTCCCGGTCAGTGCTCTCAGCCAATGACAGAGAGCCCTGATCAGAGTGTTCTGGCGGGAGGGCAGGGCTGTCCTCTGTTAGAACACAAAAGCTCAGTGGGGGAGATCGCTGAACTAACCTCGCATGGCTGACAGTTTTTTTTTTGTGCAACCCAACTGGTTAAATGAAAAAAAAAAACAATAATGTGTACTCTGCTTAAAGGTGGACATTAATGGCTCTATCTTTACACATAACTCTTCCAGTATCAAGCTTTGTTAGACATGTGTGAGGCCTTTTATGAATTGCTAGGAGGCTATTTTCAAACCTGCTGAGAGAATTGAACCCAAATTTGTTATGGATCTCCAAAGAGTAAGACTCAGGGTGGGTCCCAGAGTTAGAGGTTACAGAACAGAACACCAAAAGCACACCATTATTTTTTTTCCATAATTTTATTTCTGGACATAATACATAAACATCTTAAAAAAATATCTTATTAGGTATGTATTTACATGTGTAGGTATGTATTTACATGTAGGTGGTTTAAATAGATAGTATTGACAAATATAAATGTATAATATTAATTATGATGCTATTCATTATTTCTTCTTCTTTTTAGAAGCTTTATTCTTCTACCTGTTTTCAAGCTTTAATCCTTCAAGTGTTAGGCCTCATGCACACAGGACATTTTCTAAACTAACCTAGAAGCCTCGTCTTAGCAGCAGCGTTTGCTTAACGCTTGTAAACGTTTTTTTACAAGCTTTTAGGCACATTTACAGGCACCAGGCATTTGGGCATTATTTCATTTCATTGGCCAGAATAAATATCTGGCCTTTGAAAAGAATTAACGATCAAGCGCTAAACACGCCTAGCATTAACACGTGTTTACACACAATTACGTGCATTTACATTCGAGTTTTCCTGCCTCTAAACTCTCCTGCCACTAAATTCTGCTAAAAGACTATGGGGGAAATTTACTAAAACTGGTGCATGCAGAATCTGGTGCATCTGTGCATAGAAATCAGTCAGCTTCCAGGTTTTATTGTCAAATTGAACAAGATAGAAGCTGACTGGTTACCATGGACAGCTGCACCAGATTCTGTGTGCAACAGATTTAGAAAATCTCCCCCACGTGTGCATGGACACAGTGGAGGGACAAAGTCATCTAGAGCCCAGGAATTAAGTAGAGTCAACTTAAGGCCAACATTGCAGGAGAAAGAGAAAGGAGAAGAGTAACGGTCAGCAGTAGTGTGCTGGAGGAAGAAGTGTATATACCGGAGGTGTATATAGAAGGTCTCATGTTCAATCTCTGGGCATCCCACAGTCATCCCTAATCCCTATCTAAGTTAATCCCCTAACTAAAACAACAAAACAAAGTACCTGCCTGTTCAGTGACTCCGGGTGTGTGGAAATCGTGTGATTGAGGGCAGCGATCAGGTGGACCACAACTACCAGCCACCCCTAAGGGGGACTATGGCTACATAAATAATATTTTAAGTACATCAACTTGCTTTAAAACAAAGAAATATACATACATTACACATGTACAACTTTACACATATACAGTATTTACATTTTCCAACTGTGTATTGAAATGCCCTGTTATCCATAGTCAATTGACAGTGGGGGAGGTAGAATTTATTTTCCTAGAAGGTTCTCCACTTTCTGCCACATTCCTCAGCTTCTATTTTTCACTCAGGGGTGTCTGATCACAGGAATATGTTTCAGGAACCTAGAGCATTAAAAATATACATCATAAGACATACATGCTGATATGACATTGCATAAGTGTTGTCTTGTCCAAAACATGACACATAAAGAAGCATAAGTATAAATCAGTAAATGTGACATCCACCAAATATTCACTGCAAACAAATCAATCACTTTAGATCCACTTTCAGAAAATGTTTGGTGAAAGTCATATTCCTTGCTTTATAAATATGCTCCATTTACAAAGTACATCATTTAATAAACTATCACTATTTGCCTGTAGAAGAGTTAGCTGATATAGATTTAATGGGCTTTGTACAAGTTACACCCATTGCTCCTTAGCCTGCATTAGGTCAGCAGTTTGAATAGACTAGAGCAGGGGTAAGCAACTTTAACCACTTTCCAGACACTTTCCCCCTTCCCACCCAGACCAATTTTCAGCTTTCACCGCTGTCACATTTTGAATGACAATTGTGCGGTCATGCTACACTGTACCCAAACAAAATTTTTATCATATTTTCCACAAATAGAGATCTATTTTGGTGGTATTTGATCACCACTGGGGTTTTTATTGTTTGCGCTACAAATAAAAACAGACCGAAAATTTTGAAAAAAAAAAAGTTTTACTTTGTTTCTGTTACAAAACTTTGTAAATAAATATGTTTTCTCTTTCACTGATGGGCACCAATGAGGCTACACTGACAGACACTGATGAGGCAGTACTGATTGGCACTGATGAGGCGGCACTGATGAGGTGGCACTGTTGATGAGGCACTTATATGCAGCACTGATAGACTGATACGTGGCATTGATATGCAGCAGTGATGGGCACTGATAAGCTGCACTGATGGGCACTCATAGGCAGCACTGATGTGCACTAATAGGTGGCACTGCTAGGTGGTACTGGAGGGCATTGATGGGAGCACTGATAGATGGCACTGTTAGGCAGCACTGATAAGGAGGCAATGGTGGGCATCACAGATGGGCACTGAGTGCCATAACTATTGCCTATTGTTTTCCATACCTGGCGGTCCTGGGTGGGCTTCCCTGGTGGTCCTGGCTGGACTTCCCTGGTGGTCCTGGGCTCACAGCTGATCACGTGGTAAAGAACCTCCAATAGAGGCTCTTTACCACGATCGGAGATGTGGTGTGTCAGACCGACACACCACCGATCGCCGCGCTTGTTATCCTGCTGGAAGTCATATGACACCCAGTCAGGATAACTGAACCACTTCCCTGCCGTCATTCTGTATACGGCTGGCGGGAAGTGGTTAAAGAGGTGGAGATCCACCTGAACAACACGGGAGAAGAAAAAGATCACCGGGCACAGTTTTGACTCCTCACACCTGATTTAAACTTCAAATTGTCATACTACTGGGTCGCAATCATGTGCATTTCATAGCAATCATGGGTTTAAATCAGGTGGTGAGCAGGCAACATGTCAAAAACACTGGGATCGCTTTTTTTACAGGACCAGCCATGTCTGCTGCACTTGTGAATGAGCCACTTTTAGAAAGTGCACCAAACCCGTAGGATATAATAGCAGTCTGTGGCTAAACACAGCAAACCTGCAGGAAAGCTACAGGTACACTACACTGCACACTCGCTGTGGGTAAATCACAGCACATCAGTGTGAAAGCAGTCAACCGCTAGCCAGGATAAGAGGTGGAGTGCAGTTGGTATCACTCCACATGGGACAGGAGCCAGCACTACAGCGGAGGCATAGGCTATGGTGCTCTTGCTTCCTACTACATCTCCAACTTTACAAGTATTCCCTCTTCATTGCACTCTGTTTGATGCTCTGGAATGGTGGGTCAGCAAGCCAGGACTGGGTTCTACTAGTCACCTGTCCATGATTTACTGGTAGATCACGATCTACAGTTTGCTGACCCCCGAACTAGAGCAAGGTTTCTCAACCAGGGTTCCATGTAACACTAGGGTTTCTCCAGAGGTTGCTAGGGGTTCCTTGAGCAATGAGTAATTTTTGCCTCTCAGATAAGTTCCCACTGACAACACTGATCTTTAAGCTATCTGTAAGGGACTAATTCTTCCCCATGACCACAAGTGTAAGGAGCATTCTTCCCAATGACCATCACACTGATGTATATTGATTTGTAGATATAGTAAATTTTAGTAGGGGTTCCTTGAGACTGGAAAGTTTTTTAAGGGTTTCTCTGTGTTGAAAAGGTTGAGAAAGGCTGGACTAGTGAAATAAAAACATAAAAAATCATACAAATGTACCTAATTGATATTTATGCAGAGATGTCCCCAATACAGCCCATTATGATTCAGATTTTGCCTTACTACATTGCTTACTAAAACGCAAATGTATAAACAAAAAGTAGACCCTTAAAGTATAACTAAATAATATCCTTGTGCTTCTTAATTGTCCTGTAATCTGTTTTTCATTAAATTGTTTATTACTGTGTTTTTGCTCCCTTGTAATGTCCTCTATGAATTCCCAAACCCCTCCTGTTTTCCCTCACTTCTATTTGTTTGAAACTAGCAGGGCACATTATTTGCGGTATTGTACACTGCTCTATGCACGCTAAAAAGTCCATAGTCTCGAGTCCATCTTGACAGTAAGCAAGAGATGGTGGCTGCATACCTACATATAGGGGGACCATGGAGAATGACAAGAAGTCGGATTACAGCAGCCAAAAAAAACAACATTTGGAGGAGACTGAGAGCCCCAGGTGATTCTGCCAGTAAAACATGTCCTGTCCTAAGAACAAAGCTAGCTCAGTGTTCTTTTCTGGGATCCACAGAAGACAGCTGGGCAGTAGTGATAACTGATGGAGCTGATAAGTTTACAGGGAGTTACAAGCTTACTGGATTTCTGACAAGTCTAGCAGGTATTTTTTCACTAGTTCAACAGATATAAAATAATGCTAAAATGGTGTACTTTATAGACCAAAGGGAGCATAAAAGATAAATCATTTGTTAGGGTTTACATACACTCTAATGCACAACTCTGTGAGTTGTGATATTATTTTTTTAAGAAGTACAGTAAAACCTTGGTTTGAGAGCGTTTTGCATAACAAGCACATTTTTAAAATAAAATTTTGCCTTGCTATACAAGAGATGTCTTGATATACAAGTAGTGTCGTGTCACAACTGGGTATAAAAGAGAAGAGAGGCGCCTCAATGTGTAGCAATATGGTTACATTTAATGAAGGTACAACATTTAGCAACTCACATGGTTGGTGATTAAAACGGGCACATCTAAGTATGTAGGCATCTGGGGTAAAACTGAGTTGCTAAATGTTGTACCTTCATTAAATGTAACCATATTGCTTCACTTAGAGGTGCCTCTCTTCTCTTTTATACTCTGTAGCTTGTGTCGGATTTTTCTTCTAATCCCCTTATGGTGGTTGCCATTTGTGGATGGACATTTTATGGTTACACAACCTATCACATTGCTATAATCTTTTTATATGGACTATAAACTGAAAGAATAAATGGTTGTGGAATGAATCATCTGAGTTTCCATTATTTCGTATGCGGAAATTCGCTTTGATATACAAGTGCTTTGGATTACAAGCATGTTTCCGGAACGAATTATGCTCACAATCCAAGGTTTTACTGTATACAGTTTCCCCAATAACCTGTCTAAATTAGAAACAATGAGCAACATAAACAAAATATCCCCTACACATTATTTATATGTATGTACTGTAATTGTTGGCCTTGTGCACATAATGCTTTAAAGCTTTAAAAAAAACAAAATGTCTGGAGATGTATAAAAATTGCACTTACTGATTTTTTCCACTGAGCAGAGCTTTTACTTCTTTCAGGTCAGGACTGACACATTTTGTAGCACCGGTGCTTTTTAATGTGACACTGAGGAAGAATAATATTAGGAAACCATTACCTACCATTTGGCAAGTACATACTGACTTAAACATTATGTAATCATGTGCATCCTACTTACATATATTCAGTGTTTTCGCACAGAGCGCTTCTTGGATAAACCTCTAGTTGAGCCAGGGCCTTGACATTCACCTGATTAGATAGCTTGTTACATAGGCAACGTTTCCCACGAGCAATGGCAAACCCTGATAACAAATATAAAAAATGATCAATGCTTATTTAGACAATGACAAAAGAAGTACAAAAGTCTGTAATTACATAGATTACATGAAATGTATTATGTATTTGACTGTACCTTGTATAAGAGTAGTAGAGAGCAGGAGAACGCACATGATGACAGCACACTTGTTGTCCATATTGATGATGTTGGATTCTCTCTGGCCAAGATC
This sequence comes from Glandirana rugosa, assembly GCA_018402905.1. Taxonomy (NCBI): domain Eukaryota; kingdom Metazoa; phylum Chordata; class Amphibia; order Anura; family Ranidae; genus Glandirana; species Glandirana rugosa. The sequence continues at coordinate 406,030 of BLSH010389339.1, forward strand.
TACAGGAGATAGTTGTGTGAAGGACAGCAGCATCGGTCTGTTTATATACATTTGTACTGGATTGCATAATCCCATGATGTCATGATTTTTTCCGTCCATGTTTCAGTTTTGTAGGAAGCCTTTAAGAAGTGAAAGTACAGCTGAAGATCTTTTTCTGCCAACACAAAGCTAGGCCGTGACCTTTTTGGAAATTCCTGTTTTGAGGACTTTCCCAGAGATCTGTGTGGCCAATACATTATTAAAGATAATATTATAGCATCATATATATATATATATATATATATATATAGTGTATATATATATATATATAGAGCTATATGTGATAGCCGCATATAATTATTATCAGTCTGCCCCTAACAATATTATAGCAAAGTGACTAAATAAGTCTGCATATTTTTTAAATTTAATTAAAGTGACATCTGTTCAGAAATATCTAAACATAACTCACATCTGATATATTGCAGCTTACTAGCCCCAAAATGTGATGGCTGCATTTAGTTTTCTTTGTGTCAAACAAGTGCATTTTCTTTAAGTACTGATGCAAATGCAGTGTCATTGTCACTGCCTGTAAATTGAACTGATATCACAAAAAAATGCTATATTGATACCCTGCTAAACCCCCTGTTTAAGAATGCATGGCAGAAGTGTTAAATCTTAAATAAACTCAAAAACAAAGATTTTACCTATTTCAGCTTACCAGTCCGGAAATGAGGTGCCTGTATTTGTTTTTTTTGGGGGGTTTTTTCAGGCCTTCCCCCCTTTATTTTCACTCAGGTTTCCTGTGAATAATACACTTTCTTCCTAAGGTGGCTACACTATGGTTACCATTGTCTTTGTTTCACAGGAAGAGTACCCATTGTAAAATGTCCCTGGCACTGTCCCGGTGGCAGTGAATTCAGGTCAATCAAATAAGGAAAGCTACTTCTCAGTTATATTTTTTAACCCTGCAGCTCCACCGGAGACATCACTGGGAACCTTACTCGAGAGCCAATTGGACCTTTAGGCTGGCATTGACTGTTCTAGCAAGGGATGGAGCAGGTTGCACTTGTTTAGAGAATACAAAGAATAAAACTTAGATTGGCTCAGGTGCCCATGGGTGGGACTGGATAACTAGGAGATGACGTATCATCTGCCACTGAGGAATTTCTGATGTGCATATACTGTATGTGCATTTGACTGTGTAGTTTTGAGTGTAGTAAACAGAATCGGGCTAGGAGGAGACAGAGAAGAGAGTCTGCTCTACAAAAGGTGAGATCAGAATAAAAGAATTATAGAAGAGTACTTGTGGTGTATGCCAAACTCCATTCCTTAACTTGGGGCTCCGGTATTATGGCAGAGGGGTACGTTGCCCCTTGGTGCTCAGGGCTTGGCTGTTGCCAGGGTGACCAGGCTGAGTTCAGATGCTTGACATGATCAGATGGATGGAGATAGTGGGGGTTATGCTCACTGTAGAGACCCTGTTTGCCTTGGACTGCCAATCATGTATGGAACTCTTTGACCAGTGCACTCTGCTTTATTTACTACTGTTCCTGAACTCCATTGCATTACCTACTTACTCCTGACTAACCTTAGAACTCTCCATTACTTACTCCTAACTTCTGAATCAATTACTCCTGACCTATGTATGCACTCTGCATTATTTACTTCTGATTCCTGTACTCTGTGTTACTTACTACTGACTTTTGAACTCTACTGCATGACTGACCCCTGTATCACTGACTACTGACCTTTGAACTCTGCATTACTAACTCCAGATCCCTGCACCATGCATTACATTCTACTGTTGTCTGAATTATGCATTACTTACTATGGACATTAGTAACTCCTGACCCCTACACTCTATATTATTTACTGCTGAGTTTTGAATTCTGCATTGCCTAATCTAGACTACTCATTGAACTCTGAATTACTGCACTACTGACTACTGACTCTGCATTTACTCACTCCTGACCTCTGCATTGCTTACTCCTGACCTCTGAAATCTGCTTTACTTACTCCTGACCTCTAAAATACTATGACCTCTGCATTACATACTATTGACATTTGAACTTTCTGAACTCTGTTTTATTTATTACTGACTTCTGAACTCTGCATTACTTTCTCCTGACCTCTAAACTCTGCATTACATACTACTGACCTTTTAACACTTCACTACGTGCTACTGACTTCTGGACTCAGCCTTATATACCGGTGATCTCTAAACTCTGCATTGCATACTATTGACTTCTGAACTCTGCATTACAAACTACTGACTTCTGAACTCTGCTGCGTTAATTACTCCGAGTCCTGACCCCTGAACCCCATATTACTTACTACTGACTTCTGAATTCTGCATTACGTACCCCGGACAATTGAACTCTGGAGTACATACATGCATGTACTCAGTCCTATCCTCTGAACTCTGCATTGCTTACTCCTGACCTCTGAACTTTGCATTACTTACTCCTGACCTCTGAATTACTGTGACCTCTATGTTACATACTACTGACTTCTGAACTCTGTATTACTTACGCCTGACTTCTAAACTCTGCATTACATCCTACTGACCTTTTACCTCTTCACTACCTACTACTGACCTCTGAACTCTGCATTACATACTACTGCCTTTTGAATTTTGCTGCATAAATACTCCTGACTCCTACACTGTGCATTACATGCTACAGATCTCTGTACTCTGTTACTTGCTCCCCATCACTATGAATGACAGTGAACGCCAAGTTTTTGACTGAAGATAAAAAAAGTAGGATATGTTTATATTTTTACAGTGACATTTCAATTTTTTTTATAAACCTTCATTACTTTTTAATCTTACCTCTTTTTTAAAAAAAAAAAAACATGCAGCACCTTGTGTATGGCTTCTAGTGTGTACTCCCACACCACAAGCTGTAGTTCTGCCATTGAATCAGCCATTTATACCATCCATGTCAGCATCCTAAAAGTCTGAATAAATTCTTCTCTACATTGATTAAACTGTTTAATAAAATGCTCTCCATTCCTTTGCCACCAGCACATCCAACTGCCCCAGAAACTGCAATTCCATTGCTGAAATTGAATTTTCCTTAACCGCTTCCCCACCGCGCGCCGTCTTTTCACGGCGGCAGTGGGGGAGCGCTGCGCGAATCGCCGTAAAATAAACGGCGATTCGCATTTGGCCACCAGGGGGCGCCGCCGCACTCCTGGGGAGTGTGCCCGCGGCTCGGGCGGACCCGATGTCCGGCGGTGAGCCGCGATGAGCGGCAACAGAGAAAGAACAGGGAACCGCCAATGTAAACACGGCGGTTCCCCGCCCTGTCAGTGGGGCATGAGAGATCTACTGATCCCTGTCACTGGGATCAGTTAGATCTCTCATGCCCATGTTAGCCCAACCCCCCCACAGTAAGAACACACCCAGGGAACACTATTAACCCCTAGCTCTCCCCCTGCAGATTAACCCCTTCACTGCCAATGACATTTATACAGTAATCAGTGGACATTTAAATTTCTGATCGCTGAATAAATGTCATTGGTCCCAAAAAAGTGTCAAAATGTTCCGACATGTTCCCCCCAATATCGCATTACCGCTAAAAATCGCAGATCGCCGCCATTACTAGTAAAAAATAAAAAAAAAATAAAAACCCCAGAAATTAATTCTCACCATCCGTAAACGCGGCCACTTTTGCGCAAACCAATCAATAAAGGCCGATTGCAATTTTTTTTATCGCAAATATGAGGAATTATATAAATCGGCCAAAAACGGTGAAAAAAATTGTTTTTTTATATTTTTTTTTTTTATTTGAATTTTAGCAAAAAGTAAGAAATTTGGGTTTTTTTGCAAAATGGTCGCTCTTCTTTTGTTTATAGCGGCGATCAGAAATGACGCAGAGGCGATCAAATACCACCAAAAGAAAGCTCTATTTGTGGGAAAAAAAGGACGCAAATTTCGTTTGGGTACAACGTCGCACGACCGCGCAATTGTCAGTTAAAGCGACACAGCGCCGAATCGCAAAAAGTGCTTTGGTCCTAAAGCTGCAAAACCTTCCGGGGCTGAAGTGGTATTACTAATCCCACAACAGTAAAATCAGACTGTGTATTGTATACAGTAAGGCATGCTTGCTATACTCACTGTGGAACCTAAGGGGTTAATTCTTTGAACTGCGTAAAAAGGCTGTTTGATCCTGCCTTCTCTTATCCTTCCCTTCTTCTACTGCCCCTAATCCATCTGCTGATAGCATAGAGCCCAAGGAGGCACTCTGCACATGCTCAGTTTAGTGTGTATTTCTAGAAAGTTTTTTTTTTGGGGAGGGTGCATGTGATCAGCACAGGGCCAATCAGCACTGTCCAGACAGAGGGGCAGGGGTCATGCAGCCTCAAAGGATATTCAGAGGAGAATGAAAATTCCTCCTACAAGCTTTAAGCAGTGCTCGACCGGACACTAATAGAAGTCACAAGACTGCTATATACTGCTGATGAGAAAAGTATTTAGCAGTATTTATATTTACTAAAATAATTGCATTTTCATATTCTGTGTACTATGGGAGAACAGATATAGTGAATGCAGGGTCCTGGGTTTAGTAACACTTAAAGCAATGAGTTTGTTTCATCCTATTTAGGAATCCTTCTTGGTTGATCCTTATGATCTGTTCGTGGTGTCATTTTGTGCTGTTTTTAGCTTGTACTTTCTTCCTCTTTCTTAATTACCACAAATTCTTCCATTTCTGTCTCCCGATTCTCAGCTTCCCTTTTAGAAGGGACTTTCTCTTCCGGAACATTTATTCCATTCTACTTGTTCCCCCACCCCCTCAGATTATTCTCTCTTTGCTGTTTTTCTCCCTTCCTTTGGGAATACTGCACATACAAATGCTATGATACTTGGCATAAATAGCACCTTTTTTCCTTTTTCTTACATTCTCTGGAAACACAGCCTTCCTTGCTGCAAATAGCATACCACACGCCCTGGCATTACTCCTTTTGTGTCTATACTTCTTGCAATTGCTGCAGAAAATACCCATGCCATCAAAAAGCATCACCATTGATCTTCCCAGACTTGAACCTGGCTGCAAAATGGGATCCTTCCTTAAAGTTCACAATGAACTGAATCTTACAAGTCCATATGCCAAACGCATTCTGAATTTTGCCCACGTATCATCAAACAAAACGCTTTAAGAAAAAAGGGCAGTGTCCTCATTGTCCTCATTAGGGACATTGGGTGAATAAAGTATAGAATAGTCTTCACTCCTTCCAAACACTTGTCCTTACAGCAGCTCTTAGCAAAGAAAAGCAAGTCTATAAATTCCTTCTGAAATGAAGACACTCTACCTCAAATAATCCAGCAAAGCAAAATCTCGTTGTCCTGGATCCCAAAAATTCCTTGCATAACTTCTCTCCCATACAAAATCAAATCCTACTCACCTACATAAGCGAACAAATAAAAAAACAAAAGAGTAGCGCAACGCACATCCATAGTGCAGTAAGCATAAAAAGTGATTATTGGAAAAATGACTAATGGATTGCGCTTATCAAAGTAACTTTGAGAGCAGTGGTAAGCAGTAAGTCAGAACACCTCCCAGTCGATAACCTGGCCAAGGCCGCGGCAGGCACCCCACAAACAGCGTCTGGAAGTTGGAAACAAATCATGCATACAGCACCAACGCTAGAGAAGATAACCATCAGCATGTAGAAGAATCAGGCTCCGTCCCTAGTGGAAATATCACAGGAACGCGGTTAAGACTTCCTCTTCATCAGCCTACCTAACGAACTACCTCTTGTGATTAAGGGCATTTATAAACCAATCATGAGTGGATATAAAAACAGTTATAGAAACAAGCATATTACTTTAACCACTTCAGCCCCGGAAGAATTTACCCCCTTCCGGACCAGAGCACTTTTTGCGATTCGGCACTGCGTCACTTTAACTGACAATTGCACGGTCATACCCAAACAAAATTGATGTCCTTTTTTTCCCCACAAATAGAGCTTTCTTTTGGTGGTATTTGATCACCTCTACATCACTGCTATAAACAAAAAAAGTGTGACAATTTTGAAAAATAAACCCAATATTTTTTACTTTTTGCTATAATACATATTCAAAAAAATGATAAAAAATGAATTTATTCATCAGTTTTGGCCGATATATATTCTTCTACATATTTATGGTAAACAAAATCGCAATCAGCGTATATTGATTGATTTGAGCAAAAGTTGCCGCGTATGCAAACCATGAGAATTAATTTATGGCGTTTTTACTATTTTTTTTTTTTTACTAGTAATGGTGGCGATCTGCGATATTTATCAGGACTGAGATATTGCAGACATTTTTGACACTTTTTTGGGACCATTGGCATTTATACAGCGATCAGAGCTAAAAAAAAACACTGATTACTGTATAAATGTCACTGGCAGGGAATGGGTTAACCTGCAGGAGGCAATCTAGGGGTTAACTGTGTTCCCTAGGTGTATTCTAACTGTATTGGGACTGGGCTGGCAGGGGCATGACAGCTCTAACTGACCCCGATGACAGGGATTAATAGATCACTGTCATGTCCCCTGTCAGAACGGGGAACCGCCGTGTTTACATCGGCGGTTCCCCATTCTTCCTGTGTAGTAGGCGATCGCGGGATCGAGTTCGCCCGACCCTTGGCCACACTTAGGGAGCCCCCTAGCCGCGCCTGTGTGAATCGCCATTTATAAACGGCGATTCGCATTACGCTGCCATGCTATGTACATTTGTGATAGCAGTGATTGCCAAGACAGTGATCACACAGCACAGAGTCATTCCAGTTGGCTCTATGACTTTAGCATATGCTCTCCGCTGTCTAATGTCAGTGGGAGCAGGGGCACCGAGTGTGTGCCGGGTGTGCACACAAGCATAAACAAACAGGAAGTTTAACCACATGAGCTCTGAAAGGTTGTACCCCTTTCATTACCAGAGCCTTTTTTTCTATTCAGCACTGTACTGAAATCTAGCTGAAATCTGCTGCCAACTCATGCTTTGTCCAATTACAGCACAGGTCGGTTGGGAGGCGCGCACATGAACCTGTAAGAAAGTCTTGAGGTACAGGTACGCAATTGCGCCTGTACCTGCCATCTACTCACAGTATATTTACTGTGAGCATTTGGCAGGTGGTTAGCACCTTCCCACTCAGCTTACACATATATGTGACTTCACAGAAGTGGGTCTATTTATGAGGCAACATATACTGTATGCACCGCTGTGTTTGTGCTGAGATCACAGTGACTGGGCTTTCATCAAGAGCTTTGGGTCTCCTAGCACTCCTATGCTACTAATGATTGGGATCGCTGTGATAATGTCTAATTGGCTGTCACAGTAATCAGTCACTGTATAGCCCGCCCCTGTGTTGTTTTCTCCTCTGGAATGAAGAAAAAGACACATTGTATTTTTCCACCTTGCTGTGGAGAAAAATGAAAGCAAAGAAGTGTGTGTAAAAAATAAATAAATAATAATAAAAAAAACATAGCTAAATCAGGGTTTGGTCTGGGTCAGGGTTAGCGTTAGGCTCCTTTCACACTGAGGCGCTTTAGAGACGCTATTTAGCTAAAAATAGCGTCTTTGGGGCGGTGCGGTGAGCGGTGTATACACTGCTCCTCTACCGCCCCTGCCATTGAAATGAATGGCACAAGCTTCCGAAGCGGCTGCACGCCGCCTCTGTAGCGTGGAGTGCCGGCACTTTTAACCCCCGTTTTAACTCCTTGTGGGGGGTTAAAAGCACCGCGCTCCCGCCTGCATAGCGGAGCCATGTCGATGGTAAAGCTCCGCTAAATCTAGCAGGGTTTTACCGCGACCGCAAAAAAAGCAAAATGTGCACTATTGTTTCTGGACTAGACATGTGTGCACGCCAGAAAATATCTTAGTTTTGGATGCATTTGTTTGATTGATATTTAGTTTACTTTTATTTGTTGTGTCAGTCCGTTTTCAGGATTTGTTTAATTTCTTCGGGATTCCTTTTTTTTATTCATTATTGTTTTGATCAAATTTATTTATTTGTAAGAGACAGGAAACATTACACTTTAGCAGCCATATACATTATAGATAGCTCAATATACAGAAGACAGGCATACAGCATTCTATACACAGATAATTAAAGGATTTCTCTAAAATGTATCTGTTGACCACTTACAGCCCAAGTATAGCACTTTAACATATGGATATGCTCATACATATTGCAACATATATCTCCAAAATCCATTTACCTGCTCTTATAACTGCATCCATAACATAGAGAAATAAAAAGGAGAGAAGAAGAGAGGAGAAGAAAAAAAAAAAAAAAAAAAAGAGGGGGGGGGAAGGAAAAACCATCTCCTGCACTAAGCTCTGTTCCATGGCAATTTATTACACATGTTATTAGATATATCACCCCTCCAAAAGTCTGTCCATTACTAATTCACCAGGAGCCAGGCCGGGGGTATCCAGCCAAGCCTGCCAGATTGAATAAAACTTTTTAGGTGCCTTCCTATGAATGTATGTGTGTTTTTCCCTTATAATCATGGTATTAACCTGTTCTATCCACATACGTTGTGTCGGTACTCTGGGGGTTATCCAGAATCTAGTGATCTGCTTTCTGGCTACATATAGCAAGCGTATAACGGCTATATATTCATTAGGTGATAACTTATCCTCCTCCACAGCACCCAATAAACATGTTAAAGGATCTTTCTTTAATTGATAGTTATATACCCGTGTTATGGTATGCAGGACCTCCGTCCAGTAACGAAATAATTTTGGACATTTCCATAGCATATGCAGCAAATCTCCATGTTCCCGCTCACATTTGGGACAATCAGGATTCGCTCTATGTCCCCATTTGTGTAGTTGTATGGGTGTTTTATATGCTCTATGAAAGAGCATCAGATGTGATAGTTTTTGTGTGGCAGATACAGAGACCATGGGCACCGCATTCAAGCACTCCATCCATATGTCTTCATCTATGGGACCAATGTCTCTCTCCCACCCAATCCTACATGGCAGCTCCCTGGCATCCTGAGTGGCATTCATGAGAGTTGTATATACTCCAGTAATCATTCCCCTCTTTTCTGTTGCCTTGAAGACCTCCTCAATAATCGGATGATCTGTGCTCACTATTGGGTTGACCTGCGCCTGTGCAGTAATAGCATGCCGTAATTGTAGATATTTGTAGAATTGTCTCACCGGGATACGAAATTCCCGCTGGAGATCTACAAATTGTTTAAGGACATTATTCTCATATAATTGTGACACGTATCTGAGTCCCGATCTCTCCCAGTCGCCAAACCCCTCCAGTTTCAGTATTTCTTTGTAGTATAAATTATTCCACAGCCGCGTGCGTGGCAAATAGCCACGCATGCCTATGGTAGTCTTAATATTGGCCCACACGTTATTCAAAAGTCTAATCGTGGGAAGTGTTGGCGACATATGGGAGAATCCCGACTCGAGATAGGTTAATGCTGTCTCTGAAATGTCTTCTGGTAAGAGCAGGTTCCTAATGGGATCAGTAGTGACCTTAATATCCCACCCTCCCATCTGTTGCGCCTGAGCAGCCAGAAAGTAAAGCTTGGGATTCGGGACTGCCAGGCCTGCTCTGTCCTTACTCCTCTGCAACGTAGACAAACTGATACGTGCCTGCTTTCGTTTCCAAATCAACTCTCGGAATTGCGACTCCACCCTTCGGAACCACCTGCCTGGGATCCACACCGGAGAATTGTGGAGTATATACAGAAGTTGGGGTCCCCATACCATCTTGATTAGGTTCACTCTCCCTGCCACTGACAATGGTAGTTTACACCATGCTGTGCATTTCTCACGGAATTTTTGCAATAAGGGGATCAAATTCAATTTTATATAATCTTTGGGATCAGGAGATATAATTACTCCCAAGTATTTGAATTGGGTGACTTTCTCTACCATTTGTGCTATCTCCGGTAGTGGTCCAGGCAACGGATCCAACGGCATGAGAACTGATTTATCCCAGTTTATAGAAAACCTGGATAGACTACTGAAAGTATTGATGAGTGCCATTACTTCCCGTAAGGATTCATCTGTATCCCCAAGATATAGTAGGGTATCATCCGCGTACATGGATACCACATCTACATTAGTGCCGCGGATGAATCCTGTCACTGCTGTAGACGAGCGTATCTTCGCAGCCAAGGGTTCCAGCGCGAGAGCGAAAAGCAGGGGCGAAAGCGGGCATCCCTGCCTCGTCCCCCTCTGCAACCCAAATGGCTCCGATAGTTCCCCATTTACTCTAACACGTGCCTTAGGAGTTGCATAGAGCACCTTCACCCACTCAATGAATGTTTGACCTATCCCGAGATGCTCCAAGACCCCCCACAGATACCTCCACTCCACGCTGTCGAAGGCATTGGCAGCGTCCAGCGAGAGTATTGCTCTATTACCGGTATTATCCGTTGGTATTTGTATATTCAGGAAAAGTCTCCTGATATTTTGGGCTGTTGATCGGTTGGGAATAAAACCACATTGATCAACATGTACCAGTTTATGTATAACCTTACTGAGACGAGATGCCAGTATTTTGGCGAGTATCTTGACATCAGATGTCAGCAAAGATATGGGTCTATAAGAATCGGTCCTCGTTGCGTCCTTCCCAGGTTTGAGAAGGACCACAATGATGGCCTCGTTCATTGTTTGAGGTAGCTCTCCCATTGCCAATGACTCATTAAATACCTTTAACATTATGGGCACCAATATATCTGCATATTTCCCATAGACCTCCATTGGGAGTCCATCCACACCTGGGGACTTCCCTCCGGCTGCCTGCTTTAGGGCCTCATATATCTCCTCTTCTGTGACAGGACCATCTAGTGACTTAGCGTCAGCTGCATTAAGTCTAGGTAATGGACACTCGTCTAGGAAAAGTCTTATTGTTTCTGTAGATGGGTTCACCTTGGATGTATATAAATCTGAGTAGAACTCCCTAAAGTCACCCAGTATCTCCTGATTAGAGACCCTGTGGAGTCCCTGAGAGTCCACCAGCATCTCAATATGGTTTGTGCTCTGCTGATTTCGAATTAACATTGCCAGCATGTGCCCTGTATTTTCACCCTCCTCATAGTATTTTTGTTGTAGAAAATACCGTTTGTTTTCAGCTAATTGCATTTCAACCTGCCCTGCCATGGACTGAGCTGCCAACCACGATCGTTTACTATCCTCAGATGGGTTAGCAATAAAGAGTTCTTCAAGTCTGCTAACTTCCGAGAGCACCTTGTTTTCCCAAGCTTTTGTGGAGGTTTGAATTTTCTTAATAGCATACATGAACTGTCCCCTTAAAAATGCCTTTGCTGCATCCCATACTATCCCTAGTGAAGCTGTGCCCATATTAGTTTGAAAGAAGGATTTGAGTTCTGCCGCTACCGGGTCAGGGTCTGGGAGGAGATCAAGCCAGAATGGGTTCAATTTCCACGTAAAGGGCTTCACCTCCCCCTGGATTTCAACCTCCACCCAAAAGGGCGAATGGTCCGAGATTTGTCTAGGTTCATATTGGGATTTGGCAATTATTGGAAGAATAGCATTGTTGCCCAGCCCCATATCTATTCTGGACAGCCCACCATGTGTGGCGGAATGACAAGAATACACTCTGGCCTCCGGGTTTCTCACCCTCCATATATCAGTTAACCCTAGCTCTTTCAGCAGACGAGAGAAGGAGGTGTGCCCCCCCGTATGTTGTGAGGCCTTTGCGGGGTAAGATAATCTATCCCATTGGGTATGCAGGATATTGTTATAATCCCCTACTGCTATTAAAGGAACGCCTGGGTGGGCGGACATAACTGACGCTAGGATTTTAAGTACTTCACATGAAAATGGTGGGGGAATATACACTCCTGCTACTATACATATGAGGCCATATATTTTGCACAACAAAAAAACATATCTGCCCTGCGGGTCTGTATATACTTTTATGCATACAAAGCGGATCCCCCGTTTGACAAACACACTTACACCTCTAGCGTATGTGCCAAATGAGTCTCTTGAAGACATATTATGTCAGCCTTCAGTCTCTTGGTGTTTCTGAAGACTGCCATGCGTTTTACCGCTGAGCCCATGCCCTAATGTTCCAGGACAGCAATCTCACTGTGAGAGCCATGTGGTATATAGGTCAATAGAGTACCTTGTCCGGAAGTCCTTTCATACCTCCATGTGTTGAATCTGGCAAAGCCTCCTAGCGATAAGTTCTGGTTGTGATGCCGGACTATCCCCCCGTATGGACAACCATTGATGCCGCATATCTCGTCTCCTGTAGGTTGCGAGGGGAAGGTGAATATCCCTTTAATTCCATCTCTAAGCTGTGCAGGAAAGGTAAAAATACAGAAAAAAAAGAAACAGAGATACGGTAACCAAAAACTTCGAACAGTTCAGTATGAACTCTGAAAACCTTCGCTGTAGTTCCCTTAGTCCACACAGGACTACCATTGGGGGGCAGTCAGTAGGAACTCCAGAATTCCCGGTCAGCCTCTCCTGGCCTCTCAGGAATTCGAATTTTG
>BLSH010389339.1:418510-428748 GCA_018402905.1 Glandirana rugosa
TCACGGCATAACGTTTTTTACCGAACCAGTCGTTCACCCATTTAGGAAGGCCCCGACTTCACCAATTGTTAGGTGATAATAAGTGGTACTTAAACCTAGACAAGTTTTTTTCTTAAACCTTTAGATTATTGTTATTACTTATTTTCGCCGTCGTTACCAACAGGTGTACCCCCCTATCAGGCCGGAGTGTAGGTCTTGAATAGCGGTCCTCCGAAACGGTCTAAGTTGTGTACCTCCATACTTTCCTGAAGGCCTGTTCCATGAGATAACTAGATATATGGTGTACCGAGAGTGTCACTCTAACGACAGGACCGACAGCAATCTCACTGTGAGAGCCATGTGGTATATAGATCAATAGAGTACCTTGTCCGGAAGTCCTTTCATACCTCCATGTGTTGAATCTGGCAAAGCCTCCTGGCGATAAGTTCTGGATGTGAGGCCGGACTATCCCCCCATGTGGACAACCATTGCTGCCGCTTTTATTCATTATTGTTATTAGATTTCCAAATTCTTTTTTTGAACAGATCCAAATTCATGGTGAATAATAGTGGATTGTTAACCACTTCAGCCCCGGAAGGATTTACCCACTTGCTGACCAAGCCATTTTTTGCAATACGGCACTGTGTCGCTTTAACTGACAATTGCGCGGTCTTGCGACGTTGTACCCAAACAAAATTGATGTCTTTTTTTCCCCACAATTAGAGCTTTTTTTGGTGGTATTTGATCACCTCTGCAGTTTTTATTTTTTGCTCTATAAACAAAAAAAGAGCGACAATTTTGAAAAAAAAAAACAATATATTTTACTTTTTGCTAAAATAAATATCAAAATTTTTTTTCTAAAATTCATCTACATATTTTTGGTAAAAAAATCATAATAAGCATATATTGATTGGTTTGCGCAAATGTTATAGCGTCTACAAAATAGGGGATAGATTTATGACATTTTAATTATTATTATTTTTTCTTACTAGTAATACGGCGGACAGATGAGACACTTTTGACACTCTTTTGACATTTATAGAGCGATTGGTGCTATAAAAATTACTGTATAAATGTCACTGGCAGGGAAGGGGTTAACACTAGGGGGCGATCAAAGGGTTAAATGTGTTCCCTCTGTGGTGTTTCTAACTGTGGGGGGACTGGGAGTAGAGAGAGAAAGCTGTTTCCGATTACTGGGAGCAGTAGACCTCTCTCTACTTCCCTGACAGAACAGGGATCTGTTTGTGTACACTAACAGTTCCCCGTTCTGCCTCTCGTTCCCGCAAATATCGTGGCCACCGGCCATGCACATCAGCTTCACCGCCATGCCTGCTATAGCCATTTAAAGGGCCACCATACAGATACGGTGATTCGCAGGAACGTGCCGACTTGCCGCCGTATAATGACGACGGCTGGTCAGCAAGTGGTTAAGGAGCTGGCGGCCGCTGTGTCATTAGCAGTCATGACTCATCACTGAATTTTTTTTACATTTTTTTTGTGCGGGTCAGCGTTCGCTGTGATTGACACTGGAGTTTGATGGGAACCCCACCCCAAAATTAAATAAAAAATGTTGTGAGGTTCCCCTCAAAGTCCATACCAGATGTAAATCCAACATCAAAATCCATACCAGAACCGCTGAATGCAGGTGAGTCATGGTTGTTTAGGTCATGTGGTGGTCGTCAGCTGCTTGATAACCAGCTATTCACAATGAATTTGGATCATGTTATGTTAACAAATTCAAATATGTGATGTCATCTGAGGAAATGAATGAACTAATGAATTAGTTATTTTGCATTATACAGTATCTCACAAAAGTGAGTACACACCTCATATTTTTGTAAATATTTTATTCTATCTTTTCATGTGACAACACTGAAGAAATGACACTTTGCTACAATGTAAAGTAGTGAGTGTACAGCTTGTCTATAAGGGCTCCTGGGGCATAGCCTCATCAAAAAAATAAGTAAGAAATAAAAATAAAAATGAACTATAATTATTAACCAACAGCAAAACAGCTAGAGAGAAACTCCAAAGAAAAAAAATATTTGGAATTTCTCTCTAGCTGTGCTTCTGTTGCTAATTGCTAGGATAGATAGATTATATAAGAGATAGAAGTGTAATCTGCCTAGCAACAGGGCGGTCATCCAAAATTTCATTAAAAAGCTCTATCTAGAACACAGTAAAATTAATTCTCCACCCTCATTGGCTGCTTTCCAACATTCTATTCTGAGAATAGCAGCCTGTTGGGACGTCTGAAAATACAGACCTTGAACTGATTAATCCCTTTGGTCTCTGCCAGGGGGGAAGCAAAGATCTTCTCTGCCTGCAGTTGCACATCCTGGCCTGCTGCCCAGCCATGTCCCCCCCCTCTACAAGTCGTACTCCGACACTTAGTCTCTACCTCCAGCAGTGTTTCCACTCTCCACCAGGGACCCTTCCCTGCCCACCATCCTGTACAGAGCAGAGGAGGAGGACATGAGTGATCGCTCAATGGAGGAGAGGAGAGGAAGCAGCACATCTCCTGCCTGGATGGATCATCATGGGTGACTACAGCTTGAGGGAAAGAGAAGCTCAGCCTGGGATAATCAGATCCAAGCACAGCAGCGTCTGCAAGGTAAGATCTCTGACCATACATGACAGGGAGCTCTCAGCAATACATAGGCAATGATTAGCCTGCATCCTTATATAACACATAAGGCTGAACAGGTCCCTTCCAAAGCTCAGCACTAGGATAAGAACTCTGAGCTGGCATGTAAGTCACAGGGAGTTCTCAGGGATACACAGGCAATAATTGATCTGCAATTAGTCTTCTGACATTGGGGGACTACAGAGCTCAGCAGCGCTGTACACCCTCAGCTCTTCATACTTTACTGTTTAACAGGCAGCTTCAACCAACACAGCAACAACTCTACTCCCGGTGACTTCTTCATCCCTGCATTCAGTGCATTGTAAGTAATGATTCATGACTTACAATACAAGGACCAATAAGTCACCAGGAGTGGAGTTGTTGCTGTGTTGGTTGAAGCTGCCCATTTTCATGGAGCCTTGCTCAACCTCTGTGTACCTCAGCATCAAACAACAGAACAAGAGGAATGTCTAGTCATGGCAATTTCTCTACAATAACTGCTTTTCAATTAATGCCACATTAAATCGCCTGATTTTATAATTACATTTTGAACTTTTTTTAAAAGATAATGAAGATTTATGTTAGTGAAGCTGGTCATTTCCAAATACCGGGGACATTTCTATGGCTTACCAACCATGTGTCAGGGGTTAGTGTAGAGTTTCCAACATTCCTACTATAAAATAAGGAATTAGGATGGAGCTTGATGGCATACCTCATAAATACCACATACATGAAAACCCACATAATACCAGTCTGTGCTGGGTTCCTGTGCAGACCTCACAGCTAATCTAGTTCTTTACCTTTGGGATTTAATGGATGAATGAGCCAGCAAAATGTTATTGAAAATTAGGATTGACAGCTGAGTTATACTGTACATTGTGTACAGAGTGGGTGGAGTCTATAAGTGGTGTAGCTTCTAAGAAGTGGGAGGGGCCAAAAAGGAAGGGCGAGGTCTGGCACCCCACTATCTTAAAACTTCACCAGCCGCCACTGATAACAATGTAAATTTGCTGTCCCCTCAAAATAACTCAACACACAGCTATTAATGTCTAAACTGCTGGCAACAAAAGTGAGTACACTTGAGTACAAGTGAAAATGTCCAAATTGGGCCCAAAGTGTCAATATTTCCTATGACAAAATGCGTTGGACGGTAACTTCCTGGCTTTTACTCATTTTATCAGCCAGCTACTTTTATTCTTATTACATTATGAGTGTGCTCTGTGCTACTCTCTATATTTCAATAACATTCATCAGATTTTTCTGAGAATCTGGTTATACTAGTTATGGGATTAAATTTAAGTTAATTTCTTTTAATATTAAAATGTCTATAGCATAATTCACCTGGACTGGATATACAACAGCCTGGCTGTTATGGATATCATTCCTATATTTCAATAACAGTCATCTGATTTTTCTGCTTATACTAGTTCCTTATTGGTTAAAAAAAATCACCAATTGTTTACCAAGGCAGATCCCCGTTCTGCCTCTGTACTAGGCAATCACAGGTCATCGAGTCCACTCAACCCGCAGGGTGCAGCGGGCGCTCCCGGGACAGAGATTTGCGCAGGAGAGCTGACCTGCCGCAGTATATCTGCGTGAGCAGGTTGGCAAGTGTGTAAGTTATGTTATGGCACTAATACAGTTTGTCTTCTCCTTCTGAATCAGTCTTATTTAAAGCATTTTTTTCTTTAGCCTTCTTTGCTACCCTTCGAATTTCAGAGATACTATCTGCCAATAGTGAAGGTAGGTCAGGGCTTAGATTTAATGATATCTTCATAGACCATAACATAATTAAGATTTTTGTAAAGCAAGTTAAGAACCATTAGAGCTAGGCAAGGGTGCATGGAATAATTGAAATGCCTGTTATGGTTCAAAACATGCCCTGTTCTCCTAAATGAATACCTTGAAGCTAGACCTAATAAAATCAACATGCATTTTATTCATCAGAATGGTTCCCCTTTAACAAAATTCAAATGTAATAGTGTCCTTAAAAAATGTCAAAAAGCACTTACATTGAAACAAATTCAATTATCGTGTAGCACTCCCTAGGTAGGTAGGTGCTAGAGGTAGGATTTTTTTTTGTGAGAGTAGGAAAATTTAGGCAGGCCTAGCTGGTGACTAGGCTTGTTTATTTTGATCTGGGCTGGGAGTGGCTCAGGGTAGCAGCTGGTGACTCACAGGCATCGTCACCAAGACCTCCCTCTTCTTTCCAGAGCTTGCTAGAAGATTCTGGAAAGAGATTCTGGAAATACCCAGGGTCAGCCCAGCTGAGGAGGAGTTGTCGGGTGGAAGAGTTGGAGATGGAGTACTGAGGCTGTAGGGGCTTTTGAGGCAGCTGCCCATTCTGGGGGGGGGTGACCTTGGGTCTGGGCTTGGGTGCAGACAGGACCCTCCAAGAAAATGTGGAGGCATCCTGGACAGGAGGCAAAAGAGGGCAGCGGGAGAGAGTACTGCCGGGAAAATCTCCAGGGAGAGGAACCACTAGCTGCAGTCAGGAGGGATGGTGAGTGACATGCACAGTTGTGAGGACTGAGGAGGCGCACTTGAGAAGACTGGGAGAGGGCAGTCGGAGATGAGTGCAGAACCAGAGGAGAGGACTGCGGTATCATGGTCAGCGGAGTTGGGCAGCTGCAGCCTGGAGGGCTGGCAGGGCCTGAAGAGAGCTGATTGGGATCAGTAGCCGTATGTGGGACAGCTAGTATCAGAACTTTCTCTTCAAAGGGCAGTTTGCTGAGGCCTGGCTGAGCTAGTGTCAGGCCTAATCACTTTTGTGCTAGCTGATCCTGATAGTCTGCAGCAAGAGTAGTGCTGGAGGAGCTGAGGAGTGATAGTCTGCAGCAAGAGTTGTGCTAAGGTGAAGACTGGAGTGTATATAGCTTTGTCCCAAGCAAGTTCTACAAATTCTACTTGGCATCCCACACTTCCCTTAAGTACATGGACTGTTCTATGTCTCGGAGTGTCTGAGAGGTGAATGCCAAGCTGGGCAGGGTTACAGGTGAACCACAACATTCAGCAGCCCTTACGGGGGTACCGTTACAATCTTCTCATTCTTTTTAAATTCCAGATTACAGTGATAAAAAATGAGGTAGATGCAATTTAAACAGTTAAAAATTGTACATTCATCCTAATTCTTTTGTCCAAATTGTTATTTTAGGTCAGCCCTGTATAGTCTGGTTTATTGGGCACTCTTTTATTTTCTGGGCACAAAAGTGAGCTGCAAAAAGGGTCTTTTCACAGAATTTGGGCTTGGATCATAGGCTATTATATATTGGATTGGGAGGATCTCATGTATGAACTAGGTAGGTTATATTAGTGTTGGCCATCCCCAAATATACAAATTGTTCACTTAGGTGGTATATAAGTGAATATAGGTCAGTAGAAAACTCTAGATGTTATATGTAATATTAATAAATAAGAAAGATTTGCGAAAATTGGTATGTTATGTTGACACAAAATTCCACAGTAAGTCCAGAAAAAAATAATGATAAATGTCCATATAGGTTGATCAAAGACTGATGTTAAATGAATGACTTCCTCCACCAGGTGAAAAGGAGAAGTAAATAGATGTAGTGTCACCAATCAAATAATTCAGGTACTCTTACCGGAACACCTTTGTTTACCTATCTCTAGGCAAACGGACAGCGCATGCAGACTAGCCTCTGCAGGCTTAAAAGGGAACCGATTCCTCTTCAGCTAACCCGTCAGGTGTATTAGATATGTATATTGGACGACCTCCAAATTGATCATAAATTGTCTCCAAATTCCCCTTCTTTATGCGCATTACTTTTATTGGATTTGTAAGTAGCCATTTGGCTTTTTAACTTACTTTTTACATTAAAACTGTGTTACACTATTGGAGTCTTCTTCCTTTCCTATATACCATCGTTTGGGGGAATTTGGAGACAATTTATGATCAATTTGGAGGTCGTCCAATATACATATCTAATACACCTGACGGGTTAGCTGAAGAGGAATCGGTTCCCTTTTAAGCCTGCAGAGGCTAGTCTGCATGCGCTGTCCGTTTGCCTAGAGATAGGTAAACAAAGGTGTTCCGGTAAGAGTACCTGAATTATTTGATTGGTGACACTACATCTATTTACTTCTCCTTTTCACCTGGTGGAGGAAGTCATTCATTTAACATCAGTCTTTGATCAACCTATATGGACATTTATCATTATTTTTTTCTGGACTTACTGTGGAATTTTGTGTCAACATAACATACCAATTTGCGCAAATCTTTCTTATTTATTATGTGTTACTAGGTGGTTCCTAATTGATTTGCAGCATTTAATTTATATTTAATTTTTAGCGCGGTATTTCTTACAACTAATTATCCATTTTACCTTATAATTACCTGCTGCTTTTATATTTCGTAGTTTGATTCCCTAGGATGGATATCTTTTCATATAGATCCTCCAGGGTAGTCAATACAGAAGGGGTTTTTGCTAATACAGATTCCCCCAGTGATGATTTAAGTGGTATTTTCATGAGGTTAAAAAATGTAATGATCTCTGAGATTCATACCCTCTGGGACATTGCATTTTTGGAACAGTATGTTAGCGAGACTATGGTTCCCAGAAGCTTAAGGTGGGACATTAGTCCCCAAAAGGGAGACACTGAACTAGAGGAATGGTTTGTGTATTACAACAGTGTTGGGGTAAAATCCCTGGGCTTTTTAATCTCCCGTAAGAAAAACAAATTATTAAGATTAGATACTGAGATCAAACGATTAAAAGAAGAACTAGCCCCATCCTTAGAACGGGAGGAATACAAGGAAAGGTCTATGTCCTTAAAGAAAATTTTAGAGAAAGAGGAAATGGAACAGAAAAATAAAAAAAGGAAAAAATATATTAGGGATCTAAACGATTATAAGACTGCAACCGTCTTTGCTTGGCAGAGTAAGATTGAAACTAGAGATGATACATCAAATAGAGATCCTGAGGGGTCCAATACACCTAAAAACCAACAAGGTGATCAGTCCAATATAAAAACTATCGTAAGGAGACTATCAGTAAGATCCCCCCATAAAGAACAAAGACCTGTTACTTCACGTAGACAATGGAAGGGTCCAAATAAGAAAAAAGTTGGAGATGGAAGATCATATAGCAACACACCTGGCCAGAGATTGTATGGGAAACCACAAAGAGAAAGATCAGAACCCTGGCATAATTCATCATATCATCAGAATGAATATTACAATCCTCCCCCCAGATCACATTGGTCTAATCATCACCATCAGGGGTCTTACCAATCACAATATAATGTCCCTATCCAAAACAGATATAATGTCTTGTATGATAATGACCAACGAGAGAATCATTATGATGGTGGAAATTACCATACCCCTCACAGAGAAAGAAATATAAATAAATATCAGTATACATCCAACCAGGAGACACCCAAATGGGGAAGGAATAACCAGATTAGGCCTTTCCAACCTAATACAGAATGGAGGCCTACCTGGGATCCCCCCTATGGGGATAGAGAACAATCTAATCAACATAGAACTCGGGATTTTCCCAGGGCTTACCCCAACCAAGAATACCCTATAGAACGAGGAGGGGAGTCAGAGGGGGGAGGCGGTCCAAAAAACAAGAGAAAGAGGGACCATTAGGGGAGGGAATATATAACCTAAGTGGAAAGGCCCTATCCGAACCAGAGTTAAAACTATTGGATAAGGGTCTCAAGTTCGCTCCCCCGGCCAAATTGGATAAATTCAATACATATATGGATATCCATAAATATATACGCAAACTAAATATTAAGCGTTATATGTTACAACAACCCCCACACCCTGAGAGATCCACTTCAACTGTTATTAGACATTCTCAATTATCTAATGCATCTCTCTTTAACCCTCCGGGTGGTTTGGCCCCTAATCTCAAGGTCTTTAGAGATATCTTACATAGAGATCTGGAGAAAATACAGGTTCATAACAACAAGATGCCCAAGGATTTGGAGTTGGGCCTCCAGACACTATGTAAAGATAAGGACATCATTGTTAGGCCAGCAGATAAAGGGGGGGTATAGTAATTCTGGCCAAGGAAGATTATCTAAAGGAGCTGGACCATATAGTGGGGGATAAGGACACTTATACCCTCCTTAAAAGTGATCCGCGTCAAAAATTTAAGAAAGAACTGGTGTCGTTAGCAAATAAAGGCTTTCAGGAAGGGATTCTCAATCAAAAAGAACGCCAGTATATTGTCCCGGTTGCCCCACGCACCCCGATAATTTATTATCTCCCAAAAGTTCATAAAGATCCTGTTCATCCCCCAGGGAGACCAATTATTAGTGGCATAAACTCTGTTTCTTCAAGAGCTGGCAAATATGTGGATCACTATTTACAACCGCTAGTGCAACAAATGCCCTCATACTTGAAGGACAGTAAACATGCCATTAATATATTATCACATACCGTATATAGGGAAGGACTGTGGCTAGTCACAGCTGATGTCACCTCCCTATATACTGTAATCCCACACAACTTTGGGATAGAGGCAGTTAAATATTTTCTTGATCTAGACTCGTCATTAGGGGAAGCCCAAAGAAATTTTATTATCGATTTGTTGAATTTTGCTACCAAAAGAAATTATTTTTGGTACAGAGGTGAGTTTTTCCTCCAAGAGAGAGGCGTGGCTATGGGGGCAAAATTTGCCCCTAGCCTCGCTAATCTTTTTATGGCTAAGTGGGAGGAGGACGTCGTCTATGCCAGTAGGAGATCCGAATTAATCCTCTGGGTACGTTATATAGACGACGTCCTCCTCCTATGGGAGGGCACATGAGAGTCATTAGATACCTATATGACCTCATTGAATATTAATGATAGAGGTATCAGATTTAATTATGAGGCCAGTCAAGAAATGGTACATTTTTTGGATCTTACCATCAATGTTGAGAATGGAACTATTGTTACGTCTACGTTCTTTAAGCCTACAGATCGCAATTCTTTTATCTCAAAAGATAGCTGTCATTACCGTTCGTGGCTTAATTCAGTACCTAAAAGTCAATATCTGCGCCTGCGTAGAAATTGCAGTAGGTTGGATGTTTTTGACTCACAGGCCTCTATACTCACTGAAAGGTTCCTCCAGAAGGGATACCAACAGGCAGAGTTATCGCAAGTAATCACACAAGTGAGGAATATGGAGAGAGAAACTCTCCTGGCAGAAAGGATAGTACCAACAAGAGAAGGATCGAATTCAAATTCGAATAAATACTTGGGTATGTCCTTTATTACTAGATATTCACAACAGCACTATCAAATTAAGAAACTTCTCAAAAAACATTGGCATGTGTTAAAAAACGACCATATTTTGGGCCCGACCTTACCTGAATGTCCTCAAGTGATCTATAAGGGGGTTCCTAATCTTAGAAGCAGAATTGCTATTAATGTCTGTGATCCACCCAGTCACAAGCCAATGTTTTTCCAAAAGTTGGTAGGCTTCTATAAATGTAATAGATGCTCTGTTTGTGCTATAAATGCCATAAAAAACAAAAAGACCACCTCTTTTCTGTCCAATAGCAATTCCAAATCTTTTGAGATTAAGTCGTTCATAACCTGCTCTACAAAGAGCGTGGTTTACCTCATAACATGCCCTTGTGGGCTACATTATGTAGGCCGAACTATAAGATCTCT
>BLSH010389339.1:429648-460482 GCA_018402905.1 Glandirana rugosa
AAGTCTTTTTTAATAGTGACGTGATCCTCTACGAGAAATTATACGACATACGGTAAGAATTATAATGTATATTAATCAACATTCTTTATGGCGCGATTTTTAATTTATATTTAATTTACGACGTTTAGTTAATCCTTGGTGGATCATTGTGTATTATTTATTCTTTCTAAACGCGTTTAACCATACAATACAACTGTGTTTTAAGGTGTCATTCAGGTCTTTTTTTATTACTATTTACAGGTATATCCAACTAGTTTCTGACTACAATTTACTTACTGAAGGAGGTGGTCCACTTTTCCTCTTCATTTATCTACATCACAGTGGTTAGTTTATTAAATTTGCGCAAATCTTTCTTATTTATTATGTGTTACTAGGTGGTTCCTAATTGATTTGCAGCATTTAATTTATATTTAATTTTTAGCGCGGTATTTCTTACAACTAATTATATGTAATATTAAGAATGGCATACAGCATATTAAAGAGCATCTCCTAGTGCAGTGATAATTTTTTCTGAAATTATTCCTAGAGTGTGCTGGCTCAAAGCTCAGACTCTGAAACAATTACAAAAGGTTAGAAAAAGAATTAGGAAGGCTGTTGAAATGTTTATGTTGTCCATTAAACCAGAGTGGTTTGCTGGGTCTCTACAGAGACAATGGCATTCACCTTTCCAATATTGGCCTAAATACTTTGAATGCTGACCGGCAAACATGCATTAAAATGGCTGCGGTTTGGGATTGTGATGACCTCTTCTGGAGGACAGTTGGTAAAGTTCAAATCTGGTATTAATATGACTCAAGTTGTAGTGCTTGAACTATCTTAAGTTGGTTGTTTTTTTTTGTTTTTTTTAAAGAAATGTAAGCTGATGTTCATACTAAAGTTTCATTTTAATTCAACCAATAATAAAAGACCACTGCCAATGTTTTTATTTTGTCTCCTGTCTGCAATCCCATGTACTCTCAGAAAGGTAAGACTTTATAAACCACAAAACAAATTGTGGCAAGACTTGCCATACTATGGGGAATCGTTAAACATAAATAAAGTGCAGCGCATAAAATACTAATTACAATATCATGAAAGGAAAGTCCATCAGATGGAAAGATGGAAAAACCCCTCCATGTGTACAAAAAAGGACACATGGAGAATCTGTTCTGCTGATGTTTGGACTTTGTTTTATTCTTCCCATCTGATGGACTTTCCTTTTATGATATTGTAATTAGTATTTTATGCGCTGCACTTTATTTAAGTTTAACGGTTTTAGGGGTTGTGAATACCTTTTAGTGTTCAGCTGGCATAACAAGTGTCGCTTTATTATTTTTTCATTTTTTTATCAATTGCGCTGATTGCAATCCATTATTATAATACTATGGGAAATAGCAATCTTCACTGACAAACTTTGGTGTTGCACATACAGGTCAGACTGGTTGTTGCATCAGTATATGAAAAGCAAGGAGGTGATTCATATTTGCTTGCTGCATCCCTCAAACAGTATGGTTTTTGACTAGTATAATACCAACAGTAATCAGAGGAGTATTCACAGCACTGTATACTACAATTTTGTTTAATATCTTTCTTTTTTTGCTGCCATAAAGACAGAGTAAGCACACTTTAAACATTTTTAATACATTTATTTATGAAAATATAAATCTCACATCTTTAAGGTAGAAAATTATTAGGAGACATGTATTTACAGTAACATTGTTTAAATAGATGAATATACAAATATACAAATATGCATGGCATATGTCATTCCAGTTATCTGTACAGTAGTCACAAGACAGTGGGAAAGGTAGAATTAAGCTATTAAAATGTTCTCTGTCATATTCCTCAGCTTGCATAATATCTCAGGGGTGTCTGATCACTGGGATGTGTTTCAGAAACCTGCAGGAAGAAAAATATATATCATAAGACATACATGCCAATATGATATTGCATGTTGTATAAGTATTATATAATAAATACAACTTAAATAAAAATAAGATAAAAACTAACATATGATAATAAATCAATTATCTCTGCAAGTGGTATCTATTTAGTGGGCTGCATTCACCCCAAGAGGACATTACTGTCTCAATCACACTGGCAGTGACATACATGAGTTTATATACATTTATAGGAAATTTCTAAATGCATATTAATGCATGTAATGCTTTTAAATGATATAACTCTCACTGTGCATTTACCTGCTTATAGGTACCGTCAGTTTAGCTGTATCCAATTAGAAAGTCTAGAAGTTGCTGAAAGCTCGTAAATGCTTGTAAACGTGGTTGAGCCTCGTAAAGGCAGATACATCTAAATGCAGGAAAAATTGATCTGGGAAGCAACTAGACTTGTGCATGGCTAAAAAATTTGTGTTTTTTTCATTTTTTGGAAATTCGGAAATTCAAAAAATTCGGAAATTCGGAAATGAAAAAAATTCGTAATTCGGAAATTAAAAATTCGGAAATCCAAAATTCGGAAATTTGCGGGAATTCGGCAATTGCGATAATTCGGAAATTCGCGGTAATTCGGCAATTGCGGTAATTTGGAAATTCGCGGTAATTCGGCAATTGCGGTAATTCGGAAATTCGGCAATTGGAACAGACGAAAATCCGAAATTCGGAAATCCGAAAATTGGAAAAAACTAAGAATATTTGAAATAATAACTAACTAATAACTATTAAATTATAGGTATTGGAATTTCCTTGAAAGTTTGGCTGTTAATGAACTTAGATATGAAATTTAGCATTAATAGTCATACTTTCAAGAAAATATTTCAATACCTATATTTATTTAATAGTTATTTATTATTATTTCAAATATTCTTTTTTATTTCCGAAATTCGGAAATAAGGAAGAACATTTGAAATATTAAGTTATTAATTTATAATTTTTACTTATTATAAATTATAGTAAGCTATTATTATTTCAAATGTGTTTCCTTATTTCCAACTTTTGCAGTGTGTGACTGTATATATGCATCCTGTATGTATGTGTGTGTGCATACTGGGTGTGTATATACTGTGTGTATATTGGATGTATATTGTATGTATACTGTGTGTTTACATACAATATAAGCACAGTATGTACACACCCAGTATGCACACACACATACATACAGTATGCATATATAATACAGATACACACTGCAAAGGTCAGAAATAAGGAAGAACATTTGAAAAAATAATAGCTTATTATAATTCATAATAAGTAGAGTTGAGTGAACCCGAACTGTAAAGTTCGGGTCCGTACCGAACTTTTGGGTGTTCTGGTAATTTTACTAAAAGTTCTGAAAAGTGCTGTAAAAAAGTCCTGGAAAGTCCTAGAGGTCTGCAAAAGGAAGGGAAATGGGGGTAAGGATCGGACAAGTGCCCTACAAAGAAATGGGAATAGGGAAATAACTTAAAATAATTAAAAAATAACATAAAAAAATCAAAAATGGAGGTGGATGTGGACTATCTTAAAACTGTGTGAGAAAAGTATAAAGTAGCGGGGAGGAGCCATCTCACTGTTCTAAGAACATCTGCAAACTGTGTGTGAAAATGATCAATTAGCGGGGAGAACCATATAATTTTTTATGTTGAGTTTAGATAACCTAAACACTGGAGTGCTAGTGCAAATGAAGTCTAATGTTTGGAAAATGATGGTAAAATGCAATGTAATGTACATGTGAAATGTGATACGATTTTTAAAAACATATAGCTATGCCTTCAGTCTTTCTAATCTATCTCATTTCAATACATTGAAAAAAATCACTCCTACCAACTTTTTATAGTACTGTAAACAAACTACAATACAAAGTGTTTGGCTGTGTGCACATCAAACTTTTAATTAACCAAATATCTGGAGATGTATAAAAAGAATAGTACCTACCGATTTTTTCCACTGAGCAGAACTTTTATTTCTTTCAGGTCAGAACTGACACATTTTGTAGCACCGGTGCTTTTTATTGTGACTCTGAGGAAGAACAAAATAAAGGAAGTCATTTGTATATTCGGACACTTCTTAAAAGAGAAGTATGGGTTCAAGAAAAAAAAAATGATACTCACCTAGGTGAATGCAGCACCGATCCGATGCTGCATCTGTCCCACGCTGCTTCCAGGGCTTGCAAAATGAGCAATTAAAGGCTGCTGATCTCTCAGTTCAAAACCTTCACAGAGCAGAGAGCCGGGGACTGTTAGTCAATGGATCTCTGCTTTGTCTCCCCACGCTCACTGGAGCGATGGGCTGTGAAAGGGGCGGAAGCGGCTGGCTCAGTCTTTCAGTGGCTTGCTGAGAGGCTGAACCAGCTGCCAGTCCAGGCATTTGGGTTGATCCTCACCATATGGTACCGGACTGGCTCTGTGATATCAGCGGATAGTGGGCTTTAGCCACTGTAGCTGGGTCACAAGAGTGCAGAACAAACTGCACTCCTGTGATCCAGAGTAAGGCCAAAAAGCTTTGGCTATAATTCTCCTTAATGAATGAAAGTATTTCATATCATGTCTCTTTTGAGATTTTCTATATCCTGCCTCTAAACTATCTTGTCTATTTTATCAACAGGCCACCATTCTCTAAGAGTTAAACATTGTGGAAATGCAAGGTGTATGCTTAGTAAAGAATTCAAAATATCCCCATTTGTATTTCCTTTAAATCCATTTAGGTCCTTCAAATACATTTAGAACATGCAACATGGGCATGGAATAGGGCCATTAAAAATGACACAAAATTAAAATTTCAATAGATGTAAAAATATCCAAAATTGTGAAAAATGAAATTCTAACAAGATTTTAGGTTTGCCTTATTCATTTTAGCTTTTTAAACATTGTATTCTTATGTACAAACTGAAATGGCAGCTTATTCATAATACATACTCCATATTAGGTGTGCAGCCACTCTTGGCAAACAATCACTATATAGGTATACAGGGGCTAAATCACTCTAATTTGAATGTTACATGTAACGGTCATAAAAGACTTTAGGTAAAGGGCAATAAAAGTGCTTTCAACCCATGTAAATTCTTGGCTTGCACACATATTTTTCTAATACTTTTATTATAGAATCAAAAGAGTGTTAATTGCAAGTATGCTGCTATAGCATATCAACCAAGATGAACGTGGGTCCAAACAGATTTAAGGAAAGACAGATGTTTATAACATTTGCCCACCTTTCTGTGTATGACCACCCTAAGCTGTTGAAAATTGGCATGAGTTGATTGCAATGTGCCTACAATTGGGTGAGTACATATACACATATATATAGTAGATACATCAATTACATCATGTAATTCATAATGTACATTCTACTTACATATATTCAGTGGTTTCACACAGAGAGCTGCTTGGATAAACGTCCAGTTGAGCCAGGGCCATGACATTCACCTGATTAGATAGCTTGTTACACAGGCAGCGTTTCCCACGAGGAACAGCAAACCCTGAATACAAATGTAAAAATAGATCAATTAGTGCTTATAAAGAAAATGTCAAAGACAGTGGGAAAGACTGTCTGTAATTATACATAGATTCTAAATACTAGAATATGTCATTGCCTTTACCTTGTATAAGAGGAGTGGAGAGCAGGAGAACGCACATGATGACAGCACACTTGTTGTCCATATTGATGCTGTTGGAACCTCTCTCACCAAGATCTACAGGAGATAGTTGTGTGAAGTACAGAAGCATCGGTCTGTTTATATACATTTGTACTGGATTGCATAATCCCATGATGTCATCAGCGGGGGATACTGAAATTCTCTATTTTCCATCTGTATTTCAGTTTTGTAGGAAAGCTTTTAGGAAGTGAAAGAACTGTTGAAGACCTTTTCTTGCTAACAAAAAAGCACTCAGTGTCCATTTCTGTTATTGCTAGTCTTGATGGGGCTTTCCCAGAAACCTGTGGCTGATAACATGTCAAAGAAAAAAAAAGAGAGTGTTTTAGAGCTTCCACTTTTATAAGGTTGCATATTACTGTGGTGCAAAATGACTGAATAAGTCTTCAGTGCACTCTGTGTATTATGATTCTTTCCTTTGCTCAGGATGATTATTAAGGTATTTAAAATCTCCCAGTGGGATAATTAATATATCTGACCATTACACGCCTCTTCGGTGGTCATTAAAATGTCTCATAAATCTCAATGAACGCAAGTAATGTTGAAAATAGGGGCATTATTTTAAATATATATCTGCTTTTGGCTGTCCTACTGTAAGTCTGCCAGCAAGAAGAATTAATGCAGACTGCTGATCATAGATGGGCAGATTTTCTCACAAAATATGCCGGTCTTCAAGTTAACTACAAGATCTCCAAAGATGATTGCAGCTTATTCCAGTAATGACCCAGTTATATACATGACATCCAGTCAACACATTTTAGTAATAGTTCAGCTATGGCAGCCAAAAAAGAGTCAATCCACCCAAACATATTTCATTTAAATTAGGTCTGGTAAGCCAAGTAACCAGTTGGTTTCTCATTGCTTTTGGGGACAACAGGATAATATTGCATTGCCCCAGTTCCACCCCCTGCTGCTACTCACCTTGACATTTAGGCCCCTTTCACACCAGAGGCACTTTAAATGCACCCCAGTGTGAAAGCCTGAGTTCTTTCACACTGGGGGGGTGCGCTTGCAGGACGGTAAAAAATCTCCTGCAAGTCGCATCTATGAGGTGGTGTGGGAGCGATGTATACACTGCTCCTCCACCTCCCCTGCCCATTGAAATGAATGGGCAGCGCTCCCGAAATGGCTGTACACTGCTCCGGGAGCGCCGCTAGCCGGCACTTTTAACCCCTTTTTAACCCCTTGTGGGGGGGGGGATTTAAAAGCACAATGCTGCCTCCGTAATAGCGGCACCAAAGCGCCGCAAATTAGCTGTGTGTTACATCAACCACTCAGGAGGCATAGGTGTGAAAGTAGCCTGGTTTTCCTGCATTTAATAGCTCCCAGTTTTTCCTGTTACATGTTATTGTACAGGATTTATATAGCGCCAACAGTTTGCGCATCGCTTTACAAAGTAGCGGGGAGACAGTGTGGTTACAATATAGTTCAATACAGAAGCGATGGGAGGATCCTGCTCGTGCAGCTTACAATCAAAAGGGAGAGGGAGGTGGCGCAAAAGGTAATAGCTGCTTGGGATGATTTGATGGAGGTGGCTCGGGTACTATTCTTAGGTGGAGGTGGGATAGGCTTCCCTGAATAAGTGAGTTTTCAGGGATCGCCTACAGGCGGACAGGGTAGGGGCTGACCGCACATACTGGGGCAGGGAGTTTCAGGAGAAGGCTCTGGAGAAGTCTTGGAGTATGAGAGGAGGTAACAAGAGAGCCAGAGTGCAGGAGGTCTTAGGAGGAACGGAGAGGACAATTTGGGCGATATCTGCAGATGAGGTTGTTGATGTAGCTGGGGGCAATGTTGTGGATGACCTTGTATGTTGTAGTAAGTATTTTGGATTTTATACAGGGGGGTAAGGGAAGCCAGTGAAGGGATTAGCAGAGAAGAGCAGCAGTCACAGATCGGTTAGTAAGGTGTATTAGTCTAGCAGCAGCATTCATAATAAACTGAAGGGAGGATAACCTGTGTTAAGGTAGGACAGTGAGGAGAGTTTTGCAGTAGTCGAATCGGGAAATAACTAAGGGGTGAATAAGTTATTTTGTGGTGACGTGAGTCAGAAAAGGGCAAATTTTGGAAATGTTGCAGAGAGAGGATGTGGTGGCTGAAGGAGAGGTCAAAGTCTAGGATTACACCCAACACCTTGGCAAGTGTGGAGGGACCAATGGTTGTTGATCTTAATAGTAAAGTCATGGAGAGGGGCTCGGATAGGAGGAAATATTACAAGCTCAGTTTTAGAATGATTGAGTTTGAGGAAGTAGTGTGACATCCATACTGATAAGTCACTCAGTAAGTTTGTGATAAGTGAGGAGATTGATGGGGTCAGTTGAGGAGTGGAGAGATAGATCTGGGTGTCTTCAGCATAGAGGTGGTATTGAAAGCCATGGGAGGTTATCAATTGGCCTAGGGAAGAGGTATAGAGAGATTAGAAATAAACTTGAAAGCAAGATTTGATTCAGGTAAAACATACATAGAGCTCTCACTACTTGAGTCCTGAAAAATGTTAAAATTTATATCATGCCTTTTTTAAGAGGTAGGTACATTTGAAAAGGTATTACTTAATTTGGTATTAAATCCAAAAGCAAATATTTGTAATATTGCAGCTTATCAATTCTTAGATATGATGGCTGCATTTGGTTTCTTTCTTAGACTTTCTTTCTTTTTTTTCCCCTGGTGATCTGGCCAGTAAGTTTGTTGTTTTTCAATAGAACAAGCTCTCTTCCAAAGATACCAGTTAAGAGTGTTGAGACCATGTTCTACTGACAGGGGTGCTTACAACGATCAGCTTTTATTTATTCAAGTGAAACATTTATCCCAAAAGAAAAAAAAACTGTTGCTGTAACTGCTTGTGTAACTACAGTGTGAGCTGGAGTTGGGCTTCCATTTGTTAATGTATCTAAATTTGCTAGTCCATCTAACACTTGGTTCTCCACCAATTAACAATGCTGCTGTTTAGATTAGACACATTCCAATGCCAAAGGGTGCAATAATATGTTGGTTTTCGAAATGGTCATATGAAAATATGGATGCATTTAGAAATCTGGCCTGGAGGGAGGGTCTGCTGAAAATGTCATAAACACTTTAACACTCTATACCTCCCACCCTTCAGACCCCTTGATTGGTGCTTGGTGTAAATTCTATGCATGCCCTCCTCAGGGACCAAAAAAAAATAGCTGAAGCTATAAACAACACAAATGCTTAGTCGTGTTGGCTAGGGATGCATTAAATTGGACTCTGCTGGAACCAGGAAAATCTTGTTATGTACTTCTTACTTTTATTTCCATGCAGGTTACTGTTGTTATTGTCTATTTTGTAATATATTTTTCTGCAAATATTTTTTATGCCCTTTTCTTCCTTTTTTGTAAACTGATATTTAAAAACCATTAAGCTTTATCTCTAAATGCTCTAAAAAGGGCTTAAAGTATCCTTGCCTCTTTGAAGAACATTGCCATATGCTAGACTCCAGTATCTCCCTGTCTGTGTTGCATTTCCTAAATGTCAGAACTGTTATAGTGGATACTGAGAACAATGCATTTTTAAATCTCTGTACAGGGTGAGACCGTGAATGCCATTGTCACAAATTGGTAGTAGTGACAGGATCTGAGACTGTCATCATCACAGCTTCTAGTATTCACAAATATATTAGAGCTTCAATCATTTGTCTCAGTTACCAGATTATCAATTATATACACAAAGATATTCAACTGCTTAGCAGATCCATACAAACTTGATGCTCATGCCGAAGCTGGAATTTTTGTCATTTTGGGCCTTAAAGGGTATCTATGGTCAAAATGTAATTTCCACACTGTATTTCAATTATTTCTAGCCTACTCCTATTACTCTGAATGATCTTGATGTTAATTTGTTAAGATCCCAACACATTTACTTCCTTGAATTCTGTGATATGTATACATTATGTGCTGTGAGTAGGCACTTCTATTTCATACACTTCACAGAGCCTGCCTTCTGAGCTACACAGGTGTTGAGAGGAGGAGTTTCAGGAGGTGGATGGGCATAATTTCTCTTGATTCAATGAGTTGTCTATGTCCTGGCACATGCTGTAATCTCCCCATGACAAGATCAGTGCACATGGAGTCCTCTGAACCTGTTCTCTGCTACAGGGAAATTGTTATTGTATTTGAAAATCTCCCTTTGCTATGAGCATGTTTGACTGTGAGAGGCACAAATCACTTTCCTGGTGGTCAAAATGGTCCAATAATTACCAGCAATGCTGAAAATGTTGGCATTATTGTCAATAATGACTTTTGACAATCTTATGTTTTTCACATTGGTTTAAAATTATTCTTCATTATACCAGATGGTTGTTGACCAGACCTGGTTTCAGAGTTGATTACTGCTCATTCCAACAATCAACCCAGTTATCAACATGACCAGTCGGGCATTTCAGAAAACAGTCAGCAGTTGTAGCCAGTCTATCCAAAATTAGACTCAGTCACCATCTTTATTTTTATTGCTTTTGAGATTGACGGATGAAAAACGGGCAGCAATGCACCTCTATGGACTAAAGGATGTAAACAGATGAACACCAGTTTACATTTGCGTCTGTTCAGGTCCGTTTTTTTAATGGAACCAGTCTTCATCCTGTTCCATTTAAATGGACCTTAATGGAAGTAAACGGATGTAAATGAACATTGTCCATTTTTGCATCCGCTCTGACTCATCCCTGCTGTCACACGAGTCATTGATTGTTAAGGAGACAGCACCTGTCGGCGTCCTAACAACCATGATTCATCCCTGTTGTCAGTGGAGGATTCTCCACTGACGGCAGAATGTAAACAAAATCCAATATTAAAAAAATAAAAAATAACATGCAGCCCCCCAAATCCATACCAGTCCCATCTGGCCTGGTATAGATTTTTGACCTCAACCCTATATGACATAATTGACCAAATATTGGCATGTGCATATATGGTCAACAACATCACTGGGTGATCCTGCCCCTTGATTTACTTCAGTGGCAGGGGGAGCCAGAGTGTCAGTAGGCAAGCAACGGAGAGGTTGGGTGTTAACAGGCAGTGGGCTTTTGTTCTGTGCAGGTCGGCGGCCATCATTCATCATGATTGATGTGGACCTACATCACTGCACAACATAATTAATGATGGATGCATATTGGGGGGGCATTATTCTTTTTTTAATAAAGGACTTGTGAAAAACTGTGTTTGTGTTTTTATTTATCGATGACAATTTTTAGTAAATGAGTAGGAGCACCATGTCGAAGGGGGCTTCCAGATTTCAATCAGTCACCCCCCACACGCCCACAACCACCTGGTCAGGGCTGTGGGAACCCCCCAGGCAAAGTACCCTCCTAGTTGGGGGCATGTGGTCCGGTATGCTTCGTGGGGGGCAGGGGAGAGGGGGAATTGAACGCTCATCCTTTTCCTTTCCTTGCCTGCTAGGCTGCATGCTCGGATAGTGGTCCGGTATGGATTTTGGCAGGGTTTAATGCCATTTTTTCTGTTTTTTGGTGTGAAGTACCCCCAATCCAATTGGGGAGGGGGGCTTTGTTTACATTCTGCTGTCAGTGTAGAATCCCCTGCTGACAACAGGGATGAATCATAGCTGATAAGGAATGTAAAAATGGATGTAGACTGAATGTTTTTCGATGCATAAACATGTCTGAATGTATGACGCCCATGTGAAAGTGTTTAAAAAATGTCCCAACAATATACTAACATTTAAATCTGTCCACAATGAATAATCTTCTGTGCTTCAAAAAAAAAAAAGCAAATGTTGAAAGCCTTGTAAGTGTCACACCCCGTGTAATAATGGAAGAAACAGAAGTGTATTGTTTTAAACCAGACAAACCTTGCCTTGCTGTAGCATTCGGAGATAGACAAACTGAAAAAATATGGTGCATTCAAAACATTTTCTTGACTTTCTTAGACCTGAGTCCTGAAATAACTTGCCATGGATGGTGCCATTTGTAAACAGGATCGTACTGAGGTATTACTGTGTTGGTTGTGCTCATTATTTTATGGGTTAAATGAATTTTCTACTGTGTGAGCTGCACTATTTAGGTAAAGTTGCCCCACAGAAGTGGTGCTGGTAGGTGGGTAAGGGTTAAAGTGTTACTAAACCCAGTAATATGAAAATAGTTCATCTGCCCCCCCTCCCCTCACAGTGCCCACAGCTTATAAATCTTCTTTTTACATTAAAATACTGCCACTATATACCTTTTTGGATGATCTGTATACCACGGTTACATGAAAACCTGCACAGTTTCTCCAGTGCCGAGAATTCAGGTAGAAGGGGATTTCCACTACAGCCTGTATACACACCCACATATGTGATGTCAATATCATGTGACCTGGCTATCTCTGAGAACAAGTAAATGGTCTCTCCAGCATAAAAGACACGACTGAGCATGTGCAGGTTGGCTACCCTTCCTGTGTTAGCTAGTCTTCCCCAGACAGATAGACAGTGAAGAAGGGAAGAATCTATGCATACAGGATAAAATGGCCTTTTTACACAATGCAGAGGATTAACCCCTTAGGTTACACAGTGAGTATAGCAAGCATGTTATGCTGCATATACAGACTGATTTTACTGTTGTGGGTTTAGTAACATTTTAACTCTGCTAGTTTTTCCCGGGCTTTTTTGAAGAATGCTGCTGGACAAAGCATATAAAAAAGAGAACTCTTTGGTTGGTTAGGGCTTGCAGTTTGTTCTCACAGTACTGCTGAGAATGTAGTAGCCACTTTGCTAATTTACGACCCCTTTTAGTAGCTTATTCAGGTTTCCAGGGGGTATGGACTCATGCTGCTAAATAAACGTATGGACTGATTGACATTTCGACTTGTTTAGGTATGACCACCTTACGGGGCATAACAGAGAAACAGGATCACACAGAAAGTGCACTTAGAGGACTTTGTACAGAAACGTGTATGGACGATGTTGCTGAGAACTGTTCACCTGGGCTTGAAAAGGAAATGAAGAGAAGTCAGTGTGAACACATTACAAAAATCTAACCTGCAGTGGAAGAAGAGACTATGTGGTAGTTGGTAGGTGCAGCCGGAGTAATGTCAGGTGCTTAAGCAGCCTGCCAGCAGGATTTGTAGTGATACGGCATGTGTGACTGAGGGCCCTGGTAGTGAAGGGGTTTGTGAGCTTGACCTATCATGGCACGGGGTATCCCAGGTACCTAGCCTGAGATATCACATGAGTGGAAAAGTGAGTTAAAGGCCCGGGAATAAAGAAGCTTGGGAATATGTGAAGAGATGATCTCTTGAGTGAGGGAGGAGTCTCTCGTGGTGTCACTAGGAGTAAGGTGACACATAAGGTGGCACTGGCGAGTGGGGTATAGGCTTCGCTGTACCCACTCGGAATTGCTTTATCCATTGGCAACGAGAAGTGAAACACACACAAAGGGTTAACTGTGCAACAGGAACCCGCTTTCTTCTACGTTAGACTGCTGCCATAGCGCTGATTTCACGTGAGCGCAACCTCAGCCTGGGGTGCAGGCATTTGTGAGTGTTGTTCTGTCACTGTACCTGGGTCCAGAAGGTTAACCAAACATGTGGAACAAAGTGTGCTTGCTTCTAAGTTGAAGCACTGCCTTAACAATGATTTCACTTGTTCGCAGCCTCCACCTGTAGATGCAGGCATTAGCAAGCACTATTTGCGTGTCCACTATTGGTTGTGTCTAGCCCCGCGCCCTGCCCACATATTGTCCATATGCCCAAGAATCATGCAAATTACCAGAGCATCATATGATCATGTTGGTCCTTTTATTAGTCACAGGGCAGTGACATTTCCAGGATTTTTATAGGATAATGAATGCTACGAAGCAGGAAGTTAAGCTATCATTTGCAAAGCACAAATATGGCTTCTCCTGTATACGTAGAAAATCATCACCTTTTCACAGAAACAACATTTTTAATTCTAACACATATTTATACTATACAGTGTACAAAAGACTTCCTTTTCAAGTTTAATATAGTACAGTATATTGCCAAATAAAAGAGAGCTGCATAGATTTCTACCATTAGGCCTATGGGCTTCTGCAGCTGATCTTTTCCATATTTAACTTAAACACCCTCTTGCTCTGCATTTTTTATCTCTGTGTGGATGTGGCTCTTGACATGACTAGGGTACCCCAGATATAGCCTGCTTACAAGCTACTCCCTGTCTTGTACTGCAAATAAAGGGACACAACACTGGCTGGAGAAAATTTGGCCGCTAGGCCATTTATTTAACAAACCAAATAACATTAGATAAACATTTAACAAAATGTAATCAATGTACATAGTATGCTGGTTGCTGGTCTTAGGAGGCCCCACTAATCTCATCCTATTAGTATCTGCCCCGACTCGAAACTCCCCGACAACCATCTTCTTGCAGATACTTCCACTTTCTGCTTTCCAGTTAAACCACAGTTAACTGAGATCCTACGAAGACTCCATAACTGAGATGGGTCCTTACACTGAACAACTAAACATCTGCAAAGTCTCTGAAGACCCCAAACTTGTCATGGCCGCGGGCCTGTCTACTTGGCGCCGACGCGGCCTTGCCATATATATGCAAGTCCCGCCCCTCTGCCAGTCCCGCCTTCCCCCCCGCTCAACGAGCGGATCTAGCTGGCCTAACTTCCTTAACCCTAAGCTGCCCAGTGCCATCACCAAATCTCACTTAAAATTGCATAATACTATCAGTCAGACACAGCAATGCATTAGATGAACTCACACTGAAGACAGGCAGGCGTGCCATTTGTCAGGAAATGCACTGCTATTTTTCAGGAGGAATTTATGACAAAGGATTTCTAGATGTTCCCTTTAAGGTAACAAATATTTACTCTTTCCGTTCTGGTCCACTTCAAGTTGATATAATAGTGTAGCCTTACCTCTAAGGATTATATATATTTGCTGTTATTCACTTGTATTTTCTTCTTGTAAGAGCAGAAATGTCAGCCCAGTGTAAGGTGAGGTGCAGTGCAGCTCATCCAGCATAATATAGCATTGGTGGGGGGGTTGAGACTTTCTTCTGAGATCAAAAGATGAAATTTTATATGGTGCATCCACAAAATTAAGTGCATGATGTCAAGCACTTCACATCGCCCATGCACCTTACAAAAATACACGAATTATTATTATTATTATTATACAGGATTTATATAGCGCCAACAGTTTTGGCAGTGCTTTACAATAAAGAAGGGACACAGTACAATTACAATACAGTTCAATACAGAAGGAATAGGAGGGCCCTAATGTGTAAAAACCTTTTTTTTCCCTGAGAACTTGCAAGATCTTGCATGTAGGAATGAGTTTTCCTTGAGGGCACTGTTGACATGGATTTCCACAGGGCATCTGTGTGGTTGGGGCCATCACCATTTCCGTCACAGAAACCAGGGAGTGGATACAAGGGTAAGTCAAAGCAAAAAAAAAAGAAATGTTATATTTTATTGTAAGGGGAGAAAAGTTAACTTTAAGCATGCAGTGCATAGAGTGTAGTAGATGTTTTGTTTTTGCAAAAGTAAATGAAATTATGTTGTTTCCTGTAAAACTGATGACTGGTTTCATTTTCTTATAACAACTGTGCCAGAAAACAGAAACTGTCCATTTCAAGGAAACAGGTTTTCAGTTTCACTGCTAAGGCATAAGGGAAATAGACATCACAGAGAAGCTACTGTTGGACACATCTGCTCATATTTAGACACTTCCCATTTTGTGAAACATGTAAATTTTCCCCTTACTACAGATGTGCCAGGAGAGTGGAGACATTGCAGTGTCAAAATAGGAAAGCACAGGTTATATCATGGGTGCCCAACATTTCTCCTGTGACAGTGGTAACTACCAACATTTTAATTGTGAGAGATGGATGGCCTGTCCTTGAATAAAGACACAGATCTTGCCTATTTCAGTAGTAAAAGGTTCCCTGATCAAGTATTAGGCAGGTAGGTGTTGCCCACTCGGACCAGGCCAACCCCTGGAAGAAATGTATTAAATGTACTCCCAGGAGGGTATAACTGGATATAGATGGTCAGTTGCAAATTGTTTAGTCCATCCACACAAGTGAGGTGGATCGAGGAATTCCAATGCAGCTGTCACAGTCAGGGGTCAGGCTCAGAGACCAATAGCTATAGCAGTAGACAGGCTCCCATCAACCCGCAAGATGAGTACACAAGCAGGTCACCCTGGCGGATGACGCAGGCTCCCTTGAGGTGCAGGGTCTAAGCACTGACCAATATTCACCAGAGATAGTGGAGATGATTTTTTTCTGTGTGTAAGTACCAGGTCGCGATCCTCAGGATCACCCCACCAGAAAGTGAGCAAGTCGGGGTCCAGTAACAGATATAGCAGGTAGGAAGCAAGCATAAGCATAGACAGTAAACAAGCCACAGTCAGTAACAAGCAGTTGCAGATAGGGATCAAGCAAAAGCGCAGTCAAGGAACAAGCTGAAGGTTGATAATTAATGTTAGAAGAGATAAGGACAGCTGCAGGTACACAGAGGAGGGAGAAATATATTGTCTGGAAAGAGCACAATTATCTGACAAACAGGAAATGCAGAGACATGGCTTAAATCAGGAAGTTCATGGGAGGAGCAGAGTTCAAGGATTGTCCTGAGAGATCAGACAGGGAGGTTTCCAGCATCTCACATGGCACAGCAAGAAAAACCACAGCCAGACATCACAGAGGTTGCAGGTTCAGATCCAAACCCTGACAACTGCAGGTCATCACACAAAGAGGAGGATCAGCAGCAGGAGGGTCGGCAAAAAAAGATGCAGGCAGCATAGAAGATGTGCACCCTCTCCTTCCATTCTGCAGACAGAAGAAGTGCTAGCAAAACAAAACACATAAAAAAAAGCAATTGGTGTCCTTGCCTTCAATAAAGGAAAAGGAACAAACTGCGGTTTAACCTGATATATCTTTATTAGAACAATTTAGTAGAAAACTGTATCATTAAAGGGAAAGCATAAACAATAGGAAATTACACATGGTAAAAACTGACAACGTTGTCACTTATAAACACATGCCCATGAGCTCAGCCATATCCAAGTCATTCACCAGTGTCAATCACCCCAAATCATTTAGTGTGATTTAACAAACAACGCTTATGTACATCGGGCAAGGTGAGTTCTGGGAAACCTTGGTATCCATATTGTGTTTAACCATGGACCTCCAGGCTCCCTATATGCCCTTAAAGCTACAGCATTAGGTATCTACAGTAATGAAAAAGACATTGATCATCACAGACAAATAAATGCAGTTTCGAGCTGGAAGGTGTCCCTGTCAATTAGTGAATGTGACAGGTTTAGTTTCTTGATGTAGCACTAGCAGTCATAGAGATGGTAAAACAGTGGAATGTGGCATGCAGTGATGTAGCAATGTGACTTGTCCAAGGTACTAGGTGTAATCCTAGACCCTGACCTGTCCTTTCAGCCCCAAAGCCAATCACTATCCTAATCATGCAGACTTCACCTCCGAAACATCTCCAAAATATGTCCCTTTCTAACCGTTGACACCACTAAGCAACTTATTCACTCCCTTGTTATCTCTAGCCTTGACTATTGTAACTCTCTCCTCATTGGCCTACCTCTCCGCAAGCTATCCCCTCTTCAGTCTATCATGAATGCTGCTGCCAGACTCATCCATCTTACCAACAATTCAGTGTCCGCCACTCCTCTCTGCCAATCCCTCCACTGACTTTCCATTGCCCAACGAATAAAATTAAAACACTAACAATAACCTACAAAGCTATTCACAATTCTGCCCCGAGCTGCATCACCATTCTTATCTCTAAATATCACCCAGACCATCCTCTCCACTCCTCCCAAGACCTTCTGCTCTCTAGTTCCCTTGTCTCCTCCTCCCATGCTTGTATCCAGGACTTCTCCAGAGCCTCTTCCATCCTCTGGAATTCACTACCCCAACCTGTTCGGTTATCTCCTACTCTGTCCACTTTTAGGCGATCCCTGAAAACTGTGAAAGAAGTCTACTATAAATGGTAATAGCAAAAAGCAGCGCTAGAGTTAATTCATAAAACTCATACACATAAATATAAAGAAAAAGTGCTAGTGCAAAAATATCAAAAAGTGCAACAATATGTATAAGGTGCAAAAGTCCTCTTTAAATTGAAGCAGCTATGATGTTTTCAAAACAAAGTCCTCCACCACTGATCACCGCATGCATGTGCGCACTTTGGGGGCTCACCAGAAATCAGAAGGTATAACGGCTCATCTTTCCACAACAAGAGGGCTCATCAACTTCTCAAGGGTCACCTCCACAAGGACTCGGTACACAGAGATCAGAAGGTGAATCAGCTCGTCTTTCCCCAGAAAGCAAGGCTCCTCCCAGATCTACGTCATAAGGATCACCACCACAACACAGGTACTCATGGGAGACAAGTAAGGAAAAACCCTCATAGTGTATCTCTTAGTATTCAAACATTTATTAAACAGCACCAAATGCGCTTCCATTAAAACAGTTAAAATCGCATGTTTCCTTAAAACGAACTTCCTACCGCCCGGCTGTACAGCGCTCCTCTCATCCACCTCCTGAGCGTCCCAGCCGTCAGCACAATGCTTCGCCTCAGATCACCATGTGGCCACGCACTGACGCATTTCGTCACTTCCGACTTGATCACAGGGCTCCCTGAAAACTCATTTCTACAGGGAGGCCTATCCTGCCTCCAGCTAACAAATGAATCTTCTACTCCCATAATCAGTTCATACCTCACAGTCCCAAACTTTTGTTTCACCAGCCCCTCCCTCTTAGATTGTAAGCTCGCAGGAGCAGTGCTCCTCTAACCCTCTTGTTTCGAATTGTACTGTTGATGTATTGTCTCCCTTTACATTGTAAGGCACTGTGCAAACTGTTGGCGCTATATAAATCAACAATAATAAGAGGAACAATCATTCAGCACCATGTTTCCATGAAATATTTTAGACAGCACCACATATGGGTTAAGTAGAGGGATATAGTCAGCTGAGTCAAAGCACTCAGCTTTAAAAAAAAAACTCACTGTGTAGATAGTATTGGATTAGTCTTCG
Source organism: Glandirana rugosa (assembly GCA_018402905.1). Taxonomy (NCBI): domain Eukaryota; kingdom Metazoa; phylum Chordata; class Amphibia; order Anura; family Ranidae; genus Glandirana; species Glandirana rugosa. The sequence goes on from BLSH010389339.1 coordinate 448,206, forward strand.
AATGCAGGTGGTGAATCCAGAGTCCTTTGCAGTAGTCTGTGGGTGTGCAGGGTGCAAATCTCTGTGTTCCTAGTCCTGGTGATACACACAGGGTATCATCCACTCAAAGCAGGCATGGGGCCGTCCGGCCGTCTACTTCCGGTTTCCGGAACCCATCTACACGGTTTAGGAGATATTTGCCCTGCATGCAGCCTCTGACATCAGCGGCGCATGCGCTCTGATGATCTGGCGGTTGCTGCTGGAAAATCAGAGTTCTTCGCCGGAACAAAGAACTCATGCGTGGGAGTGATGTCTCGCGGCTCCGGCCACTCACATCGCTGGAGCTGCGGACATGGAAGAAACATCAGGGACATCATGTCGGCTCCCTCAGCGCCTCGTTCTAAGGTAAGTATTTCATAATGTGCTAGTATGTGATGCATACTAACCCATTATGCTATTGTCTTGCAGGGTTTACTACCGCTTTAAGCGAACTGAACAAGAACAGGCGCAATATATGCCTAGCATTCAACTATGATTTTAACGAAATTTAGCTTTTGGACCTCCTGATAAGGATAGATGGAGACCACCTGTCCATTTCACAAAGCAACAGCAGCAAAACCCTTCTTTAGGCAACCAGCCATCACCCTAAATCTTTGGTCAAAGGTATAACGATGGGCAGGGGCGTTGCTAGGTGGGAAAAAGAGTAGGGGCCTTAGCCCGAAGAAATGCGGCGTGAGAATGTGCTGCGGTAAAAAAAAAAAAAAAAAAGGGTGTGAGCGTGGCTTAAATGGGGCATGTCTTTAGGGGGTGTGGCTCACGTCTGAGATGAACGAGGGATGGAGGAAAGAAGAAAAAAAGAGATAGGGAGGGAAGTAAAGAGAAGAGAAGGAAGGAAATACAGATACTCCATACACCTGGTGTTGCCGCTTCAATCATCCCGGCACCATGGTTGGTATGGTGTCAGGATGATTGAAGCGCATTATTTCTATTATTACATTGCAATATAAAATGAAATAGTTCAACTCACCATAATGCAGAATACGTGGGAACCCAGAGCGTGTCACTTGCCACATCGCCTGCTACCAGATGCCATCAGGTGTCCCCAGCAGAGTCCCTCCTTCCATCATGTGCCCCCAGCGGAGTCCCTCCTTCCATCAGGTGCCCCCAGCGGAGTCCCTCCTTCCATCAGGTGCCCCCAGCGGAGTCCCTCCTTACATCACAGGTGCCCCCAGCAGAGTCCCTCCTTACATCACAGGTGCCCCTAGCGGAGTCCCTCCTTCCATCAAGTGCCGCCAGTGGAGTCCCTCTTTCCATTAGGTGCCCCCAGCGGAGTCCCTCCTTACATCACAGGTGTCCCCCAGCAGAGTGCCTCCTTACACATGTGTCCCCCAGCAGAGTGCCTCCTTACATCACAGGTGCCCCCAGTGGAGTGTCCCTCCTTACAACACAGGTGTCCCCCAGTGGAGTCCCTCCTTACAACACAGGTGTCCCACAGCAGAGTGCCTCCTTACATCACAGGTTCCCTTAGTGGAGTGCCTCCTTACATTAAAGGTGTCCCCCAGTGGAGTGCCTCCTTACACAGGTGTCCCCCAGCAGAGTGCCTCCTTACATCACAGGTGTCCCCAGCGTAGTGCCTCCTTACACATGTTACCCCAGCAGAGTCCCCACTTACATCACAGGTGTCCCCCAGCAGAGTCCCTCCTTACACAGGTGCCCCCCAGTGGAGTCCCCCCTTACACAGGTGTCCCCCAGCGGAGTGCCTCTTTACACAGGTGTCCCCCAGCGGAGTGTCCCTCCTTACTTTACAGGAGGTGATGTGGGGGGGCAGTGAGAGAAGCTCCCCGCCACACCACCGACATTGCAGAGGCCAGGCGGAAGAGCAGTAATGCGGGCAGGCAGAGAGATGATGTCATCTCAGCTCACCCAGCCCACTCGTTCGCGGCTCCCTTATGCAGGCTGCCCACCCGCGGCTCTATAAAGCCCCCCGCCCACGGCTCTGTGAAGCCCCCTGCCCACGGCTCTGTGAAGCCGCCCGCCTGCGGCTCTATCAAGCCGATCCCCCATGGCTCTTGACAGAGCCGCGGGCCCGCTAATAGGGACCCCTCGGGACACTCGGGCTGTGGACAAAACATTTGGGGCTGCAGCCCTGATAGTCACCCCTTGGCAATGCCCCTGCTGACGGGGCAGTTTCTGAGAATTAGACACAACTGCTCACTAAATCAGGACTATCAGGAGGAATCGAAGCAACTCTATAAAAGGTTTAGAGAAAGGGGTTACCCGCATAGATCTTTAAAGAACTCAAAAAAACAGCATCCGCAAGTAACTGAGAAGGTCTGCTAATACCAAAAATTGACCAAGATGCCAACAAGAGAACCTCTGATCAAGTGAAAATCATCACCACGTTTGGTACACAGTGGGAGGATATGCGAATGATCTTGACCAAACATTGGCTCGTACTGACTCAAGCCCTCCAGATGGCCCTTATAGTTGGCCCCAAACCAGGGAAAGGTGAAAATCCCAGACCAGAGGACAGAGGGCGGAATGGGGATAAAAGAGGATAAAAGATGATGGGAAGTGTTACCGAGATGAAGATCTTATCATATAATGTTAAAGGTCTGAACACCCCAGTGAAGAGACATAAGGTCCTAAAAGAAATTAAGCGTTATGGCACTAGTATAGTGTTTTTACAAGAGACACACCTAGCGCACGATACTAATGTGAAGCTCTGTTCAAAATACTATCCAACCTGGTTCTATGGTGATTCCCCTACAAAGAGAGCAAAGGGGGTGGCGATTGGAATAGCGAGTGACATCCAGTTCCATATAGAAGAGAGACAGGTAGAAGGACGCTACATATTCGTAAGGGGGAAGGTGTTTGACACAGATTACACCTTAGCCAATGTGCATTGTCCAAACAAAAACCCTATAGGCTATTTAATAGAAACTTTGGGGAAACTTGAGGAATTTAAGAAAGGTATGGTAGTACTGGCAGGGGACCAGAGAGATAGTACGTTTTGTGCACCATGGACTGGAAGGCACCAGTTGGAGAAAATAAAGACTCTGCCAACATCAATTAACAGATGTATGAAGGGCACAGCATCCAGACACAAACGACTTTACCTTCAACTCCGCAGTGCACGGGATGTACTCAAGGCTGGACCATATTATGGTAGATCATAGAATGTTGGAGTCAGTGGTCAACTCATCTATTGAGATACAATCATTGTCAGATCAAACCCAGGTAACCATAAAACTTAAATTAGGGGATAGCCGAAATAGAGTAAGTAACTGGAGATTAAACGAAGATCTACTACAAGATAGAACAGTTGTAGAGACAACAAATAAGGCAGTGGATTGCTATTTTCAGCTCAATGAGACCCCAGGGGATTACTAATATTACGATCTGAGAGGCCCATAAAGCCTATATAAGAGACATATTAATATCTATAGGGTCAAAGAGGAAAAAAGAAAGGGGTAACCATATAAATAGATTAGTAGATGAAATATTTAATCTAGAGCAGGTACATAAAAAGGATAGAATAGGAATAGTGGGATACAACAGCAATTAGCATTAAAAAGAGGGGAGCTGAGAGACTTAATTGAACAAGAAACTAGATGAATCTTCAACAGAGTAGCAATAAATAGGTATAATGGGGAAATAAACCTGGAAAACTTCTGGCGAGACTCTTGAAGAGTAAAAAATCAAGTAACTTTATCAGGAAATTTAAAAATGAGGAGGGAAAAATAATGCACTCGACTACAGAGATCGCTGGGGCATTTCAAAAATATTACAGGGCCTTGTGCTCAGTTCAGCATAACAAAACACAAGAAATAGAACAAAAAAGGAGAGAGGAAATGCAAGCATATCTAGAGGAGGCAAATTTGCCTAAAATACCTATAGAAAGACTCCAACATCTGGAGGCACCTATAACAGCGGAGGAGATAAATTTAGCACTAAAAAGCTCACCTACAGGTAAAAGTCCAGGCCCGGATGGATTTACACTAGGGTACTACAGGAAATTCAAAGAACTCCTACTACCAAAAATGTGTAATTATATGAGAGAACTGGGAGAAGGGGGAAATCTAAGGGAGGAGTCCCTATTGGCCCACATTACACTGATTCCGAAAGAAGGAAAGGATGGAACACTTTGTTCCAGCTATAGACCCATAGCCCTCTTGAATGCTGACATGCTAAGGTCTTAGCAACAAGAATTTATCCCGGAATGTATCCATGCGGATCAGACCGGATTTGTCCCCAAGAGGGAGGGTAAAGATAATGCTATTAGAATACTGCTTATATTACATAGCCTTAGGGACGGGAGAAAGCAGGCACTCCTCTTATCGATCGACACCCAAAAAAGCGTTTGACAGGGTTGATTGGGGACTTATGATAAAAACATTGGAAATTATAGGATTGGGCCCGAAGATGATAGAGAGAATAAAACTACTATATAATGGCCCCATGGCAAGAGTAAGGGTCAACGGGTCCCTCTCACCGCCATTCAAAATGTTGAATGGTACAAGACAGGGGTGCCCGCTTTCTCCCCTCCTGTTTATAATATCCCTGGAACCACTATTGGTAAGAATACGGAAAAATGTGGACATAAGAGCAGTGAAAATAGACGAAGAGGAACACAAAGTAGCGGCATATGGCGAAGATCTCACATAACATTACATAACAAACCCTAGAGTCACATTACCAAATTTAATAAAAGAATTAAAAAAATATGGGGAAATCTCCAATTTTAAAATCAACCAGGAAAAATCAGAGGTACTAAATATAAATATAAATAAGAAGGAATAACTATCTCTGCGGGGGGAGTTTCCCTTCACATGGAAGAAAGTAGAAATAAACTACCTAGGGATAAAAATCACCCCAGGGCCAGAGAAATTATATAAAGTAAATAATATTACGCTTTTAAACGAGATTAAAACAGAAATGAAAAAAGTAGAAAAGAGACCACTCTCGTGGATGGGAAGGGTAAACACCGTAAAAATGCTAATACTCCCTAAAATACTATAAAAGTTTCAAATGATCCCAACAAAACTCCCACAAGTATACTTCCAAATATTGCAAGGAATGATATCAAAATATATATGGCAAGGCAGAAAGCCGAGAGTAAAATATAGGCTCCTGAGTTTAGATAAACCACATGGGGAATTAGCAGCACTGGACATTAAAAGATACTACGAAGCAGTGGTACTATCACGAATGGTGGAATGGAGCAAGAGTAATAGCGATAAAAGATGGGTGGAGGTAGAAAAATTACTAAATAATGCACACTACAAGAAAATATTTGGGTTTCACAAAAAGACAGGATATTGAACCAAACAATACCCGAATTAAAATGTATTTCAGGTTTCGGATAGGATACACAAACAGGCAAAATTATTATATAACTCACCCTTAATTTTTCTAACCGGCACAAATTTGTTTGGACCAGGAAAAAGACACAATTTGGGAATTGGGTAGGGAACACACAGTTAAAGGATACCGTAAAAGATGAAAAAATTTGCACATACCAAGAACTGATACAAAATGGTGTCATGCCAAGACTGAATGAATGGAGGTACGCCAAGTTAAAACACTTTGTGGCAAAATTACCACAACCTTTAAGAACCGGAAAAGAACTGAACTCATTTGAAAAACTGTGCAGCGCCAGAAAACCGGTTAGGCATTGTATAGCACAAATTTATAAAATAATCACGGATGTGGGAAGACAGGACGTGCCTCCATCCATCGGGAAATGGGAAGAGGAATTGGAGATAAAGTTTACTGAACAACAATTAACTAAAATGTTTAGAGCCATACATAGCTGTTCAAGAGATACTCAGAGTATCGAAATGAACTACAAATGCCTTGCAAGGTGGTACATCACGCCAGTGGTTGCCCATAATTATCAAAGCAGCAAATCACCATTATGTTGGAGAGGTTGTAAAGAACGAGGGACCATGGCACATATTTGGTGGAAATGTCCAAAAATAAAGGAATATTGGGAGGAGGTGAGACAATATATAGCAGAGATTACAGGTAAAGAGATTAGGTTAGACCCGATGAGTTGCCTCTTTCATATTACGAACAAAACTAGTAAACAATACAGGAACTCACTGGTGCCTTTCCTTTTGAATGTGGCAAAGGGAACGATACCAAAAAAATGGCTAGACCCAAATAAACCTACCATGAGGGAGTGGTTTGATAGAATTAAACACATCTATAATATGGAATATCTGGGAAGCTGAGAAAAAGGCCCTCTCTGTGGAAAATATGCTGAAAGATGGGGGAAATGGATGGACTTTAAAAAAACAGATAAGTACGCCATGATATATGTAGATTGATAGATAGGTGGGGAAGGGGAGGGGTGGACGGAGATCCTGGAATGTGAGAGATGATAGCGGGGGGGAGCATTATACGTAGCCTGTATCTAACATATCGGTAAATTTAGTAGATATATTTATAGAAATGAGGCTGTAATGTATAGAATGCTTTGTGGACATTTTATATTTGTATTCTAAGCAAAAATTCAATAAAATTTTAATTAAAAAAAATAAAAAAATAAATTATGCCCTGTCAATTGTTCTAATTAGGTTTCCATTTCCAACTATTAGCTAATATAAATGAAAAAAAAAAAGAACTGGAAAATGTATACATTCATTTAATTGCTTCCATCTTCTAAAGAATTACTTTTAAAAAATGGCAAAAAGGAAGACAAGGCTGATGAAGACACACACAGGCCTTTAATCAGAAATTTTAATAATTGGTTGCAGGCTTTTTGCTTATATTCAAGAGTACCTTGTTAAAAAATGACCTAAAAATAGCTCAGGTCTTTTTCAACATGTAGATTTAGTTTTAAAGTGTATAAAAACATTGGAGATAGCCAATGTAAGTAACCAAACTGCTGCAGGTATAGGCACGAATGTGCCTTTTGCTCAGGAGCTCATCCAGTATCCAAATGTTTAAAAAAACTGGCCATAGCAAATAAGCAGCATGGAAGGGAGCTTTTTCTTAAAGCCCTTAACCCCAGTGAGGCTGTTAAAAATGTTATCACGGCTTCAGGAGAATCTAAGAAAGCAGACACTCAGCTGTTAAATAATGATTTAAATTAAGGTTCTCCATTGACAAGCTTTGTGGGTACTGGTTAAACAATGGTTAGTTACTTAAAATCTGTGAATAATTTATCCATTGTAGTTAGAGAAAACATGTAAAAGGTAGTAGCTGAAGGTAGAAATGCCTTTTTGATTCACCACCTTTTGTTAATTTTAGAATATCCTATAAGTTGTTCCCAAAAAAAGAAAAAAAATAATGTAGCGCAACCCCCTTCAGGAGCCACTTGGTAGATTGGGTTCTCAGCCTTAGTGACACACCAGGTTAAGCAAATAAATACTACACTGCTACTGGGAGCACATACCCTGCACACAACTAAGGTCCAGTATCAACCTTGCTGCAGACTTGGCTGCAGGAAGTCTGGTCCCCTCCTACTTCCTCTGCCACCTGGCCAGTTAGAAAGCGCAGCACGCGCCGCGCATGTGCAGTAGGGAACCGGCTCTAAAGCCTAAAGGATTCACTGCCGGTTTCCCTTACAAATGGTGATGGCAGTACCCGAGAGCTGATGAGAAAATCGGCTGGGGTGCCGACATCTTGGGTTCCCTGGAAAGGTAAGTGTCCTAATATTAAAAGTCAGCAGCTACAGTATTCATAGCTGCTGACTTTTATTTTTTTGGTGGGGGGCTGGACCTCCTCTTTAAGTTACGCAACATTCCAGCTTGTAGCAGTTTTTCACAGTTAAACAAGCTCACAAAGGTCACAAAAAAGTTATTTTCAAAGCGGAATAGGAAACCAATTACACCAGACAATTTTTCCAAGTTACATCAGGTTACACATTCGGTTTCTTGTTCTTCTTTTGAACCTGTGTCGTTCAAATTAGTTTTCTCATTAGTATTCTTTGCAGCATTTTGAATTTCAGAACTGGTTTTATCCAATAAGAACGGTAAGTTAAGTTCTAGGCTTCACAAGGTCATTGTTGAGGATAAGAGGATTAGGATTTATTACACAGTCAAAAAAATATTAGTTAGGTAAAGGTTTCTTTGGCTTTAATATCTGTCCTGTTTTCAAAGATAAGGAAAAACAGCCGGCAACTCCATAATCCTCTGATGATTTATTCATATAGACCACACCAGTGAGTACAAAAATAGAAATGGCAGACTAGTTTCGGCAAACAAGCCTTGATCACTGCATCAGAGGATTATGGAGTTGCCGGCTGTTTTTCCTTATCTTTGAATACTATTTTTCATGGTGTGTGGGAACACATCACAGCGCAGGCACCCTGGCTACCACTTTCAGTTTGGATTTTCTTTTCCACTGTGCAGAGCGTTGCAACCACATTATTTGCCCTGTTTTGTTAGCAATGGATTTTTTAAAAATCAGACCAAATATTGGTAATTGTCATTTTATTCATTAAAATGAATTTTGTTTAACAAAATTTCAGTTTAATAATGTATTAACCACTTGCGGACTGCCCCATGCACATAAACAGTGAGGGGGCGGCTGTTCTGTGCTGGATCATGTACATGTACATGATCCTGCACTTCCAAGTGGGATGCACACATGCGCATGCCTACCACCCCATCTGTGCTGTAATTCAATTATATATGGTTGGGACCTGCTAATTGGCTTAGCGAATCACAGTACAGAGCCCTGTGTTCACTAACAACACAGGGTTCTGTACACGGAGCAGCAATGTGGCTGTTTTTTTCTCCCTGCACAGCAGGGAGAAAAATCAGCCACGTTGATTAGTAAAAGCAGCACACATTATACATTGTGAGGTACACAGTTAAACCCTTGATTGCCCCCTAGATATTAACCCCTTCCCAGCCAGTATGATTAGTACAGTGATAGCGTACAGCATTTGCACTGATCACTGTATTAGTATAACTGGTGAGGTCTGTGTCAGTTAGTGAGTTCCCACCCAGTGTCAGTAAGTGTTAGCTTGTTTGCCGCACTGTCCCACAGTCCCACTATAAGTCACTGATCACCGCCATTACTAGTATAAAAATAAATAAATAAATAAAAATTCTAGTATACTGTATATACCATCTTTTGTAGATGCTACAACTTACGTGCAAACCAATCAATATACACTTAGTGGAATACATTTTGGCCTAAATTTATGAAGATTTTTTTTATTGGATATATTTTATAGCAGAAAGTAAAAAATATTGTTTGTTTTTTACATTTTCGTTATTTTTTCATTAATATAATTAAAAATAAAAAACGCAGCGGTGATCATATACCGCCAAAAGAAAGCTCAATTTGTGTAAAAAAAATATATCTATATTTTATTTGCGTACAGTGTTGCATGACCGCACAATTGCCAGTTAACATAGCGCATTGATGAATAGCAAAAAATTATCCCCTGGTCATGAAAACAGTCAAGCAAGTGCTTGAAAGTCCTTAAATTAGATCATCTACGTTTGCCTTCTCATTCATTTTGAATAGGTGCAGCCAAAGAAGCATCTAAACTTGGTTTAGAAGCCGGTACCATGAAGAAATTAGGCAGATAGAATTATAACAGCAACAAGTTATATATTTGCCCTACACTTTTGTTTGAATCATTATTTCAGTTTCAGCCCAAGTTATTTGGATTGTTGGACATTTCTGCATCTTTTGGACCCAGAGAAGAGCAGCAAGAAGGTTGTATTCAGAAAATGTAGCTTTGAATACAGGTTCATTTAAGGTTTTCTGGAGTGGTAAAAGGGGTATGGTGTAGGGAAATTGGGCAGGTTAAATCAAATATTACCACCCCCTGACATCTTAGTTTAGCATAAGGGGGGTAATGACATAGGCCAACAAAGAACACTAGATCAGATTTTCCTTATTAGAAATGACGTACTTTGTATTAAAATGACTGGTACGATTATTGTTTTTTTTTCAAAGATATCCCCAGGCTTCATTGGCCTGATTCCCCTATGTTAAAGACTTTTGAGAAAGTCAGGAAAATATAAACAGAGCTGCTAGTAAGGCTGGCCATACATGGGTCGAATTTCGAAATAATTGCCTTTGGAAAATATTATCTAAAGCCCCATACACACCATCAAATATTCTGTAGATTTTTGTCTTCAGATTTACCAAAACCATGTAGTGCAAGGGCCTGCCTGATTGCATGCTAATTGAAACTCTTAAGGTTTGACCTCATATTATATAGTTTTGGTAAATCTGAAGACAAAAGTCTACAGAAAATCTGATGGTGTGTATGGGGCTTAAGAGTTTTCATTAGTATTTCGCACCGTTAGTGGGCTGCAGCAACAGCCGATTTTCATGCGGCAATCAAATTTGAGTAATCGGGCATTAGGAAATTTTTTGAAAAACAAACGATTTTCTAATCAATAATGGGAGAATAGTGGGAGAAAGGTAATAGAGATTGGAATGCGCATGAGTGAAAGAAAAGAAAATTCCCGGAAAGAAAAGAAGATTCTGTAGCAACATAAGGTGAAATTCAAAAAATCAATGGTGGCACCATCGGATCACAAAACGCACAAAATTCTTTTCTTTCAGACATTCAGAATTATAGGGCAGCATTGCTGGACTTTACAGGAGTGATGGTATTTGTCAGATATAGGTCTTGACAATTGAAGTTCTCACTTACAAATATGTATTAAAAGGGCCCTGGACAGGATGGGGAGCTGGGGTTGATGCTAGTTAGCTTTTGTGACCCATCTGGCTTTTGGGGACAGTAGTTATTGCAATGTGTACTGCAATTTTTTTACTTTTTTTTGCTGTCATCAAAACAGAGTAGGCCCACCTCAGGAGGTATGTATTTACACCAACATTGTTTAAATAGATGGTTTTTAAAAATATGCATGGCATATGTCATTCCAGTAATCCGTAGTCACACAACAATGGGAAAGGTACAATTAATCTATTAATAATCTCTGTCATATTCCTCAGCTTTTTCAGCTATTGATGTTTGAGGAGGAACATTGCTAATACAATGTACAAAAGTGCGGTACCCTATACCAAAGGGGCATATTATAGACGTTGTCGGTAAGCGTGCATTCCGCCATGTGGTGGAGCACTTATATAAGAAGTACCTGTGGCACCTTTAATACTAGGAGCACAGTAATTCTATTTTTTTCAGTAAATATTTATTAATATTTTTTCTGGAATGTACAGTTTTTTAACATTTTTCATTATTTTGGACTTTTAAGTATGTTGGATTGTTATTCATTTTTTGTTTACACGCAAACAACAGAAATGCGTTAGCGCCTTGCTTTTCATTGTTTTCATATTCCTCAGCTTGTATAGTTGCTCAGGGGTGTCTGATCACAGGGATGTGCTTCAGAGACCTGCAGAAATAAAAATATATATCATAAGACATACATGCCAATATGACATTGCAAGTTGTAAATTTAATATTATATAATAAATACTTCATAATTAAATTAAGATTAAAACACTAACTCGTATGAGGCAGATACATCTAAACGCAGGAGAAATTGATTTGGGAAGCATAACATCTGTTAATACCTCTCAGATAATCTCTCCTGCATTTAGATAAACAAAACACTGGAGTAATAGCGTAAATGAGGCCTAAAGTAGTGGAAATTGTGGTAAAAAGCCATGTAACGTACAGGTGAACTGGGGTATTATTAGAACAACAAAGAAAAATTCTCAGCTCAACTTAGCAGCCAGCTTGCAAAAACCAAGTTGTCCTGTCTAAAAGTTCACATTAAAAACGGGTTTAGTTTGCACACATTTGCAAATACATGCGTAAGTTGCAGAGGCCACATCACGGCACCCCAGTATTATCTGCTGTCCTAATGCTATAAATTTTGAGAGCCTCCATAATGGTAGCTGCATAGCACCAATGCAAGTTTTGGGTGGAGGAACTTGACTGGCCTGCATAAAGTCCTGACCTCAACCCGATAGAACACCTTTGAGATGAATTAGAGCGGAGCCTGCGAGGCAGACCTTCTCGTCCACATCAGTGCCTGACCTCACAAATGCACTTCTGGAAGAATGGCCAAACATTCCCATAGACACTTGCAGCGCCCAAGAGAATTACATAAGTATATAGTCTATAAATGCAGCAGAAAATATATGAACAGAATAAATTAAATCTATATACTTCCTTTTTCCTTAAAGGGAGAGACTAAATGTTGTAGTCACCTCCCGGTTGGCACCAGAAAGTTCAACACAGTGAAGGAGGAGAATACTCTCTGTGTCTTCCGTGCAAAAAAGTCTCTGAAGAAAAAGGAAGGGGGGGTGGGGGGAGGGGGTGGCAGGTATTGAAAAGACTTTTGCA
>BLSH010389339.1:461532-482128 GCA_018402905.1 Glandirana rugosa
AGGTCCGTATGGACAAGAGTTAGATAGGTAATAATATATGTGATATAACAGTTTCATAACCCTACGGACGGAAATGTACGTGCACTTGAAATTACTGTAGGTTCAGAAGAATCAGACATCCCAAGTTATAACTTAACCGGGTGGGAAACGTCGGAGAGAAGACCCTTCCGACAGATGTTCCAAATCCTCACAGGTGTTCCAAATCCTCACACAGATACCCTTACGATTTTTATATTTTCTATTTTGTTTTCTGATCTATTGTTTTTTTGCGAGCTGCCCGATGCTTCAACATTGTTCACAATAATTTTTATCTCATTTTTTAGTGGGCGCGGTTTTATCTTTTATATTTTTAGCATTCCCATAGACACACTCCTAAACCTTGTGGACACTCCTAAACCTTGTAGACAGCCTTCCCAGAAGAGAGGCTGCAAAGGGTGGGCCAATTCAATATTGAACCCTACAGACTAAGAAGACTTGGATGTCATTAAAGTTCACGTGCATGTAAAGGCAGGCATCCCAATACTTTGACAATATAGTGTATATAATAATGGATAGATTGAGAACAGGTATGCCTGGATGGAGCCCACCCCTCCTTAAAGGCAGAGGGGTGCACTGGACACCCAGCAAATAGCACAATGGCAGGTGTCCAGTGCGTCCCCTCACAAAATAACCAATGGTACAAACAAATGGCAATTGCCCCAACCTATAACTGGCCTTAGCACATGGGGAAAAAACAATTTTTTTAATAGTTTTTGGTTGTGTTTTGGTGTGCACATTGAGCTTTGCAATTACAAAATATCTGGAGAGGTAAAAAAAAAAATAATACCTACCGGCTTCTTCCACTGAGCAGAGTTTTTATTTCTATCAGGTGAGGACTCACACATTTTGTAACATTGCTGCTTTTAAATGTGACACTGAGGAAGAACAAAATTAATGAAGCCATTAGTATATTAGGATACTTCCTAATGAATGACACACATTCATATGATGTCACTTTCCTTCTAAATTGTGCCTTTCCACTATCTATTTAATCAGCAGTCTACCATTCTCTAGAGCGGCATATTGTGGACGTGCAAGGTGCATGCTTAGTATAGGGTTCAAAATATCCCCAATTTTAAAGTCCTTCAAGTATATTTAAAACAAGTGACATAATTATACTAATTATATCAAAAATAGCACAAAAGTAACACAGTGAAAATGTGAATGGATATTTCTATTTTTTTGTTTGGATCCAAAATTGTGAAAAATAATATTGTAGCACAATTTTAAGTTTGCTCCATGCATTGCAGCTCTTTAAAATGTATTTAAAGGAAATGCTGTTCTTATGTACAAACTGTAATGATGGTTTATTATTGATATGTAGTGCAAATAATATTAAGTTGGCAGTGATGCCTGGTATCCAATCAGCTATCCTTAGGCAGCTCACTCTATGGGCATACATGGGCCAATTCAGTCTAAATGAAGTATTACATGTGATGACCAGGAAAGACTTGAGCTAAAGGACAATAACACGTGCTTTCAGCTATTGTAAATTCTTTCCTTGCACAAATATTTTTCTAATAGCTTTCATATAGAACATAGAATGAAAAAAGGTGGTACATGATGCTACTACATGTCAACCTAGTCTAGGAAGATTTTTACATACACAGATGTCTTACTGTTTACAACATCTACCCACCTTATTGTAGTTGATCGCTATGTGATATGCCTACAATTAAGTAAGTACATATACAGTAGATACAGCAATTGCATTATGTAATTCATGTGCATCTTAAGCCCCGTACACACGGTGCGATGGCCGTATGAAAACGGTCGTACGACCGCTTGTTTTACGATCATCCGACCATTAGTAGGCGCGATTAGAACAGCCGATGTACAACAGTCGTACAACAGAAGTTGGATGAGCAAACTAGAAACTTTGGTTGTACAACAAACGGTCGTACGACCGTTGTATCGTGTGTACAGAGAAGTTGGTCCAACAAGTTGTACTGTCCAAAACATGCATGCTCAGAAGTCAGGAACGCCTGTAAGTGTCCGTTCGTGTAAACCTATGTCCCTAATTCACAAATTACATTCACCTGAACTTCCTCTTTATATGTTTGTAGCACGTCACTACGTTCGGCTTGGTTGTACGATTGCTTAGTGCATGTCAGTACGCGAGACAAAACAGCCAACATACGATTTGGGTCGTACGCTCGTACGACCGGCGCACCGTCTGTACGGGGCTTAACTTACATATATTCAGTGTTTTCACAAAGAGAGCTGCTTGTATAAACGTCCAGCTGAGCCACGGCCATTACATTCACTGAATTGGATTACTTGTTACACAGGCAGCGTTTCCCATGAGGAATAGCAAACCCTAATTACAAATATAAAAATAAATTGATTAGTGCTTATGCAGACAATGACAAAACTGTGGGAAAGATTGTCTGTAATTATACATAGATTCTAAATACTAGAATATGTCATTGACTGTACCTTGTATAAGAGGAGTAGAGAGCAGGAGAACGCACATGATGACAGCACACTTGTCCATATTGATGGTGTTGGAACCTCTCTGACCAAGATCTAGAGGAGATAGTTGTGTGAAGTACAGGAGCATTGGTCTGTTTCTATAGATTTGTACTGGATTGCATAATCCCATGATGTCATCAGAGGGGGATATTGACATTCTCTATTTTCCAAGGCTTAAAAGAAGTCAAAGTACAGTTGAAGACCTTTTCCTGTCAACATAAAACCACTCAGTGACCTATCCTGTTATTTCCAGTCTTGATAGGGTTTTCCCAGAAATCTGTGTGCCCAATAAAGTGGCAAAGAAAATGTTATAGTAACTTTCTATATACTTAGAGTAGTGCAAAATGATTAAAAAAAGAGTGTAAAATATGGCCCCAACCTAAATTATTAAGTCAGGCGCTATCACACAACCTCAACCTCTCAAAAAAAGTCCAGCATAAATCACATAAATACAATACTTAACATGGATCCATAAAAATCAATTGATGTACAAATAGTGGATATGAAAAATCCATATGAAGATGTGAATAGTCCTTTTAAATCCTCAAACCACCGTGTCTTCAGGTTATAAAGTGCTTAGAACTTCTTCAATTAGTGCGCCATCACAGTGTGAACAAAATGCACACTTACCAACCATAAATGTTATATACGCATTGGATATTTAAAGTGTTACTAAAGGTTTTTACCTTAAAGTGTTTGTTAACCTAAAAAAAAGATCCTGCTCCTTTAACCACTTGCTGACCAAGCGGCAAGTTGGCTCCGCTGCGCAGATTGCCGTCTATAAACACCGATCCGTGCATGCCGCAGTGGCGGGCGGGCACGCACCGGCACGCTCTCGTGCCCGCCGCACTCTGCATGAGTGTGCCCGCGGGTCGGGTGGATATCCACCGGCGACCCGCGTTCGCCTTCTGGAGAGCAAGAGCGGGGAACCGCCAATGTAAACATGTCGGTTCCCCATTCTGTCAGTGGGGATGACAGCGATCTACTGATCCCTGTCATCGGGATCAGTTAGATCTGTCATGCCCCTGCCAGCCCAGCCCCCACACAGTTAGAGCATGCCTAGGGAACACAATTAACCGCTTGATTGCCCCCTACAGGTTAACCCCTTCCCTGCTAGTGATATTTACACAGTAATCAGTGGGGTGTTTTTTTTAGCTCTGTATAAATTCACCAATGTTTACCTCATGCCATAACCTGACTCATTTGCATAAATTATCGCATGTGGTAAAAAAGTCCAATTCACAAAAAAAATGCTAATGCGCAAAATGAAAAAAGTGCAGATAAATATTGCTGTCACGTACCTGGTGGTGGAGTCTGACTTATGCAGTGGGCAACCTCTCTTACGACCCTGATTCCTGAACCCCTGGTAGTGTGGACAGGGAGCTCGGGAGTGCAGGGAGGCACGAGGGTCGGACTGGGTCACAGGTGGTGGTGTGCTGGTCCGTGAGGTGCTCGTGCAAGCTGAAGCGAGGTGGTGCAGGCCGGGTCGGTAACGGGCTGGCGGAGCAGTACAGATGGGTCAGGCTGAAGAGTAGTCGGGTGCAAGCAGAGTTCGTTAACTGGCGGGCAGCAAGGTACAAGGGAGCAGGCAGAAGAGTGGTCGTGGAAGCCGGGGTCGGTGCAGGTGGAGATCAATAGCAGAGTCAAGGCAAGCCGGGTCACAGGAACAAACAATCAGGATCACAGGTTGCTGCAGGAACACACAAACGCTGTAGAACGGACAGCACTCTCCACAGGAAGCAGGAGGTTTAAATAGAGCTGCTCATCCAGGAAGTAGAGGAATCCACACCCATCTGCAATTAACCCTTAGCAGAGTCTTTTTCTAACAATTGCCAAGATATCATGCGGTAAGTCCAATTCACAAACGGAACAGTCAATGGTCCCAAAAAAGTGTCAAAAATGTCTGATCTGTCCGCTGCAATATCACAGTCCCGATAAAAATCACAAATCGTCGCCATTACTCGTAAAATAAAATAAAAAAAGGTAAAAACCCCATAAATGAATTCCCATGGTTTGTAAACACGGCAACTTTTGCGCAAACCAATCAATATACGCCGATAGCAATTTTTTATACCACAAATATGTAGAAGAATATATTTAGGCCAAAACTGATGAATAAATTCGTTTTTTTTTTATATTTTTTTTTTGTATTATAGTAAAAAGTAAAAAATATTGTTTTTTTTCAAAATTGTCGCCCTTTTTTTGTTTATGGCGGTGATCAGAAGTGATGTAGAGGTGATCAAATACCATCAAAAGAAATCTCTATTTGTGGGAAAAAAAGGACGTCAATTTAGTTTGGGTACAACGTCGCACAACTGCGCAATTGTAAGCTAAAGCAACGCAGTGCGGAATCGCAAAAAGTGCTCTGGTCAGGAAGGGGGTAAATCCTTCCGGGGCTGAAGTGGTTAAAGCATCTTATACAGCACAGTGCTTGTACTGTATCATTTGGCCCCTTGTATCACCTGAAATGCCTGCCTAATCCTACCTGGTTCTGCCCTCCCCTTTGTAAACTGACCCAAGAAAAAAAAACCTGCAAAGCAAAAGCATAATGAGCTAGTATGCGCTGCATACTAGCTCATTATGCTTTTGCTTTGCAGGTTTTATGAAACACTTACCTCGGAACGAAGCTGTTGCAGCATTCTCGGCACACCGCTGTGACCGGCGACCAGAGGCGTAACTAGAACCTTCAGGGCCCCGGTGCAAGAAATTATGAAGGGCCCCCCTGACCCCTGGCCACAGCCCTTCCCTCTTCCAGCTGATCCTGAGGCCCTTTACTCCTATTGCGGGTCCCTTTACTATGGTCCTGCAGCAGGCACCCTTTCCGCCATCTTGGTTCCTCTAAATGCCATCCCCACCATCCCTCCTATTCAGGTGTACAAGGGAGGCACATGGGCCCCCTGGAGCATGGGGCCCGGTTGCAATCGCAACCCCTGCAACCCCTATCGTTACGCCCCTGCCGGCGACATCATTCTTCCAGGTCTGCAGCTCTGTCCAATCACAGCACGGGCTCCAGCGCTGTGATTGGCGGAGCCGTGCCGACGTCACTCCGGCGCATGCGCACGGGAGATGTCATTTACAGCACGAATACAGAAGAAACGCCACCCTGGGCTACCCCGGGTGCCGATTCTTCAGTGCACATGTGCCGATGACATTGGCACATGCAGGTACAGGGGATATCTCCTAAACCGTACAGGCTTGACTTGACAACCACTTTAATCAGGGCTGCTGAGCCCTGACACCGTGGTCAGTTTACGCGCCTCTGTCATCCGCTCTCTCCTCTGTCCTGCTCTGTGCTCTCCTCCGTCCTTTCCCCTCTCCATCCCTGCCTGTCAGCTCTGTGTCCGTGCCCGTTCCCTCCCCTCCTGCTGCCCAAATTACTGTTCAATTTTTAAAATATCCTTTCTGTTTAATCATGTAATGTGCTCCAGTGTCTGTGTTTTATAAAAAAAATGCAGCTATATACCTGTTTATTGAGCGCCGATCGCTCAAGGGTTTACTTCCTCTATATTCCCCTGCAAAGTAGAAACATAATGGGCTACTATGCATCACATAGTAGCCCATTATGTGTCACTTAGCTGTAAACGAAGCCTGCGACGTCCAGCGTGTGCAGGCCGGGTCCATCTTCAGCCCCTCTTCCTTCCGGGGCCGCAACTCTGGCTCTGTGACTGCCCGGCGTCGTGCAACGTCACTCCCGTGCATGCCCGTGGGAGCCGCCAGTCATGGCACAATCTCAGTGAAGGAACGGCACGGAGGCTGAAATGACGTCGGCACATCTAGTACACTGTATATCTCCTAAACTATGCAGGTTTGGGAGATATGCAGGGCACCTACAGGTAAGCCTTATTATAGGCCTACCTGTAGGTTAAAGTGGTTGTTACGAGTTGACAACCACTTTAAGTTTGGCTACACACACAGTCCAGCAGCAATGATAATAGCCCGGTTCCTGCTGCTAGACAGAGCAGCGCTGTGGACCAGGGGATACATGTAGGAAGTAACAACCTTTACACAGAAATAATCCTTTTAACTTGAACATGGTGATACTGTACAGTAATACGGTACATTACGTTTTACACAAGAGCCGTTGGTTCCACTTTAGGTATAATGTAGTACAGTATACATATATTGCCAGGAAAAGAAAGCCACATAGATCTCAACTGCAACGCCTGTAAGGGTGAAATGTGTCAGCCTATAGGTGGAGACTAGATGCTTGGAAGTTATGACTGGATAAACCCAATGAAACTAGTGACGTCATTTGTGTGTGGCTTTCCTTTCTGGGTGGTGTATTCACACAGAGTATAGATGGACTCCGGAGACCCACATCTGAGGTGCCTGCAGTAAACAGAGATAGTTGCAGCTTGGAATGGTGGATTTCTTGAGGAACTTTGCAGCAGTATACTTATGTGTACTGTATGTATACACACATGTTAATCACTTGAGCTCCAAACGATTTTACCCCCTTCATGACCAAGCCATTTTTTGCTATTTAGCACTGCTCTATTTTAACTGGTAATTGTGCAGCCATGCAACGTTGCACGCCAATGAAATTTATATAATTTTTTCACACAAATAGAGCTTTCTATTCAGGGTATTTGATCACCACTAGGTTTTTTATTTTTTGCAATATAAATGAAAAAAGATGAAAGAAGAAAACATTTTTCCCGTCTGCTATAAAACATATCCAATAAAAACATTTTAAAAAATCTAATTTCTTCATAAATTTTGGACAAAATGTATTCTGATACTTGTCTTTAATAAAAAAAAAAAATTCCAATAAGTGTATATTGATTGTTTTGCATGAAAGTTATAGCCCCTACAAACTATGATACATCAAATTTGTATTTATATATGGTATCTATGGCAGTGATCAGTGAGTTATAATGGGCCTGTGATTGTACGGCGGGCAATCTGACAATAACTGACATTGTGGGGAACTAACTAACTGCCACTGACATCACCAGAAACATTAATACAGTGATCAGTGATAACACTATACACTGTCACTGTACTAATAACACTGGCTGGGAAGAGTAGAAAGAAAACTCCGGACGGCCGCACTCCTTTGAATGTTTTATTGAATCAAGCCCATACGGTACAGACAGGGAAACGAAATCTGACGCGTTTCACGCCCCCCTAAGGGCGTTTACTCATATGCTATGAGTAAGCACCCTTAGGGGGCGTGAAACGTGTCAGCATTCGTTTCCCTGTCTGTACCGTATGGGCTTGATTCAATAAAACGTTCAAAGGAGTGTGGCCGTCCGGAGTTTTCTTTCTACTACTATGTCTCAAGCACATTGAGTCTGCACCCTCTGGGACTGTGTAACTATCTATAGGAGTCAGGAGGTTTGGAGCTGTCTGCCTTTCTCTTCCACTGGCTGGGAAGAGGTTAACATCTAGGGAGATCAATGGGTTAAATGTGTACCTAACTATGTGTAATATATGTAAAGTGTGCTGCTTTTACTAATAGATCTCTTAGTTTCGAGAAAAAGAGTGGGCTGTGGGCTGTGACTGTACACAGCTAATCAGCAGGTCCCAGCCATGAATCATTGGCTGGGACTTGCTGACAGGCTCCCACTGTGTACAATCACAGTGGGTACTGACTTGGGGAGGGGTTCGGCACACATGGGCATGTGCATGTCCTAAACTCAGAAGCAGGCAGCGACGTGTATGTATGTCACTTACCTGTGTGGGCCGCCCATCCACAGTACATTGTGGGCGGGTGTTAAGCAAGAGGTTAAAATGTATACTTGTTTGTTTATGTGACAGTTAGTGAATACTACTAAAACATTCTAGACAATTCATGTATGAGGTGACACCTGATAGTTGTAGCATGTAGCTGCATTTACAGCGCCATCCACAAATTAAATATTTTTTTCATAATAGAAGCACATACGTATACCATAAAAAGAACCAGTCAGAAATGTAAAAAACATGTAGGAATCTGAATTTCCATTCTTAGAAAACAGCAATTTTTATTCTTTTTTTTTTTAATACAACCAACAAGGCGATTACAGAACAAAACATCACACACATTGTGATAGTATACCCCTACAAATTCAAGATCGAATCACTTTGTTTATCATTTCTCAATTCCTCAATTTAAAAAAAATTAAAAAAATAAAAATGATTTATAAAAATTAAAAAAGAGAACAGCCATACTGTCAAAGCTGTACCCCAAAAAAATGGCAAGCAGATGGAAAAAGGACTATTTATCAGTATTGCCATCTTGGTAGAGGCAGGACTTTGCTTCCTTATATAAGAGCTGGTCTATTGATTATTGGTGATATGAGTAGTGGGGTAATGATCAAGAAGAAGCAGGAGGTGCAGAAAGATCCACAGCTTTTATTTTTATTTTTTATTTTTTTTTATTTCAGGTACTTGTATAGTGCCGTCAATTTACGCAGCGCTTTACATATACATTGTACAGTCACATCAGTCCCTACCCTCAAGGAGCTTACAATCTAAGGTCCCTCACTCACATTCATACATATACTAGGGCCAATTTAGACAGGATCCAATTAACCTACCAGCATGTCTTTGGAGTGTGGGAGGAAACCGGAGTACCTGGAGGAAACCCACGCAGGCACAAGGAGAACATGCAAACTCCAGGCAGGTAGTGTCGTGGTTGGGATTTGAAACAGCAACCCTTTTGCTGCTAGGCGAAAGTGCTATCCACTACACCACTGTGCCGCCCAGCTTCCTCTGCAGCAAGGGCAGTGAGCAGCATGGTAGTTACAATACCAAATCTCACTAATAAATGCATAATAGATAATGACTAGCAGTCAGATAATTGATGATCTCACACTGAACACAAACAGGAATGTCTAGGCACAGTCACATGTCAGAAAATGTGCATCCTATCATGAAATGCATGAACACATTGCTCCCAGTTCCTGTCACTTTGTCCACTTTGTGGATATTACTTCAATAAAGCTCATATTTTAGTACTTTTCTGTCTGAGTGTGCGGCTATCCTCTTTGCTTTATATCAACCACATTACATTTTTTTTTTTCTGAAGCATACACAAGATGAGGTGCATGATGTCATGCACTTCATGTTGCCCATGCACCATACGAAATTACACTAATATGTAAAAAAAAAAAACACTTTTTTTCCTGAGATCTAGCAAGATCTCGCATTTGAGGAGAGTTTTCCCTAAGGGCCGGTTCACACTGTAGCGAGGCGAAGCGGCGCGGAGCGGCGCGATGCGGCGCTCCAGGCGATCTCAAAGCGGCTTGCTAGGAGACTTCTATCATAGAAGTCAATGCAAGCCGCCTGAGATCGCCCTAAAAATAGTGCAGGGACCATTTTTCTAATGCGGAGCGAAGCGATTCGCTCCTATTAGAACGGTCCCATTTGCACAGCATTTAGGCGAATTGTCAGGCGACTCAAGTCGCCTGACAATTCGCCTAGATGTGAACGGGGCGCGAAGTCGCGCCGCTCCGCCCCGCTGCAGTGTGAACTGGCCCTAAGGCCCCTTTCACACGGGTGATCAGATCAGGTCCACCTGTCAGTTTTTCAGGCGGACCTGATTGAACACTCCAGCCTCTTCTATGGAGCAGTGGATGTCCACTGAAACCCACCACCATCTGAACCGATCCTGTCCGGCAAAAACAGATGGATGGTCGTCCTATTCCCCATCCGCCTGGCGGATCAGATGGAAACAGACAGGCAGTCTGTTTCCATACAATTGTCCCATAGAGGAGAGCGGGACGGTGTCCATGTCCACTCTGCATAGCGGAGCGGGCACAAACCTGTCATCCTCCTGCTCAGCGAGGATCAGAGGAGAGATCCTCCACTGAGCAAGTGGATTCTGCTTCACGGAGGAGCCTGTGTGAAAGGGGACTAAAGGAACTGGTGACACGGCATTCCAGCAGGTGTCTGCGTGGCTGAAACCATCACCATTATCTTCTGTGTGCAGCAGCCCCCCCAGTAATACCTGAGCCCCATCTTGATCCAGTGATGTGCACGTGAGCAGTGGTTCATCTGGGTCTGTTTCTCCTTATTGGCTCCCGCTACTGTCAATTACATCCAGTGAACCAATGAGGAGAGAACAGACCCACCATCCTTGTGTGAATGGACACAAAGAGCAGCAGCTTGGGAGCGAGCTTGCTCGGGTGCCCCCATAGCAAGCTGCTTGCTATGGGGGCACTCGGCAGAGGGGACAGGCCAGGAGAGCCAGTGGGGGACCTGAGAAAAAAACATTGCACAGAGCAGGTAAGTATGACATGCTTGTTATTTGAAAAAAAAAATCTACCTATAATATCACTTTAAAGTGGTAGTAAACCCTCCTATCATTTTCAGCCAAGGAAGCTGCCATCTTGGCCTCTGTTTAATCTACAACTGCCATGATGCTGTACATGTGATCAGCTATGACACCAGCCATTGGATGGTTTGACAGTTTGGTTTAGAGCACAACCAATGGGAGTGTTACATTTCCGTCATGTCCCGGAAATGGCACTGGTTTTTAAACTGTTAAATGGATGGGTTTGCTACCGCTTTAAGCATACATTACGTTATAGTAGATGTTTTGTTTTTGCAGAAGTAAATGAAATGATGTTATTTTCTGCAAAACTGAAGGCTGGTTTCATTTTCTTAGAACAATGGGCAAAAAACAAAATATGTTCACTTCAAAGAAACAAGCTTTTTGGTTTCACTGCAAAGACATATCGGAATAGACATCACAGAGCAACTATTGTTGGACATCTGCTCATACATATTTATTGACACTTCCCATTCTGGGAAACATGTCACTTTTCCTTTTACTACATATTTACCAGGAGAGCGGAGACATTACAGTGTCAACATAGGATAGTGCTGAAAAGTGAGTAAACTCAGCTTGTCAAAACTCATTGGACCATTTGGAGTTAAATCTCACGATACCTAGAAATTCACTAATATTTCAGTTTTATAGGAAAAGTATACTGGTTTATATATTTTATGGTCAGAACAAAAAAATAAAAATAAAAATGTAAAATAATTTTATTATTTTTTTGTTAAATAGAAAATAGGGTGACATTTTGTACATATGAGAGCTGTGGTTGCTTGCTTAGCCTGTTTTTCAGAACCAAATTTTTTTGGTTTCTTTATGGTGAAGTTTTTTTCCTCTACCTATGTCTTTTGTATTTAAGGGGACACACCCGGCTGCATAGCTGACACTGCTCACCTTACGTTGAACGGTTGTGCGGCCGGATCTGTCTCCTATAGGAATGGCAACAGGTAGGCCTTCCTTCTTATATTTGTCTGTAGTAAAAAAGGGCTATCCAGGACTTCCATGAAGAAGAGCTTCAGTCTCAAAACGCGTCAAACATTTGATCTACACTATCTGGACTATAACCAATTCCCCAGCCTGTGCTATATTAAGGGGTTCTATATTACATCATATGGTCAACTGGCTCTTTTTAAGCCTTTGCTTATTGTTCACATCTTAAATATAAGCCTGTGCTTTCTATTTGTTTTTAGCTTAATACATGTTTAATAAAGTAGTTCTTATTTTATAATCATGTGTGTGTTTTTTTCCTCTTTTACATCCCTGCCATCCTACATTTTTGGATCCAAATACAAAATATTGTATGTATACCATTGTTTGTAATTTTGTATGCAGCCAGCAGATAACACTCTCCTTTTCACAATATCTGAAGGCTTTTCTTATCTGCTTTGCTAAAGAAAACTGTTTACAGAACTTAGTAAATTCTTGTGTGATTACTGTAAGACATTGTGGAGTTGATTTACCAAAGGAAATCATTTTTTTTTACTTGGTTTGCACATGATTGGGGTATTAAAGTGAACACAGCCTTAAGGGCTCGTTTACACTTGCTGCCAAAAGTGGAACTTCCGATTTAAGGGGAGGCGACCCCCTGACATGCCATAATTGGCATGTCATTTTTTTTTGGGGGGGGGGGGGCGTGGACCCTGTTTTCACAGGGTCCCAGGTCCACTTCCTCCCCTGGCGCCAAGGAGCCGGAAAGAAGTTCACCTTCCCTGCCTCCCACCCAGCGATCTTCTGGGACAAGTCACAGGTCCCAGAAGATGCGCCGAGCCATTCACAAGCTGCAGCGCGACTCGCGCATGCGCAGTGAGCGCCCGGCTTTGAAGCCAAAGCCGGGTACCCACACCTGTGATGCCGGCGCCACCAAGGGGAGGGGGAGATGAGCGAGCCGTCGGGTGGCCACATCGCTGGAGCGAGGGGCAGGTGAGTGGCCGATTGTTAAAAAGTGTAGCTGCTGACTTTTAACAGGGTGGAACTCCGCTTTAACGCCAGTCAAAGCTCCTGTCGCTAAATAAAATGGTTAGCTTACAGTCCTGTTTACACCTTGCGTTGACTTTGCTTCGCTTCAGCTTTGCGTCAAAAATTATACCCCATGTAGCTTTAGCCAGGCTTCAAAGCCTCTTCAATGCCTCCATAGAAGTCTATGACAAAGCTTGTTTGAAGCTCGGTTAATGCACCTGCGGCTTTTCAGAGGCTTTAATTCAGCTTTAGCCTCACTTTGTTTTGGAGAAATTGCAGGTGTGAGATATGAACAAACACACAGGGCATGGGCCAAGCTTCAACAAAGCATCAAAAGAGCCTCATCGAAGCCTCATTGAAGCACCACCGAAGCCTCATTGAAACACCACCGAAGCCTCTAAAACACATCATAAAAGCTTGTTGAAGCAGTAGGAGCTTTAATGTGCATTGAAGCCAAAGCAAGTGTAAACTAGCCCTTACTATTCTCTAGACAAGGGATAGGCAACCTCAGCCCTCCGGCTGTGGTGAAACTACAAACCCCATCATGCCTCTGCCTCTAGGAGTTATGCCTGTGATTGTAAGGGTCTTGCAATGTCTCATGGGACTTGTAGTTTCATCACAGCTGGAGTGCCAAGGTTGCCTACCCCTGCTCTAGGCTAAGTGAACATTCTCTATTCCTTGGAGTTAATGTACTAAAGGAGTAGATACGTTTTTACTTACTTTACTGCAAAATAAATATATACAAACTTTGAAGTTGCATTCACTTCAATAAGTTGCATTCACTTCAATTATTTAAACATGGAAAAAAGGACTTTTTTTTTCTCTTGCATATGATTGGAAACTCAAAGGGAACACAGCTTCACTTTGATCTAAGCTCATATAAACATTTTCTGCTCCTTTAACCCCTTCCCACTGCTTCCTGAGAGCCCTTTAACTGGGTCTTTATGCCAAGGTGCAAGATAGACTTCCTGATCATGTGATGGCCATGAAGGCATATGTGTGAGAGTTAAAGGCCACCCTGCTTGGTGCCGCACATATGCACTATGTGGTTGGCTAGAGGCTAATATATCGACCTGTTTTAGTAATTGACTAATGCTAGCATTACATGGCTTGAACTTTCGTCAGTTCCTATCCAATCAGCTAAAATGCAAACCTTAGTTGACCCTGTAAGTACCACCTGAGTTGACAAAATGCAAAATTCCACATTTGTTATATTTTAGTATGCCATGATATATTACTACTACCTGATAGGTTTTTTATTTCTATAAATAATAATAATTTTATCCTACAAGTGTTTATAAATGGTAACGC
The DNA here is from genome assembly GCA_018402905.1 of Glandirana rugosa. Lineage (NCBI taxonomy): Eukaryota > Metazoa > Chordata > Amphibia > Anura > Ranidae > Glandirana > Glandirana rugosa. The sequence goes on from BLSH010389339.1 coordinate 475,583, forward strand.
CATATTTCTCTGGCTCTCTGTTTATCAGCTTGCTGGCAGCATGGGGGAAACGCATACCATTATATTTTTATTTTAGTTAGGCATTTGTATGGTGATACTGCTTACTTGTGTGAGTTAGCACCCCTCATGCCCCAAGGCCAAACCACTACGCTGGGTCCCACACCAAAAGGATAACGTCTTTTCACTTGCCAGTGACACCTTTCCTGGCACCGACTACAAAGTCATTTTGAGGGAAAAACTGTTGAAAATTGATCTTCCTCCGCCAGTTTTTCTACACAAGAACATTTTGCAATGCAGCTGGCCCTAACATAGGATTCCTACTGCCTACCGCCTACCTATCACCTAAGCTGGGTATGCACAGTAAGTTGAACGAAAAAAAAAACTGACTGATACCCACATCCACACAAGTAATGTGTATGCAGGGATCCCTTTTGCTTAATGTTAGGCTGGACTTGGGCTATGCTGTGGTGTCTCATACCTTTAGCTTGTAGTAGTTCCAATGACGACATGGCTTGCTAACAGTCCCGTTTCAGGGTCCTGCCATAGGGTATACCATTAAGTGTAACTCTCCATCTTCTTGTGTATGGTCCTTCTCATTCTCATGACCAATCGTTACTAAGCTCCTGGCATAACAACTTCCTGCTTAAATACCCCTGCTACTGGAAGCACCACAGACCAAACCTCAAACACATCACTTAAATGCAACACCAAATTACATTTTTGGCACCTGCCTACAGGCTTTTTGTCATACTATGATGATATCTGATAAGTATGATGTCATGGCCCAGCAGAGCCTCTATACTGTATGTTGTATATTTTTTTTCATTGTGAAAAACTCCCAATAAAAATAGTTTAAAGGGAAAAAATCAACCGAGCTGGGTGAGAAAATTGTTGGCCAAACAGTGTGACTGCATCCTATTTGGCTCCTCTCTGCCCCTTTTTTCAAAAATTACGATTTTCAAAAGGTCCCAGGTATGCTAATGTGTAGGAAAGCAAAACGTCACTACAGAAAAATACAAAAAGCCATAAAAGGCTATAGATGCTTTTTTCTCATGGGGAGAAAGAATACATTCTCCAAATGAGGAAGTCACATAGGTGATGGAAAAGAGAACTGTTTTAAAAATAATAGATTACTCACTCAGTTTAAACTTTTAATAACACCTAACGTAATTATGTAATGTATAGAGTGTTTCATAAAATATACAGTTAAAGTATAACTAAATGTAAGGGTGTTTCTGAGGTGTCATGAGATTGTAAAGTGCTGCATAAATTGACAGCGCTAAATAAGTGCCTGAAATAAATAAATAAATAAATGTACCCTTTCCTGATAGCACTGCATCCACTCCCTTGCAGCAACTGAGTAACCTAGGGGACTTAAAGCTGCAGCACAATACATGTACAGAACATAAATACTTTGAGTGGCAGAATCCCCAAAAAATGTAATCTGAAGCAGGGGCTGTAGGGTGGGCTGATTCCACCAGCTAGACAGGTAGGAGCTGTAAATCCAGCAATTTTGCTAAGCTGACATTCAGCGGCTGGGCATGGGTGTGGCTGGGGGCATGCTTTTTTTACGTTCCATTCGTTTGAGTAGGGAAATTTGCCTGCTGAATACTACAGTTGGAACTGGCAAGGTGGGATTGGCAGAATAAGAGAAAGGTTGCAGTCTACACGTACCCGTGACACCATGCCGACCTTTCCTGCTGGAAAAGCCATAAGGTCTGACAACTCTTAAAAGACTTTCATCCTTATTGCTTAACCACTTAAGGACCGGAAGGATTTCCAGCTTTAGGACCGGAGCCCTTTTTGCGATTCGGCGCTGCGTCGCTTTAACTGACAATTGCGCGGTCGTGCGGCGTTGTACCCAAACGAAATTGGCGTCCTTTTTTTCCCACAAATAGAGCTTTCTTTTGGTGGTATTTGATCACCTCTGCGTCATTTCTGATCACCGCTATAAACAAAAGAAGAGCGACAATTTTGCAAAAAAACCCAAATTTCTTACTTTTTGCTAAAATACAAATCCAAAAAAAAAATATAAAAAAACATTTTTTTTCACCGTTTTTGGCCGATTTATATTCTTCATCATATTTGCGATAAAAAAAATCGCAATCAGCGTTTATTGATTGGTTTGCGCAAAAGTGGCCGCGTTTACGGATGATGAGAATTCATTTTTGGGGTTTTTATTTTTTTTTTATTTTTTACTAAAAATGGCGGCGATCTGCGATTTTTAGCGGTACTGCGATATTTCAGCGGACATGTCGGACCATTTTGACACTTTTTTGGGACCATTGGCATTTATACAGCGATCAGTGCTATAAAAATGCACTGATTACTGTGTAAATGCCATTGGCAGTGAAGGGGTTAACCTGCAGGGGGCGCTCTAAGGGTTAACTGTGTTCCCTGGGCGTGTTCTTACTGTAGGGGGACTTGCCTAGCTGGGGAAAGGAAGTTATCACAGCCTTCATGTACGAGAAGGCTGTGATCACTTCCCTTCCCCCTCACACAGAGCGGAGGTCCATGTTTACATACACGGACCTCCGCTCATTCGCTCCGGGGGGGGCATCGCGGGTGGCCGGCGGCAATCGAAGCCGCCGCACCCGCTCCCTGGCCCCCCCGAACACAGTGAGCGCGCGCGCGCGCGCTCACAGTATCTCTGTATCGCAGCCGCCGTCGTATGACGGCGTTTTGCGTTACAGAGCCACTTTGCCGCCGTCAATCTCCGATCGGCGGTCGGCAAGTGGTTAAAGTAGAACTATGGGCAAAATCTTTTTCTTCATTTTGGGTAGAGTAGGGGAGGTTTATAACCTCTGACAGATTTTTTTTTCGCCATCTGTGACTCATTGCAGAGATTTACCTTCACTTCTTGTCCCAAAAGCCAAATAGGACCCCCAGGTCACAACAACTAGTGTCCCCATTAGAAGATTCCCCCTCTATCGCTTTTCTGTGGACAAAAATTTGCAATTTTCTTTTACTTTCAATGATAATGGTAGACAGAACAAATAGAGAGGGTGAATCTCTTTAACGGGGGCACAGACAGCAATAAAAACTGACAATTGTCCTAATCCTTCACTCTATCCAAAATGAAAAAAAAGTTTTGCCTTTAGTTATACTTTAACTACTTGCCGACCGTCAACCGCAGGTTGACGGCGACAAAGTGGCTCGATATCGCAAACCGCCGCCATACGACGGCGGCTGCGAGATCAAGCACTGTGAGCGCGCGCCCGCGCTCACTGTGTTCGGGGGGGCCTGGGAGCGGGTGCGGTGGACTCGATCGCCGCTGGCTACCCGCGATGCCCCCCCGCACTGAAAGAGTGGAGGTCCGTGTAAGTAAACACGAACCTCCGTTCTGTGAGGGGGGAAGGGCTGTGATCACAGCCTTCCTTTATATGGAAGCTGTGATCACTTCCCTTCCCCTGCTAGGGCAGCCCACACACAGTTAGAACACGCCCAGGGAACACAGTTAACACTTACAGCACCCCCTACAGGTTAACCCCTTCACTTCCAATGGCATTTACACAGTAATCAGTGCTTATTTATAGCACTGATCGCTGTATAAATGCCAATGGTCCCAAAAAAAGTGTCAAAATGGTCCGACATGTCCGCCCCAATATCGCAGTACGGCTAAAAATCGCAGATCGCTAGTAAAAAATAAAAAAAATAAAAACCCCAGAAATGAATTCTCATCATCCGTAAACACGGGCACTTTTGCGCAAACCAATCAATAAATGCCGATTGTGATTTTTTTTATCACAAATATGAGGAAGAATATAAATCGGCCAAAACCGATGAAAAAAATGTTTTTTTGTATTTTTTTTTTTTGGATTTGTATTTTAGCAAAAAGTAAGAAATTAGTTTTTTTTTTGCAAAATTGGCGCTCTTCTTTTGTTTATAGCAGCGATCAGAAATGACGCAGCGATGATCAAATACCACCAAAAGAAAGCTCTATTTGTGGGGAAAAAAGGACGCAAATTTTGTTTGGGTACAACGTCGCACGACCGCGCAATTGTCAGTTAAAACAACGCAGTGCCGAATCGCAAAAAGTGCTCTGGTCCTAAAGTGTGAAATCCTTCCGGGGCTGAATTGGTTAAGGCAGTTCATGGGGGATCTTGTATAGGTGGCCAGGGAGGAGCTGGGGAAAGAGGTAGAGTGCAGCCCTTTTTCCTGCCAAAGGCTGGTATTCAGGTGCTGCCCCCAAAGAGCTGTATGGTGAGAAGTCATGTATCTTTTCATACAGTACCTAAATATTCTATGGCATTGCCACACTTGATGTGCTTTAGGCACTGGCAGAGATTTCAAAATGACTATGGTGCAGACAACAGCACATGTGTTGAAACAGGCCAATACAGCTTAACAATAGAGACCAAATCGGGGGGGGGGGGTGGTAGCAGTGCCCTGCACCCATGGATCTCTGCCCTCCAGCAGATAGGACAGCTGCTCCCTCCACCACCCAACGATCTGCCCCTGGATGACATCCTGCCTCAATGATGTTGTGTCTGTCCCCCACTTTCCCCTTTGCAATTTCTGGCACCCAACTACAGCTGGAGATTTCATCATCACCACCTCCCCCAAAACTGGAGCCGTGGCAGTAGGCTGCAACTGCTGGAACATCTGTGCCAATCTGCCTGTTGTCACCTCCCTCTATACTCCCATTGATCTCCTCCTCAACCTCTGTGCTGTGCATTCACTTGCAAAAAGTTTCTGATACTATGCTCAAATAACTCAGCAGACTACTCCATCTCAGGTTGCTGGGAAACATCAGGGGTAACTGTGGATGAGGGGGCAGAACTGAGTGTTTGGCCTGTTACAAGGAGATCAAAAATAACAGATCTACTGGCAGGATCAGCTGGCCATAAAACGGTGTCACAGGGCAGACTCAGAAAAACAAACACTGCTATGTAAATGCTATTTGCAGACAGCATCATATATAGTATGTCATTTTTAATTTAGCTTTATATTAAAACTTTTCTTAGAAGACACACTCCCACAGCTTATAATTGGTTGTCTGCAGTGACAACTTCCAGGTGGGATAGCTCATGTGGATTTGGACTCAGATCCAAAAACATACCTCCCAACTTTTTTGGATGGGAATGAGGGACACCTATTAGCAAAAGTATGTAGGCGTAGGACACTTCCCCTGCCACGTCCCTTAAAGGAGAATTCTATAAAAAAATGATTTGTTAAAACCATAAGTGCTTTTTTTACCATTACTATTCCTTTATATTGGCTTTAAAATTTACAAATGCAACAATTTAGAAATTGGATGAAAGGTCTAGCACTGGGAAACATTTTTTGAAAGATAAAAAGTGCATTTTATATGCTACTATATGGATCCGGCCCGAAATGAGGGACAAATGAGGTGGAAAGAGGGACAGAGGGACTTTCTTCCAAATCAGGGACAGTTGGGAGCTATGCCGAACATGCCTGAGCTCATCCCTGCTAGTAATACTACTAACAACTCCTGCAGTCATAGCACAATGTACCAAAAGACAGGCTGAGCAATAACGTATATGCAGGAGGGGGGCTTAAAGGGGCATAGTTAAATAAAACCATCCATTACATATGCTTTTTTGCACACAGACTATAGACATAGACCTAGCCAGCTGGGGATGCCTCACAGGTTGCAAGTAAGCCATTGGCCTGGTTTTCTAACAACCAGGAGCGTGAATAGGAAGCTGTCACATTTAGCAGCAATAATAATAATAATTCTGCTGTGAAATATAATTTACTGCTGAGTCAGACATAGGTAAGACTCCTTTGTGCACTATGGGCTGGGCTCCTAGCTATTTTCTTATGAGCTCATATGCTCCTCACTACTGATTATAGTGAGGAGCACTTCATTTGTAAATGTGTTACTAATTGTTATTGTTTTATGAGCAGTGGTTGATTTAGGGACACAGTGCTTGTGACAAGAATGATAAATGATCCACGCTGCATTTTTATGCAAGCCACAAAAATGTATGCCAATGCCACACACGCCCACTCGTCTCTCAAAAAAGCAAGCATTTACTTTAATTTTTATGATTAGGTCATTAATTATTATTATTAGTATCACTAAAAAAGTTTAACAAAATATTAACTTGTTAAAAATGATTATTATTATTGCTATTATTATTAATACAAAAAAATGATAAATGACCCACACTACATTTTTATGCAAGCCACAAAAATGTATGTCAATATGTGTCAATGTCACGCATGCCAACGCGTCTCTCAAAAAAAACAAGTTTAACATTTTTATTATTAGGTCATTATTATTATTAGTATCACAAAAAAAGTTTTAAAAATTGTTAACTTGTTAAAAATCATTATTATTGCTAGCATTATCATTACACAAAAAATGAAAACATCCTTACAGGTAGGGTTTTTATTACAGAAGAGATTCTGTTATGTCTTTCTTTCACAAATGCATCTCCCTGACTGCCAGTGAGCTGTGTATGAGCAGAATATTTGTGCTGAAATACTAACTCCTGTGTGCATGCTGACCTGGCCAATCAAGATGGTGAAAGACTAAACCCAGAATAAAATGTATTTACTGTATTTATTACCTGT
>BLSH010389339.1:484515-498487 GCA_018402905.1 Glandirana rugosa
GTCCCTCTTATGTCTGAATTTTTTTTGAGATCCCCCTATATACTGTTTACTGACGTAAATAAATGATGTAATCTTTACCGGTATTTTGATCTTGTTTTTTTTTTACTTAAGAAAAAATTCGACAAACTACGACTTTCACTACGACCTCTGTTTATGTGTATTTTTGTGTGTCTTTCGTGGAAAAAACATGGTATAAATTAAACAAACCACCATAGATGTAAACGAACGGTAGAGTAAAAAAAGAAATGTGGACAATTCTATCTCGGTCGCGAACGAATGAAGTTTATACTGGTATGTAGAGAGTCTGATAATTTGTCTCCGAAAAACACATACGGGATGGAAAATACGAGTTCGTTGAGACATGTGTGCGATGCATGTCAATGCTATTGCATTTTCTATGTGTTTTTTTTTTAACTGAGAATATTATTAAAATAGATTTTGCAAAGAGATTGCAGTATATCCATAAAGCGTGTGTACAGAGTTGCTTGAGCATAAAAGGTAGGGCATACACAAAAAGCCTCTGTTTAATAGTCTGAGAGATGTATGGTCATATTTGAAGTAAGCAAGCGCTGGCTCTATCTTAACAGGTGTAAAGAAAAAAATGAGATGGCAAGCAAATGTAGATACCACCAAACAAATTAAATATGGTACAAAAAAGGTGCTTTCTGTGTGTTTTTATGTGTATTTGTCTCCAGCATCACTTTCAGCATCAAACAGCTTAAAAAAGAATTCATTTTTTTTTTGTTCTAGTTTTATGGCCATTTCTAATGTAGTAAATAAATGCAGTCATTTGTCATATATCCCCCTAGAGTTTTTTTTAAGTCTGTATTCTCCCTGTCATCTAGTTTGAAAAAAATATATATTTTTTATGTATTTTTTTTTTTCTTTCAATGGTTGGCTATCATGCTGCATTATGTCCTTTTTCTATCAGCCAAAAAAACATTAGTAGCTGTACACCGATATATCCCAAACACAGATACATTTATTTAGCAAAGGTGTACAACACACACACCATCGAGACTCCTCCCTCTTTGATATGTTTTATACAGTATGGGTTTAATTGTAGAGATGATGGAGGTAGCAGGGGGTAAGACATTTATATAGAACCATTTGAAATTAATTGGCCAATAGATCTTGAAGTCTTAAAGAGGTTGATTTACTAAAACTGGAGAGTGCAAAATCTGGTGCAGCTCTGCTTCTTGTTTTTTTTTGCCAAAGTTTAATTGAACAAACTGAACTTAGAAGCTGATTGGCTACCATGCACAGTTGCGCCAGGTTTTGCACTCTCCAATTTTAGTAAATAAACCCCAAAGTACCTATGATTTACTTATGCAATAATCCTAATAATTTGCAAATATACCAACCCAACCTGCCCAAATATGTATCACATTAACAAATAAAGTACATAGAAAAAAATGCCCTTCCCCTTAAAATCATAGATGTTTAATTATAACCTTCATTAAAACCTTTAAAAAATATCAACAAATTGAAAACACTCAACTAATAAGTTGAAGAGTATTCGCATACTAAGATACAAGAGTGAGCTCTATCTGGTCCATTTTTCGCTGGTCTGGACAACTTTTACTAAATCAATACATACATATTTCCTTTGTGAAAGGGAATTTTATTAATTTATTTTTTTTACAAAACATGTAAATATAACAAAATATATCCAGCAAAATATTATTTACAATATGGCACATATATTCTTATCAAACAATATTTACAAATGCCACAATATTTACATATAGATTGTATATATACAGTATATACACACACATATAAAAAATATTTTGCACATTTTTGCAAATCTGCTACATGCCAGTGCTCATTGCAGATCCAAGCCATGCGCTCTTGAAGTTGCAGAATGTAAACATTGGTACTCTTGAGCATACTTCCAGTGGTAAAGAGATTACTTTCGCCAAGATCACTTCTAAGCAGGGGGGGCTTGGAAAATCTTTCGGGTTTACATGGTCCATTCAGCACATACATTTTTAACATATTAAAGCGAATCTGTTGCAAATTTTAACAACAGCTATTGCTGTGCCGCGGCCTATTTGTGCAGGGCAGTAATTAGTTAATCAATATACATCACATATTGATAAAAATACAATTCTGTTATTTAACAAATCATTGTCAGTAAAGCCACGTACACACGGGACGATGATCGCATACAACAGGTCGTACTAATAACCGTTGTATGCGATATCGATCGTTCGTATGCGCGATTTGAACAGTCGAACATACGACGGTCGTACAAGGGAGTTGTATGAGCAGACTAGAAAACTTTGTCGTACCAACAAGCTCTCATACGACCCTTGTATCGTGTGTACAGAGCAGTTGGTACAACTTGTATTGTGCAAAACACGCATGCTCCAAAGTCAGGAATGGCTGGATGCTAATTACATGCACCTGAACGTTCTTCTGCGGTCGTACGATCGTGTAGTGCAGTCAGTATGCTACATACAACAGCCAACATACGATTTGACACGATCGTCCCGTGTGTACGGGGCTTAAGTTCTATAGAATTGTTCTACGTCATCTTTCATTAGTAAAAAAAATGTCAAAGCTGCATCACAAGATAAACGTGTTATTTCCTTATACCCCTGTAATATACTGCTTTCCACAGGTTTTCCAGCTCTGTTGCATGAAAGCTATGCAAGTTGATATGTAACGATTATCATAGGGGGGTACTGGAGGTGTCTTTTCTTCTTCATTGTTTTTGTGTTGGATACTTGATCACTTGTATATTATGTCTGTTCCAAGAAGAGAAAAACATATTATTGGCTGCTTACTGGAAAAGCATATTTTATAAAAATCTAAATCTAGGCAAAGTTACAATTGTATATACATGGGAAAGTTTAGAACCTTTGTAGGGTTTTTTTATTCCTTTATTTATAAGAAGTCTCTAGTAGAGTGCAAGTAACTGTTACAGTTAGAGTCAGTCAGTTTGCAAAAAGTTGATAAATGGATTAGTATATAAATAATATAAAACCATTGTAATTTTTATCGCTGTCTTTGTCCCTGTTGGAAGATTCCTCTCACTTCCTATCCCAATAACCACAATCTCTGCAGACAAGAGATTTCCCAAATGGGGACACAATTAAAAACACTGTGTGGAAATACACAACACACAACGGGGTTGGTTTATTAAAGGCAAACAGACTGTGCACTTTGCAAGTGCAGTTGCTCCAGAGCTTAGCAAATAAGGGAAAAGCTCTGCTGACTTCCATCATCCAATCATGTGCAAGCAGAAATGTTTTTTCTATTTCCCTTTTATGTAATTGGGTATTCTTTGTAAAGTGTAGCTTTACTTTACTAAGCTTGGAGCAACTACACTTGCAAAGTGCACAGTCTATTTGCTTTTAGCAAATCAAATCCAATGTTTATACTGGCTGGTTCCAACTGGAATGATGCTATAAGTCAGGGGTCTCCAAACTTTCTAAGCAACGGGCCAGTTTACTACCCTTCAGGCTTTAGGGGGGAGGGGCAGACTGTGACCAGTGGGAGTAGAAAATGCCCCAGCATCAATGCCCTATAATTGGTTGTAATTGGAGGAATAGAGCCCCATTGGTGATATCAATGAGAAGAATAATGCCCCACTGATGGTGTCAATAAGGGGAATGGTGCTCCATCATTTGGTGTCAGTTGGTGAAATAGTGACCCAAGGGTCATATAAAGTCAAGCAAAGGGTCACATCTGGCCCCCGGGCTGCAGCTTGGGGTCCAATGCTCTAAGTAATAAATTCCCACACAATCATAAATAATGTTTTGATTAGCCACATCTGTAATGAAATTGGAGTTTTTTATTCCTAACCAAAATGTATTGGCAAGTTAAGACATTTTTAGATGCCTATCATTCTGTTTTAACACAGCAGTATCACAAGAAAAAATAAAACTGTTGACAAAAGTTAAAAACAAGTTATAATAAACCTGTAAATCATTATCTTTGTATATACATTGTTCAATAAATAACACTTACTCAATCTGTCCACTAAGAATAGCTTTTACTTGTCTCATGGCAGGACTGACACATTTTCTTTCTGTTTTTGGGCCAGCTTTCTTAGTACCTTTGGAGCGTTTGACGGTAGCGCTGTGAGGAAAAAACACAATATTAACATATATAATAGATTTTCATTCTAGTGACCATTTTAATATTCATTCACAAATGACACACACAAATTTCTCATAGCATGCAGCTCACAATAATTTATGCTATTTGGACCAGGTTCCAATAGTGCATCAGCTCCCGAGTAGCATTTACTGCAGAACTCTAGTTCTTAATTTTCTATTATAATTTATAACCCTCCCCATTCCATATTTTAAAAAAATTAGTGTGAGTTTTCACTTACCCTTTTCATGCTCCAGCGCTGTCCCTGACGTCCTGCTCAGTCCAGTGCCATAGGTCCCGTTCAGAGTAGAATGATAGAGTGTTGTTCTGCCCTGAAGAAGACCTCCAACGCTGGACTGAGCAGGAAGCCAGGGTCAACACTGAAGCATGGAGAGGGTAAGTGTGAGCTAAGCCTGTCATTTACATGCCATCCCCTAGGTGTGCATCATGCAGGCTGGGCTCATAGTACTCTAGGTCTGAACGGCAATCACACATCATTATGTAAGTGCTGCTCAGTCTTGGAAGAATACCAATCCCCCATTGCTGCTTGAAAAACTAGAAAACAAGGTTCCAACAGCGCATCAGTTCTTGAATAGCATTTAAAAAAGAACTCCATTTTTTTAAAATTTATAATGCCCCCACTCTATATATAAAAAAATATTAGTGACCGTCTCTATGCTCTAATTCTGTCCCTGACTTCCTGCTAACTCCAGCGCGGAAGGTCCCCTTCAGGGTAGAATTTTATAGTGTTGTTCTGCCCCAAAGAGGACCTCTGGCACTGGACCAAGCAGGAAATCAGGGACAGCACTGGAGATTGGAGAGGGTAAATGAACTCTGGCATTTCCAATGAACCCAGCCTGTCATTTACACGCCACCCCTAGGGGGCACATCATCATACAGGCTGGCCTCACAGTACCCTAGGCCTGAATGGCGATCACACATTATGAGGTCAGGAAAAGGAAAGACATCACACGACCAGCAATAAGACTTCAAGAAAAATGTATGTATAGAGTGAAAAAAATATTGTGGGGGTTGGGGGGGGGGGGGGACAGGTGATGGGAAAATACTGAAGCTTCACTGTGTGAGCCACACTAAACATGAAAAAACACTCAAATGTTATAGAACTGGTATAAACCTCACATTGCAGTAGAAAATTCATAATACAAATATACATAGGATACGTTGGTCAGAGGAGCTCTCACAGTCACCACATCCCACACATTATTAAACAGGACACTAGGAGAGCTGTCTATGAGAGCTCCAATTTTTTAGGTGCCAATAACTAGAAACAAAAACATGCATTAAAATTCAATAAATATATTTGTGCATTTCATATTAAAAATGTAGGAAAAAATAAGGATATATCAAAAACAATCCTGATTGCTACACCATGACAAGCAACTGTAACTAATTTACAATGTTGATGTCAAACATGAAGTGCCTCCATGTTTTTAATAGAACCTTATTCTTTTTCTACATTTTTTAATGTGAAAAATACAAATAAATTGATGGAATTTTAACGTATGTTTCTGATGGTATAAACCTCACATGGAAGTAGGAAATTCATAATACAAATATACATAGGATACGTTGGTCAGAGGAGCTCTCAAAGGCACCACATCCCAAAAACTATTAAACAGGACACTAGGAGAGATCTCTATGAGAGCTGGGATTTTTTAGGTGCCAATAAGTAGAATCAAAAACAATGCTAAAATTCAATCAATTTATTAGTATATTTCATATTAAAAAATGAAGGAAAAGATTAAGGATATATTAAAAACAATCCCGATTGCTACACCATGACAAGCAACTGAAACTAATTCACAATGTTGATGTCAAACATGAAGTGCCTCCATGTTTTTAATAGAACCTTAAGTCTTTTCCTACATTTTTAATATAAAATATACAAATAAATTGATTGAATTTTAATGCACGTTTCTGATTCTAGTTATTGGCACCTAAAAAATCCCAGCTCTCATAGAGAGCACTCCTAGTGTATTGTCCAATACAAATATACAGTTAGACATTAACTAGCAACAGGGTATTCGAAGTCTCTGGTTTCAACTACTTAATCAGTGTTATTTGTAGAAGAAAGCAAACATAATCTGAAGCATATTGCGGCTTACTTACATATATTCTTCCCTTGCACATTTGGGACTTGGTGGATAAATCTCTAACTTCACTGTTTTCTTTACATCGAGCTTCTTCGCAAATTTCAAACATGAGCATCGCTCTCCTTGTTGCCTTTGTTGTCCTAAAAGGAGACAGCAATTAGGAAATTGCAGTCAATTACAATATGAAAACATGATGAAAATAAATATAAAAGATAAGATAAAAAATAGTTTTAGTAGAACAAACACAAATGCTGATAAGTTGGTTCTAATGGTTTGCCTGTAAAATCAATGACCTTACCTTCTATAAGGATGGCAGAAAGCAGAATACAAACGATGACAGCACACTTGAAGTCCATGATGACAGCAGGAGCAGTGCTCTTTGCAGCTGAGAACAAGTAAAGGCAGCCAAGTCAAGAAACACAGATATATTTATACTGGCTGCTACTGCTACGGTGTGACGGGGAAGTCCTGGATTTCAGCATTTCTTCTAAACCTTACCCTTTAGAGGAACCTCCATGAAAGTGAAACTGAAGAGTATACTGCAGTAAAAGCCTCATCCCTGTGGGATTTTACAGAAGACGCTTGTTGAATATTGATCTTGGTTCATTTTGCTTGTGCACTTACCTAGAATTTAAACCAATAATCAATTTAACACACAATTATATAATACATTTGGACAGGCTATGGGACATAAGAAGATAAGGGAGTTCTGCATTTTAAATATTCAATAAAATCATCAAACAATTCTATTCATAATCCATTAAAAACCTAATAAAATCAAATAGAAATGCAACATTGCTATTTGATTTTATTAGGTTTTTAATGGATTTTGAATAACATTAATGATTTTATTGAATATTTAAATATATTAAAGCAGAGTTCCAGCCTATAAAAAAATACTGTAGCCGCTAACTTTTAATATAAGGCCACTTACCTGTCCAGGGAGCCAGTGATATTGGCACCCCATACCGATTTGTCCATCGGCTTTGGGTGCAAGCACCGGCATTGCAAGTAAGGGAAACCAGCAGTGAAGCCTTCAGGCTTCACAGCTGGTTTCCTACTGTGCATGCGTGAATTGTGCTGCGCTTTCTGAATGGTCCCGACGTCTTCTGGGACACACACAGGAAGGCAGCAGCGGGGAAGGAGGAGGGGCCGGACATGACTTAGATCACAAAACCAGGTACCCGCCCCCGCCCAAAAAGTGCCAAATGTGGCAATGGGGTTGGGGGGGGGGGAAGGGTGCGAACAAGTGGAACTTCCCCTTTTGGGCGGAGCTCCGCTTCACACTTGTGCAATGCGGGAACCATGCAAATCCACTATGGGTTGCCGCATCGCACCTGACTCACATGTTGAGAGTGTCAATACAATGTTAATGACACCCCCATTTCAGCTCACATATTGAACTGTATGGCTGAAATCGCATCGCATGGACATCACATGTGATTTGCACTGCAGTGCACCTTAACCACTTCAGCCCCAGAAGGATTTCCCACTGTAGGACCAGAGCACTTTTTGCGATTTGGCACTGCGTTGCTTTAAATTGCACGGTCGTGCGACGTTGTGCCCAAACAAAATTTGCGTCCTTTTTTTCCCACAAATAGAGCTTTCTTTTGGAGGTATTTGATCGCCTCTGCGTCGTTTCTGATCAACACTATAAACAAAAAAAAGCAACAATTTTGCACAAAAAAACATTATTTCTTACGTTTTGCTAAAATACAAATCCAAAAAAATCTAAAAAAACAAATTTATTCATCGGTTTTGGCCGATTTATATTCTTCCTCATATTTTTGGTAAAAAAACCCGCAATCGCTGTTTATTAATTGGCTTAAGCAAAAGTTGCCGCGTTTACAAACCGTGAGAATTCATTTCTGGCATTTTTTTACATTCTTTTTTTTTTTTTTTTTTTAGTAATGGTGGCGATCTGCGATTTTTATCGGGAATTTGATATTGGAGCGAACATGACAGACATTTTTGACATTTTTTTGGGACCAATGACATTTATTTCAGAAATTGAAATATCCACTGATTACTGTATAAATTACATTGGCAGTGAAGGTGTTAACCTGCAGGGGGCGATCTAGTGGTTAACTGTGTTCCCTAGGTGTGAGGGGGCTGGGATGAATGGGGCATAAGAGATCTAAATGATCCCGATCACAGGGATCTGTAGATCTCTTACATGCCGCCTGACAGAACGGGGAACCGGCATATTTACTTTGGTGGTTCCCCATTCTTTCCCTCTGGCAGCTCATCGCGGCTCGCCGGCGGACAACGGGTCCATCCAAGCCACGGGCACACTCACGCAGAGTGCGGCGGGCATGAGAGCGCGTCGGCGCGCTCTCGCCCCCTAGCTGCCTGTCCGTAAATCGTTGTCTATTTACAGGGATTCGCGAGACAGCGCCGCACTGCCGCAGTAAATAAACTGCACACGGTTGGCAAGTGGTTTAAAGTCCTGCATTATCTTTAATTTTTCAGTTAAATCATTGGGATGTGGTACATGGGTTAATCCATCTCCCATCCATATCTAACAGCTTATATTCTGCATTTTAAAGTTGAACTAAAGCCATCTAAAAATTGCCATGGCGTGCAGATGGCTTAGTGGCATTCTTAATGTCACCCCCAATGTCTGTTTCAGAATTGGCATCTGGCAAGCTCCCTAGCCCGCTATGTAACAGGCACTAGATTCTCTGAAATTGTAAGCAGACATGAGGGCATGGCAGTGGCTGCACTGCTCCACATTGCCCTACATGGGTTGCCAGTAGGGGAAACCTGAAAAAGCCTTGGAAATTACAGGTAATTAATACATATCACAACATAATTGGGTATCACAAAAATGAACATACATTTATAGGCCATAGATCAGTTTTAGAGTTTGCCTATCCAGCTGGCTCCTGATGAACTTACACATGATATAGGTTATCGCTTTTGTTTTGGAATTAAAATAATGCAGGCCTCTAAACATTTCCTTATTGTTAGCCTACCATATGCAAAATGAATGATGCATTTCACGGGGCCCAAAGCATTTAAAATTTTGCTTAAAGGACAATTTAATGTGGAAATAGACATTTACTGTGGAAATGGCAAGAAAATCAATAATTAATTTGTCCCCTAAGGTCTGTTTACATCTTTGCACTGCAGGACAATTAATCCCCCCATGCCCCTGAGTACAGTCCATCCTGTATTGTATTTATCTTCAACCCCGATCCAGAAATATTTTCTGGGCAGCCTTACCCAGTGTCACACGACCTTCAGAAACAAAGACTCCAGCTAGCTCTTTCTCATACAGCATGTTATTTTTTTATTTCGTTTACAAACGTTTATTGAGTGTTAAGAGCATACAAAGTATACTAAGGCCCCTTTCACACATACGGACCGTTTGTCCGTTTTTCATCCATCCGTTGACAGATGAAAAACGGACATCAATGCAACTCTATGGAAAAATAAATGAAAACTGATGATCATTCATTTGCATCCGTTTTCATCTGCTTCCGTCAACATCCGTTTTTTTGAACGGATGAAAGTCCTATTTTTCATCCGTCAAAAAAACAGATCGGACGAAAAACAAATGTAAACGAACCAACGGTCAGTTTTTCATTCGTTTTTGCATTGGTAGTGGATGTAAAAAAAACTGATGAAAAACTGATGACCACGGATGAAAAACGGATGAAAAGCGGATGAAAAATGGACAAAAAACGGATGAAAAGCGGATGAAAAACGGACGAAAACCGGATGAAAAACGGACAAAAAAACTGATGAAAAACGGATGAATACTTCAACTGCTTTGATGTGACAGAACTGATGAACTGATGAATGGTCCGTATGTGTGAAAGGACCCTTAGACAAAACAGAGAGTAATCAAGACGTTCAAAAAAAAGAAAATGATCAAATGCTGACAGAGAAATAACTCTCTAGTTATCATACACGACAAAGGGTAAGTGATGTCCATCGCATACTTTCCATTGCTTGGTAATTAGAAACAAAGAAAAAGAAAACACTAAAGTAAAAGTTAGAAAAAACATATTTAATAGCATCACATTGTAGGCACAAAGTGTTATGTAAATCAGCTATATACGTTGGTCATTATACATAGGTCTAGGTAGGAAAGCTGCATGTACAAATGGTTATTGGGATGCTATATACCAACTATTCCACTTCTTATCAAATACTAGCATGGTGTCCAAAAGAGTATGGTGGATTCTTTCCATAAGTCGGATGGGCTCCATGCGAGAGACCACTTGTGACCACTGTACTGTAGGAGTGCGCCAATTCAGCGCAATAGCCCATTGAATGGCGCTGAAGAGAGTGTGGATCAGCTTCTGGTGGTGAGAAGAAACCTCAGGGAGCTCGGCGTACAACACACACATGCGGTACGATAGGGTGAGGGGGGATCCAGTGATCTGGAGCACCATAGAGGAAGTCTTCTGCCATATTGGTTGAAGTGCTGAGCAGCTCCAGAAGGTATGAAGGGCCCCTTTCCTGACCACAGCGTGTTATTTTAATTAATTTAACACATTTAATAACGTATTATTTATTAAAGATCAGTATTAAAATTGGTGTAAAAAGCGCTAAAAAAAAAACAATGTAGTGCATGTTGATGTGAATACACAGGCATTTTCTGTGTGTTTTTATGTGCATTGGTCTCCAGCAGCAAAAAAACATAGACAACACATATAGCATTAAACAGCTTAATTATTTTTTTTGCTTTAGTTTTAGGACCATTCATCATATGGCAAACAAATGTGGCCATTTTCAATATATCCACCTCGTGTTTTTTCATGTTTGTACTCTCCAGTGTCAATTTTGTCGCCGAAAATATTTTCGATTAAGAAAATTAACACTGTTTTAGTCAACTAAAATACGGCTATAACTAAAACAATTCAGATGACTAAAATACGACTAGAACTAAAATGTCACATAAGTCAAAAGCCTACGACTAGAACTAAATCAAAAGTTGACATCAAATGAACACTGCACTGCCACATACGAATAAGTATGGGGCATCTACTAAGCTGCTGAAAGAAAGAAAAAAATAAGAAAAATTATAAAAAGGCTTTTTCTTAATATTTAATGTTGGTAATATAGTTAGGTAATATGTGCAATGGCATTACTGCCAATATACAGTATTTTACAGATTTTTAAAATCATTTTTTAATATATTTTTTATAACAACTTGCGGCACGTATAACTTACTTATACAGCGGCAAGGTGGCACTGCTGTGCCAGATCACGTACCTAGTATGTGACCTGACAATTCTGGGTCTGGGGCACGCAGTGGCAGCTGACCTGCAGGTACCGCATACTCAATATTCACCGGCACCCGCCGATCATCCAGCACAGAGGCAGAACGGTGATCTGCCTATGTAAACAAGGCAGATCGCCATTCTGTCAGTAGGGAAGGCATGGATCCTGTGTTCCTGCAGGGACATGGATCTATGTCTTTCCCTAGTAAATGCACCTCCCACAGTACACAAAATTACTAGCTAGGCACACAGTTAACCCTTTGATCGCCCCTGATGTTTAACCCCTTCCCAAACAGTGTCATTAGTACAGTGACATTGCATATTTTTAGCACTGATCACTGTCACTGGTCCCCAAAAAGTGTTCGATTGTCCGCCGCAATATAGCAGTCCCGCTATAAGTCACTGATCGCCACCATTACTAGTAAAA
The DNA here is from genome assembly GCA_018402905.1 of Glandirana rugosa. Lineage (NCBI taxonomy): Eukaryota > Metazoa > Chordata > Amphibia > Anura > Ranidae > Glandirana > Glandirana rugosa. Next base: position 496,404 of record BLSH010389339.1, read on the forward strand.
AAAAAATAATAAAAAAAATTGTTTGTAGACGCTATAACTTTTGCGCAAACCATTAATATACACTTATTAGGATTTTTTTTTACCAAAAATATGTAGCAGAATACATATTGGCCTAAATTGATGAAGAAATTTGATTTTTAAGATTTTTTTATTGGGAATGTTTTATAGCAGAAGTAAAAAATATTGTTTTTTTTTTTTTTGTTGTTTATAGCGCAAAAAATAAAAACCACAGAGGTGATCAAATACCTCCAAAGGAAAGCTCTATTTGTGGGAAAAATACATACATTTTGTTTGGGTACAGGGTCGCACAGCCTCGCAATTGTCAGTTAAAATAAAGCAGTGCCGTATTGCAAAAAATGGCCTGGTCATAAAGGTGGGAAATTTTTCTGGAGGGCAAGTGGTTAAAGTTGCACTTCTGTTTGTCAAAGAGTTAAAGCTTTGTTTGTTTATGAAACTTGGTTTTATTTATAAAGACGTTATATATCACAACGGCTAAATCTGTATCTGTAGTGCATGTTCAAACCTTAATACCATAAATAATAACATTTTATAGGATTTTTACTCTAGGAGTATATAATGATTTTGGAAATTCTAGAGAAATGCTTAAATAATGCATTACAATATAACTAAACCCATTTGATTTTAGTGAACTAAAATGTACTTGAGATTTTAGTCATAAAAGTATGATTAAAACTAAAACAATTTAGATGTCTAAAATATGACTAAAACTAAAATGGCATTTTAGTCGAAAGACTATGACTAAAATGAAATTGAAATTTGATGTCAAAATGAACACTGGTATTCTTCCTGGCATCTATTAGAGATTCATATTATAAAAACTATCACTAGTAATATTGTATGGTAAAGCCCAGCTCCTGGCAGGCCAAATGCTGTGTGTTGTCAGTTATGCAGTAGCTTGCAATAGCTTAAAAAATATATTATCTATTCTATATATATATATATATATATATATATATATATATATATATATATATTTGTTCAGTGGTAAGCTACCATGCGGCATTGTGTGACCATGTCCTTTTTCTATCAGCCCAAAAAAAAAAAAGTGGCTGCAGACCAACGTGTCCAAAACACAGGTACATTTATTTAGCAAAGGTATACAACAAACACACCGTCAAGGCTCCACCCTATTTTTTGTGTTTTATTGAAAATGGGTTTAATTGTAAGGCTCCATGCACACTGCACATTAAAAAAAAACTAAAAATGTCAGTAGCTTTGTAGTGAGTTTTTCAGCTTTTATCAGTGTTAATGCAATAGAATTTTAGAGCGTTTTCTTTTTTTTTTAATGGATCAAAAACTTTCAAAGATGCTGGTGAGCCATGTTTTTAAGCATTTTTGGGCGTTTATGAGTGTTTTTTGTGGTCAGAAGAACGATGCTTGAACGCGATTTTAGGGCGTTCTGACAACAGCCCATAAACTCCACTGCTGATAAACAACAATAAATGTCCATGTGTGCATGGACACATGGGTTAACATAGGGGGGAGTTTATGGGCTGTTAAAAAAAAAATGGTAAAATGCCCAAAAACGACCATTTAGCAGCTACAGTATGCATGGAGCCTAAAGCTAAGGGATAAAAAAGGGGCAAGTCATTTATATACAATCATTTGTATTCATTGGGCGATAGATATTGAAGTTTCAAAGTGTCTATGATTCACTTCTTCAATAATCCTAGCAATCTTTAAATACCAACCCAATCAGCCTAAATATATACTGCATAACATTAACAAATAAAGTACATAGGAAAAAATGCCCTTAAAAACATTGCTGTTTAATTATAACTTCATTAAAACCTATAAAAAGCAATATATACAAATGAAAAACACTGGACCAATAAGTGGAAGAATATTTGCACACTTACGGTATATATGCAGGAATAAGCTCTATCTGAAATAATCTTCCTCTACATGAAAAGGTCCATTTTTCACTGGTCTGGCCAACTTTTAATAAACCAACACATAAATATTTCATTTGCAAGATTGATTTTTATTGCTATTCTTTTTTTTTTTTTTTTTTTTTTACAAAACATGTCAAACAAAACAAAATGTATCCATCAAAATATTAT
>BLSH010389339.1:504323-515504 GCA_018402905.1 Glandirana rugosa
CAGCCTCACGTTCAGCGAGGACACACTTACCCGTGAATCCTTAGTTTTACTTTTAACAGTGATCTCACAATTGTAACACAAAAAAGAAATGTCGCGATGACAGTTTGCGGGATTCCCATGATTCTTTCGACCGAGTTTTTGTCTTCTTTTTACACAGTCAGGAAGGTACTTTGTTCAATTTCTATAAGAACTACCTTTCTAATTCATTCACAATAAATAACTTGTTACATATATGTTTATATTTTTTTCCTTGTCTAAATAATTTTGAAAAAAAATTAAAAAGACAGACCATTTCAGACGGCTATCAATCTGCTTATCACAGCAACATCACATAAAAGATGAAATCTTAACAAAAATTAAAAAAAAGTTTTAATAAATCTGTTCCTTTTTTTATATTTGTATATACATTGTTCAATAAATAACACTTACTTAATCTTTCCATCAAGAATATCTTTAACTTGTTTCATGGAAGGACTGACACATTTTTCTTCTGTTTTTGAGCCAGCTTTCTTAGTACCCTTAGGGCGTTTGACAGTAGCGCTGTAAAGAAAAAACACAATGTTAACACTCTAGTGACAATTTTCATTTTGATTCCTAAGTGCCCATTCACACAGGAGCGACTTGCACTCCGACTTGAGTCGCCTCAGGTCGCCCCAAGTCGCTTGACAAGCGAAATCCCATTGAAGTGAATGGGAGCAGTCTTAACCACTTCCCAACCGCGTACTGTATATTTACTGTATATTTACTGTGGCAGCGTGGCTCTATTCCGCGAATCGCCATATATACATGGCGGTGCGCTTTCATGCCCGCTGCACTCTGGAGAAGTGTGCCCACAGCTCGGGCGAGCCGCTATGACCTGCCAGAGAGAAAGAACGGGGAACCGCTGATATAAATACGGCGGTTCCCCGCTCTGTCAGGCGGCATCTAAGAGATCTACTGATCCCTGTCACTGGGATCAGTTAGATCTGTTATGCCCAGCCCCCTCACAGTTAGAACACGTCTAGGGAACACAGTTAACCCCTTCCCTGCCCCCTGCATGTTAACCCCTTCACTGCCAATGACATTTATACAGTAATCAGTGGATATTTAAATTTCTGATCGCTGTATAAATGTCATTGGTCCCAAAAAAGTGTCAAAAATGTCCGACATGTCCGCTGCAATATCAAAGTCCTGCAGCTCGCCGCCATTACTAGTAAAAAAAAAAAATTGTAAAAATGCCAGAAATTAATTCTCATGGTTTGTAAACGCGGCAACTTTTGCGCAAACCAATCAATAAACGCCGATTGCGATTTTTTTTTACCAAAAATATGAGGAAGAATATAAATTGGCCGAAACCGATGAATAAATTTGTTTTTTTATATATTTTTTTTGGATATGTATTATAGCAAAAAGTAAGAAATATTGTTTTTTTTTTTGCAAAATTGACACACTTTTTTGTTTATAGCGGTAATCAGAAATGACGCAGAGATGATCAAATACCACCAAAAGAAAGCTCTATTTGTGGGGAAAAAAAGGACGCAAATTTCATTTGGGTACAACATCGCATGACCGCGCAATTGTCAGTTAAAGCGACGCAGTGCTGAATTGCAAAAAGTGCTCTAGTCCTACAGTGGGAAATTCTTCCGGGGGTGAAGTGGTTAATGTACACTACTGAAGTCGCTCCGACTTTAGAAAAGGCTCCTGTACTACTTCAAGGTGACTTCTATTTGACTTGTGCCCATAGAATTCAATAGAAGTCGCCTCCAAGTCGGATCCCCCATGTAAATGCAATCGACTTTGTAGTGAAAAGAATAGCATTTATTTGGGGCAAAAAAAATCAGTGCCAGTGTTCACTTCCCCTTTCCATGCCGGAGGTCCCGTTCAGGGTAGAATGATATTCTGTTCTTCCCTGAAGAGGACCAAGTAGGAAGTCAGGGACAGCATTGGAGCATGAAGAGGGTAAGTGAACACTGGCATTTACTGTGAGCCCACCCTGTCATTTACCTGCCACCCCGTAGGGAGCATATTATCATGCAGGCTGGGCTCAAAGTACTCCAGGCCATAAATGGTGATCACACATCATTACGTAAGCACCGCTCAGTCCTTGAAAAATACCCTTCCCCACTGCTGCTAGAAGAAGCTGGGAAAAACATCATAGGACCAACACTAAGACTTCAAGAAAAATGTATGCATAGGGGTTTTTTAAAAAAAAAAAAATACCCGGGGTGGGATGGGAAAGACATATGGTGGCATAATCCTGGAGTTTCACTGTGAGACACACTTAACATGAAAAAGCTCTAAAAGATAATATTAAATGGTAAATACACTTAGAAATGGGTTAACGGGGCTGCATGTAGCTTCATTAGATAGCTGTTAGCAACAGTAAATTCTAAATCTTGGCATTCGACTACTTAATCAGTGTAATTTATGGAAGTAAGAAAACATAATCTGAAGCATGTCGTGGCTTACTTACATATATTCTTCACTTGCACATTTGGGAGTTGGTGGAAAAATCTCTAACTTCACTGTTTTCTTTACATCGAGCTTCTTCGCAAATTTCAAACATGAGCATCGCTCTCCTTGTTGTCTTTGTTGTCCTGAAGGGAGACAGCAATTAGACAATTGAAGTCAATCACAATCTGAAAACGCGATGAAAGGTAAAATAGTGTTAGCGAAATAAACACAAGTGGTGAGTTGGTGCCAGTGCTTTGTCTGTAAAATCCATGACCTTACCTTCTACAAGGATGGCAGAAAGCAGAATACAAACGATGACAGCACACTTGAACTCCATGATGATAGCAGGAGCAGTGCTCTTTGCAGCTATGAACAAGTAAAGTTAGCTGAGTGAAGAAACCGAGATAAATTTATACTGGCTGCTACTGCTACGGTGGGATGGGGAAGTCCTGGATTCCAACACTTCTTCTAAACCTTATGCTTGAGAGGAAACCTCTATGAAAGGGAAACTAAACCGTGTACCACAATATATCCCTATGGGATTTTACAAAAGACGCTTGTTAACTATTGTTCTGGTTTCATTATGTTTGTACACCTACATGGAATTTAAAAAATTAATTGAACATGCAATTAAAAAATAAATTGAGACATAGGTAATGAAACGTAAGGTAATATGCAGGTTCTGCATTTTAAAGCTGAACTAAAGCCATCTACAAACTGTAAAGTAATACAGTTGGCTTAGTGGTTTTCATATTGTCATCCCCAATGTCAGTTTAAGAACTGGCATCTGACAAGCTCCGTAGCCCACTATTAACAGACACTACAATATCTATAAGTTTATTCAGATATGGGGGCATGGCAGTGCCTCATGCATTCCATCGGCTGATTTAAAGCAGAGTTCCACCCAAAAGTGGAACTTCCGTTTTAAGTGAAGGTGACCCCCTGACATGCCACAATTGGGGGGGGGGGATACCTGGTTTTGAAAGGTATCCCAGCTCCCACTTCCTCTCCTGGCACCGTGGAGCCTAGCGGACGTTCACCTCTCCCCCCTGCCTCCATGTCCCAGAAGATTGCCCGGCCATTCAAAGCGCTGCATTGCGGTTTATGCATGCACAGTGCGTGCCCTGCTGTGAAGTCACAGCCGGGCGCCCACAGTTCCAATGCCGACACTGCATGGAGGAGGAGGAGAGGAGCGAAGCAGCGGGCGGCCTCATCGCTGGACCATGGGACAGGTGAGTGTCCGATTATTAAAAGCCAGCAGCTAAACTTTTTGTAGCTGCTGACTTGCAAATGGGTGGAACTCAACGCTTTAAGATGTTTACAATCTTAAAACAGCAAGAGGCATTCCCAGGACAGGGCTCAAAGCATTTTAAAGTTTTGCTTAAAAAGACTATTTACTGTGGAAATAGATATTTACTGGACATTTACTGCAAAAATGCAAAGAACATCAAAGATTGATTTTATATCTTAATGTTTGCTAAGATCTTTACAATTAATTCTTCCATCCCCTTAAGTGCACCCTGCCAGGTATGGTATTTATGTTCAACCCCAATCCAGTGATATTCGCTGGGCAGCCTTACCCATTGCTACACCAGTGATACACAATCTTCAGAAACAAAAACTCTGTATGTACGCCACAACCCGATTCATTGTTAAGACAGCTGTACTCATGGCGATTCTGCTGAACCTGTGGAGTATGGCTAGTAATTAGGGTTGAATGGGGCTGTGGTGCATATTGGCAGTGTGAAGAAGTGTCAGAAGGAGATCTTGTTTCTGAAGGCTCCATGGCTATGAGATTTCATTCAATCACATACATCCTACGTGTGAATGGGCACGCACCTCAAGCAGGTAAAAATGCCATATATTATGTCTTGCAACAGTAAAAAAAAAAAACTTACAGAAAGTTTACTTTGTCTTTAAAATGTTACTAAACCCATGACCCTGCATTCACTATATCTGATCTCCCACAGTACACAAAACATTTAAATGCAATCATTTTACTAAATATAAACTGATAAATACCTTTTCTCATCAGCAGTTACAGCAGTCTTGTGACTTCTATCAGTGTCCAGCGAGCACTGGTTAAAGCTTGTGGGAGGGGTTTTCATTCTCCCTTCATTGTCCTATGAGGCTGCAGGACCCCTGACCCTCTGCCTGAACAGTGCTGGTCGGCCCTGCGCTAATCACATGCACTCTCCCAAGAAAACAAAAATCTCTCTAGCAATACACACCAAACTGAGCATGTGCAACTTGCCCCCAAGGCTCTCTTCTATCAGGAGATGGTTTGGGGACTGATCAGAGAGGGTCAGAGAAGACAGGATCAAACAGCATTTTTACACAATACAGAGGATTAACCCCAGGGCTGGCCCAAAAAATTGTGCTGCCTGGGTCCAAGAATGAAATGCTGCCCCCGCCCCCAAAAAAAATAAAGCCCACCAAAAGGCTCTCACATCCATTATTTTATATCATGATAATTAAAACTAAAATTACATTTATGAGGATGTCAGATTTGCATGCAACAGTGCCTTGTCTATAGGCAAAATTATATGACATACCATTATGTTCAATTCCAAGGGGTGGGCTAGGGCAGTATAGGGGTGGGCTAGGGTAGTATATAGACAGGCTAGGTTAGTATACGGACAGGCTAGCTTAGTATATGGACAAGCTAGGGTAGTATATGGACAGGCTAGGTTAGTATATGTACAGGCTAGGGTAGTATATGGACAGGCTAGGGTAGTATATGGACAGACTACGTTAGTATTTGGACAGGCTAGGGTAGCATATGGACAGGCTAGGGTAGTATATGGACAGGCTAGGGCAGTATATGGCCAGGCTAGGGCAGTATAGGGGCAGTCTAGAGTAGTATATAGACAGGCTAGGGCAGTATAGGGGCAGGCAGAGTGGCTCAGGGGGCAGTTGTCATCATGACACACAAAATCGCTGGAAAAAATCTTGATCACCAATTTGCTGGGTACATAGAAGAGAAGGTTCAATTTGCTGCCCCTCTCAAAGTGCTGCCTGGGTCCAATGGACCCACTGGGACCCATGTTAGGGCCGGCCCTGAATAACCCCTTAGGTTCCACAGTGAGTATAACAAGCGCTTTACTGCATATACAGATTGAATTTACTGTTGTGGGCTTAGTAACACTTTAATCTGTGCTTTTTCATAGTACTTCTCTTTAAAATGATAGTTTTTTCATATTTCATGTGGTTTTTTTCACAGTCTGGGTATAGATGGGTAGAAAATTGAATGAAATTTTATTCAGATTTAGAAAAGAACTTTAAATCAAGCATATGACAACCCCATCATTGATATGAAAACCTCCCAGCTATTATTGACATATTCTTGTTCGCTTACAGCATAGAAGGATCAGTTTTTGTAGATTGATTTCAGAATAGGTGGAAGTAACGTCCCAGTTTTGTGACCTTCATAAACACTCCCACTCCCACTTCCCTACCGTATATTTAACAAATGGCACCCATGATACTGTTTAAATATTCTGTCGTTCCGTGCATGACACATTTTTCATTGAAGCAGTTGAAGCCATTGTTTCTCTGTTTCATTGGAGCAGTCGTTTGTGTTTTGCAGCTATGGATTCAAGAAAGAAGAAGAACCTAGACTAGCAATTGTGATGCTTAGAGTAATGGATATGGATAAGAAGCAAAAAAAAAAAAGAAAGACAAGAAAATGAAGAGCTTGGTTCAAGAACTGGCTTTCGAAGATAGATCAATTTTCACACATGTCCGTGTTAACCAACTTATCCTGAGGGTTTTTTTTTAAGAATGTCTCAGGAATCTTTTAAGCAAATAGTTGGACCCCCCAATAAAAAGAAGTCTGATTCTGTGATGCACAAAGCCATAAATCCTGACTTTTTGCAACTCTGAGATTTTTGAGTGACTGGAAGAAGTTTTGTAGATTTATCATCTCAACCACTTGGACAGCTTATTACGGAAACTTGCCTTGCTATAACCAACGTGTTAAAAGAGCAGTATTTTAAGGTAAGCTTTTGATTTTATTTTTACAATTGTATTTGCAAATGTAAACAGAACATTGTAAAATAGAACAGAAACAGGATTTACAGTAAAACATTTGACATTTCAAATCATTTTTTTAAAACAAAACCTTTGTTTAAAAAAATATAAAAATGTTCTAAAAGCAAAAAAACAACAAAACATTACAGTTTAGATATAACTATAAAAATACATATATTTTAATAGCAAATAAAGTGGCAGATACCTTTAAGTTTGTGTAGTTTGGTTCTAGTGGCCAAGGCCTCTCCTGGTGCTCATAACTAGGCATATTCCGTTGACAATTGCACATCCAAGCATTAAATCATTCCTGTGCTCAAGGAGAGGAGGCTTCTCCACAATGGTGAACAGGGGGTATCTGTTTGTGTAAACACCAGGTAATGCGCCGCCGTGCTGCCTCTTGATGGACTGGGGAAGTCCCGACACACTGGAAGAACAAGAAAGCTCACAAGGGCACACTGGCCTAGCGCATTATCCTCAGTAAAATGAAATTTATTAAAATATCATAAAAACATACTCACAAACAAGTTCAGATAACAGGCATTTCAAGCACTATACGGCTATGCATCCAATCCACTGTGACTGCTGGTGTCCTGGACGGGCTGACTAATGCGACCTCAGCCTCTTCCTCAGAGCCTCAGGAGAGGTCTCGAAGCGCGTTAGCCAGCCCATCCAAGACACCAGCAGTCACAGTGGATTGGATGCATAGCCGTATAGTGCTTGAAATGCCTGTTATCTGAACTTGTTTGTGAGTATGTTTTTATGATATTTTAATAAATGTCATTTTACTGAGGATAATGCGCTAGGCCAGTGCGCCCTTGTGAGCTTTCTTGATATTCTGTTGACATGTGGATTCTGACTGTGATTAGGTGGTCATATTCATTTGCCAGTTGTGAACAGGCTGTGATGACAGGCATGATGAAGGTGAATTGAACCCTGCAATATGTGTTGCAAATGTAGCATGTTCCATTTGTCCTATGCTGATTAGTTGGTACATTAAAGGTTCAATAATTTGTTGTTGCTGAGTAGATATCATGTGCAGTCTTACAGCAACAAGGCTGCTAAATGTTTCACAGTCATCAAGCTCTTTTATAAGAGCAGCAGATGTATCCTGAAGAACGCTTTTTGGTGTCATATTCATCAGCTTTTCTTTTTTTTCCCCTCAATGTGGTGGCCTAATCTGTGCCATTCATGGTTCTTGGCTGTTCATTTTTCTGGGGAAAAAGACAAAAATATTTAGATTAATTTAAAAAAGGAATTGGGCTCCATTCACAAAGCGGTATCTTACTACATCCAAGTATGCGGTAAGATACCGCACATCATTTTTCAAAACGTTGTTAAGCATTCACTAAAGAACCCTACTAAAGTACTGCATGAGTTATTTTATGAAGTCAAGCGGTATTTTAGTAGTGAAAGCCTGCGTTAATCTACTGCCTGTGGTAGCCAGCATCCTTACCACAGGCTGTCACTAACTGGTTGTTAAGGAGTGGGCGGCCGCCAGCGTCCTTCACAACCAGTAACTGTCATCTTTGTTAATGACAGGTGGCCGCCACACTGACAGTAGAATGTAAAAAAAAATGCTGGCAATAAGAATTAGGAAAAGAAACAGCGTGGTTCCCCCTGTGATGATATCACGCGTGAGACACACACAAAGTAATGATATCATGCAGGAAGCAAGACTGACTCCATCTTGGAAAGGGAGCTACCTAAATGGCTGCTAAGCTTTGGTTTTTTTTCTCCTTTTAACACTGCCAGTCCTCAGACAAAGCTCCTTATTTCCACCCCCTTCCTTTCTGGCCAGATCAATTTCAAAGGGGCATTGGGACAAGCCAGAAAGAGATATCTGTTTGTGGCTGCCTTTACTTGAAGTGATTGTTTATCTTTAACCACTTCAGATCCGCGCTATTGCCGAAGTACGGCTCCAGCGCGGATCTGAAATGCCGGGACGACGTCCATGGACGTCGTCCCCTGTGCACGCTCCTCACGCGCCCCCTGGCGGCAGCGGCGGTGCGCGCGCGCCGCACGCTGCGCGAGCGTGCCCGTGGCTCGGGCTGACTCGATGTCCGCCCGGACCTGCCGATCTCTTTCAGGAGCCTCAGAACGGGGAACCACCGATGTAAACACGGCGGTTCCCCGTTCTGTGACAGGGGACATACCAGATCTACTGATCCCTGTCACTGGGATCAGTTAGATCTGTTATGTCCCGACCAGCCCCGCCCCCCCACAGTTAGAACACACCCAGAGAACATATTTAACCCCTTCACTGCCCCCTGCTGGTTAACCCCTTCAATGCCAATGACATTTATACAGTAATCAGTGGATATTTAAATTTCTGATCACTGTATAAATGTCATTGGTCCCAAAAATGTGTAAAAAATGTCCGCTGCAATATCGCAGTCCCGATAAAAATCGCAGATCGCCACCATTACTAGTAAAAAAAAAAAAATAATAAAAACGCCATAAATCAATTCCAAGTTTGTAGACGCGATAACTTTTGCGCAAACCAATCAATATACGCCGATTGCGATTTTTTTTTTTTACCAAAAATATGTAGAAGAATAGATATCGGCCAAAATCGATGAATAATTTTTTTTAATGGATTTGTACTTTAGCAAAAAGTAAAAAATATTGCTCTTTTTTGCAAAATTGTCGCTCATCTTTTGTTTATAGCGGCGATCAGAAATGACGCAGCGGTGATCAAATACCACCAAAAGAAAGCTCTATTTGTGGGAAAAAAAGGACGCAGATTTTATTTGGGTACAACGTTGCACGACTGCGCAATTGTCATTCAAAATGTGACAGCGCTGAAAGCCAAAAATTGGTCTGGGCAGGAGGGGGGTTTAAGTGCCCAGTAAGGAAGTGGTTAAACAAACATAACCCAAACTGATGTTTGGACATACGAGCCCATAAATTACCTAGGCAACTCTCACCTTGGGACAACCCTCTCCCTGTCTTAAAACTTACCCAAAAACTATATCATTTTATAATTTCCGTTAGAAGTATGGCAAAGAGATAAAACATACATATTTGAATGTAGAATTTCGGCCCGGATAATTCAAGTATAAACATTCACCCCTTGTTACCCAAGGAGGGATAGAACCCTCCCCAGGGCCCTAGAAGGTCTAAGAACTCTCATGTTTGGAGTCATTTGAAAGCTTTTTGCATGCTGAGATTGAATTTCTTACTGGGAGAATCCCCAGGCGGCCCAATCTTGAAATATGCTATGCATGAATTATGAAGCATGTATCGCCACGGCCCGCCCTGGACATTATCTAAGAAAACGCCCATTCATGCGACTGGCCAGAGGTATATGGCTTCACCCCTTGTCACACAGAGAAAAGGGATTGCCAAGATCAATTGTCAGTTCTCAATTACCATCAATGAAGCAACAACAGAGAACCAGGAAATCATTTTAGAAACACTGATTAGTCACGGACATTTCAAATGCAAGTATTATTTCCGTTTCATTCTGTTCTTTGCCGCTGTAATTTTGTCTCATTATTTTGTACCTTTATTTTTCTGTAAATATTTTACTGCACCTAAAACTTGACCTATTCATTATTAAACCTTATTTTGAAAAGTGTTAATTTTGTCCCTAAAGCTCTTAATGCAACTATTACGAATCTGTTCCTTTGTAGAGCGCTACTGTTTTTAAAATAATGCATCTGAATATACCTGTCTGCGGTGACAGCTGTGTTACAGGTGGTTATTCTGAAATCCTGGTATTGCTATCATACGGGTCTTCTGGCTGGCATCCAGAAGTGGTGACAGAGAAAGGGTTAATTGTTTGAATTAGCCCAGTAAGAATCGCTCTCAGGCGGCTGGCATTTAGACGGTGGTCCCGCAAACTGGGAAATCTTTGAGCTGAAAGTGGCATAGTTACGTTACCGAAAAGTGCGGTATTAGATCAGGGGGGTCTTCGGTCGCCTGTCGGTGAGGAGGGCAGCGATCTGATACCCGCGTTTGTCACACCCCCCACGCCAATTTTTTTTTTTTAAATGGCATGGGTCCCCCCCAGAATCCATACCAGACCCTTATTCGTACATGCAGCCTGGCAGGTCAGGAAAGGGAGGAGGCGAGCAAGCGCCCCTCCCTCCTGAACCATACCAGGCCACATGCCCTCAACATGGGCTGATGCCTTGGGGGAGGGGGGGATCTGCCCCTCATAAAGCACCTTGTCCCCAGATCCCACCCCCCATGTGAACGATTATGGTGTACATAGTACCCCTGCTCATTTCCAAACAAAAAAGTGTAGTGTAAAAAATTACAGTAGGGAGTACTTAAAACTAAAATAAGTAGGATGAGAACCAGCGAAGAGTACAATCATGGAGACCAAAAGTGTGGAGTTTTTGAGGAGGAGAGGGTGGTCAACAGTATCAAAGGCAGCAGAGAGGTCCAGGAGTAGGAGTACAGAAAAGTGTCCATTGGTTTTGGCTGTTAGTATATCGTTTGTTAGTTTTAGGAGAGCAGTTTCTGTGGAGTGTTGAGGACGAAAACCAGACTGAAGGGGATCAAGAAGGCTATTATCAGCAAGGTGGTCGCACAGTCACTTGTAGACCAGACGTTCAAGGAGTTTGGATAAAAAGTGGAGCAAGGAGAGGAGGTGGAAGTTGTCAAGATTGGATGGGTCCAGGGAGGGCTTTTTAAGTATGGGGCTGACTAGTGCATGTTTTAGAGAGTTGGGAAAGATGCCAGAAGAGAGGGAGAGATTAAAGATGT
>BLSH010389339.1:519434-537836 GCA_018402905.1 Glandirana rugosa
ACTTCGTGTGACGTAAGCAGAAAAGAGAGGTCAAAGAGATTCCTACCGACACTATATGGCCGGGGAACCTGGCCATAGTTCAGTTGGAAAGAACTACTGAAGAGACGGACCGATGGGATGAAAGAGAGAAGACTTTAGGGGTGTTAGTAAGAGTCACTGAAGTTGTAGGGATAATTATGATTGTGAGGACGATGCAGGTTTGAAGAGTCAGATTGGAGGAGGAAACTGGACTTCGTTACCTATGTACGGGGATGAGTGAGACTTCCGTTATGCGAACTAGATCAAAAGAGGGTGGATACGTGAGGTACGTTGGAGAGAGAGTGAAGCTAGTAAGGTAGTGATCAGAGAGAGGGAATGGATAGCTGGAGAGGTTGCATGGAGTGCATAGGTGGGAGAAAACTAGATCAAGCGTATTGCCTTCAGAGTGAGTAGGGGCATGTATCCATTGCTTCAGGTCAAAGGAGGAGGTTAGACTGAGAAGTTTGGACGTAGCAGGAGTGTTAGTATTAATAGGGATGTTGAAGTCACTGAGAATGATTGTGGGGATTTCAGAAGAGAGAAAGTAGGGTAGCCAGGCAGAGAAGTCATCAAGAAAGGTTGACTTGATACCGGTCCAAGGGGCCGGTATATCACAGCCATCCTTAGAGAAACTGGAGAGAAAAGACGAATGCAGTGTGCTTCAAAAGAGGAGAGTGACAGAGAGGGAGGTGGTTGAAATACCTGAAAGTTGCTATGAGGGGCTAGAAGGATTCCAACACCACCTCCCTTACGTCCACTGGAACTGGGGGAGTGTGTCCAGAGAAGACCACCATGGGATAGGGCAGCAGAAGACGCAGTGTCGGATTCATGAAGCCAGGTTTAGAGTTAGCAATAAAGAGGTCATGGAGAGAAGTGAGTTTGTTACAGACAGAGTAGGAATTCCAAATGGCGCAAGAGAAAGGGAGTCTGGTCTTGGGGAGAAGAGAAATGGGCACTAAATTGTGTAGATTGCAGCTGCTGCCAGGGGGTGTGGGGTAATGGGTGTGTTGAGTACAGTTAAATGATGGAGGCCCAGGGTTTGGGGATATATCTCCAGAGGTTAGGAGAAGCAGAAGGGTGAGGGAGGTAATGTGGGAATGCGATTTATATGAAGGGATATGCCCCAGTGTCCTGGAGATTTTTTGTGTGTGTGTGGATGTAGAATAAGTAGGAGTTGGTGGTGCAGTAATAAGGAGAGGGCAGAAGTGAGGGTGATCTATATATAAGCTGTGGGGTGGAGAAGAGGGGTGAAGGAGAGTTAGCTTAAGGATAGAGGATAAAGTTGTCAGAAGGAATGGTAGAGAGTGCATGTTGAACGAGCTGAAGGGATAAACAAGGTCACCTGTTGCCTGTGTGGTGATTTTCAAAGCATTTTCTTATGTTCATTTGCTTTGTGCATTCGTTGAAGTGCAGAGTCTGAAGTGTTCCCACTTATAGAAATAGCCCCACTTTGAGAAAGAGACACCACAGCAAGTGTGCCCCCTTGGATCTTTTTACTATAATTATAAGGGGTACTTCAGAATAGTAATGTTGGCAATTGTTAATGCCAAATATAAGTTTATATGCAGTATCTGGACATTGGTCAAAATGGATGAAATTCACATCTTGGGAAAAAAGTGAATTACAAAGATGCCTCAGAATTGGTAATTCGAACCTCCTGCCTGCAGAAGTGACTTTAGATGGATTGAATTTTGTATTTGTGGGAGACAATTAATTTCTTCTGCACAATCACTTTCCTAAACCATTTTCCATGAGAAACTTAAGCGCATATCAGAACATGGATTACTACAGACTATCAAGAGCAAGACATGTGGTGGAGAATGCCTTTGAGATCATGGAAAACTGCTTTTGCATATTCCAGCTATTAACCCTGGATTAAATAAAATTGATGATATAGTAGAATGCTGTTGTGTCTTGCACAACTTCTTACAACACCAAACTACCAATTACATGCCGAAAACTTCCATAGACCAGGAAGACACTGTAGCTCCTGGTGAATGGAGAACAGACAGTAAGAATCTGGTGAACTTGGCAGCAGAGTGCGCTCAATTGTCTACTACCTCAGCTCAACAAAACAGAGAGAACTATTGGCAATACTTTGTTGACAATGGTGCGGTTTCATAGAAAAAACGAATAGTTATCTTTTTTTTTGTAAATATCAAACGAATACTTTATAGACGGAATAGAGGGATATAGAGGAATGTGAATTCAAGGAGTAGCAAGAATTCTTGGAAGTTTCCAGATCTGATAGAAAAAATAGACTTTCAAAACACCACAATCATGGGACACATTGACAGCATCCACTCCGGGCCCAGATCTTTTTGAAGCTTTTATATTCTTAAACTCCTTCTCAAGCATGTTCACACCATGAACTCATCACGTTCTTCTACAATTCATGTGATTCAGTGCGGTGAGATTTGAGTTATTCATGTTGAATGGCTCAAATCGCACTGCATCCACACCAATGTCATGCATGCAGCAATTTTGGGAATGCATTGCAACTGGATCACATGGTTGCTAATCGCTATATACAAAGTGACCTGATGCAGGCAAACACACTGCATTTTTTACCTGCTAAGGGGTGTTGTTAAGATTGCACTGACACCCACTGCAGATCACAAGGGCAGTGCAATTTGAATGCTGTCAGGGAAACGCGCACGGATTGCGGATTTCCCACACCCTATTCTAGTGTAAACAGAGGCTAAAGTACATTGCGTAGGTTTGCAATCTTGCCTTTCATGTACTCCTCATTGGCTTTCGGTTTAACAGCTTTGCACAATCCTGCCAACGTTTTGTATGCCTCATCCCTGATTTAACATTCCAGAGGCATGAATTTTCTCAGTGTACATTTCAATAAACTGAGGTATAAAATTTGTAAGTAAGTTTATCCCCCATACCTGTAAAATAAGCGTAAACCCTATTGTCAATAACAAACTTATACAACAATAAGATACAACACATGCATGACCATAATGGAAAAAAACTATGAAACTTTTGCCATTTACTAAAAATCACAAGGAATATGATATTATGGCAGAGCACAAAACGACAAGACCTTTCTGGTAAAAGGAAAGATTCTTAAAGCGGAGTTACACCCTATTAAAAGTCAGCATCTACAAAAAGTATAGCTGCTGACTTTTAATAATCGGACACTCACCTGTCCCAGGCTCCAGCGATGCAGCCGCCCGCATCGTTGCTGTTCTCCATCTCCTCCGTGCGGCACCGACATCACAAGTGTGATGCACGCGTTGCGCTGCGTGCTGTAAATAGCCGGCAAATCTTTTTGGATCTGTGACGTGTCCCAGAAGATCGCTGGGTGGGAGCGGGGAACGTGAACTTCCTTCCAAGGGCCAGGAGAGGAAGTGGAACTGGAACCCTGTTAAAGCGGAAGTTCCACTTTTGGGTGGAACTCCAGACCTGCTGTAGCCCCGCCTCTTCTCTCTCCTGGGGTCTGCACACAGAAGATGGCGAAGCAGCAGGAGGTGACTGGCGGGCACAGGAGTGAAATGGAGCTTCCAGAACCACACAGAGAAGAAAGCATTGAGTATGTCTTTGGAGGAAATGGTCAACATCCTAACAATGAAAAATTATGAAGGAAAGCTTGCAGGTTATAGTGAGCCAAATGCAAGGAAAGATCTAATTATAGAGAAGGTTGTGAAAGTTCACAGAAGAAAGTCTGGGGTGAGAAGTACCAAAGAGCAGCTCAGGGAGCACTGGTCTGACTTAAAGTGGTAATGCATGTTTTTTTTGCAGTATGGCAAAAAAATCTTCAGCATGCAGCTTCCCCTGAAGCCCCCTCTAAATTTTTACCTTAGCCTGATCTCGATCCAGGGATGTGCATGAGAGCCGAGGCTCAGGTAGGGAAACAGGAGCCAATGACAAGGAACGTGGGAGCGGGGACGAGCCCTGTCATGTGTGTCTTATGAACATACAGAGCAGGGCTTAGTAGCGAGCATGCACATGCAAACAGAGGTTGGTCCTGGTCAGTGCTCCAGACAGACTTTACCACGGACCCCCCCACAGTGCTCCAGCCTGCACCACGCACTATACCCACACCCCCCTGTCGCTAGCTCACTCACCCTGTGCTGACAGTTGTAGGCGGCATTAGTGGCTTCATCCCCCAGGCTCCTCCATGTCCTGGCGATGGTTTCATCTCCAGGCTCCTTCGTGTCCCGGCGGCTTCATCCCCCAGGCTCTTCCTTGTCCCTGCTCCATTGGTCGGGCTTCCCATGTGTCTCCTTGGCCGTACATCTCCTCCTCCGGTGACAATAGTGAATATTCAATCAAAAAACCATGTGTGTAACCTGACGCTTTAAAATTAAATAGTAGTGTTCACACGGTCCTCACCCGACGGCGTTTCGTCGGAAAGGACTTCTCACCCCAGAAGAAGTCGTTTTCAGACAAAAGGCCGTCAGGTGAGGACCATGTAAATACCACTATTCGATTCTTAATTTGACAAATCATTTTAACAAATTGCCTTGTAAGTGTGCACTCTTTTATCCAAATAAACCTTTTTGCTTCGAAGTTACACTATGTGGAGCCTTTTGTCTTTGCACATACTCATCGTCTTGTGACTACAACACTTGGATTCTGCGGATTCCATCTGCCAACACGTGGAACGGACGCAAGCCCTCCATTGATCCTGGGACCCAACTACAGTGGATTGCAACAGGGGTATATCCCCTTACAAGCCTAACTGACCCACTAGCCATATGGCTATGTGTGTCCACCTTATCTGGTAAGCGCACAATCTTACTACTTCAGTTTTTTGTTACACACATATACAGTATATGATCATCACTGGTTCAGTATTACCACCCATATTTTCAGAGTTACACAAACTTTCCTTTATTGCTTGCACTTTAATCACTTCTGTCACTTAATTTGGGTCATTATTATTATTATTATTATTATACAGTATTTATATAGCGCCGACAGTTTGCGCAGCACTTTACAATATTAGGGCAGACAGTACAATACAATACAATTCAATACAGGAGGAATCAGAGGGCCCTGCTCGGTAGAGCTTACAATCTAGGAGGGAGGGTTAAATGATACGAGAGGGAAATAACTGTGGGGGGATGGGTTGATTGAGAATAAAAAGTGCAGTTGTTAGGTGGCGGCAGGATAGGCTTCCCTGAAGAGAAAAGTTTTCAGGGATCGCCTAAAGGTGGTAAGATTTGGGGATAGTCTGACAATTTGGGGTAGGGAGTTCCAGAGGATGGGAGCAGCTCGGGAGAAGTCTTGGAGGCGAGTATGAGAGGAGGTGATGAGGGAGCTGGAGAGCAGGAGGTCTTGGGAGGAGCGAAGAGGACGGTTAGGTTAGTATTTTGAGACTAGGTTGGTGATGTAGCTGGGTGCAGAGTTGTGGATGGCTTTGTAGCTCATGGTTAGTATTTTGAACTTAATTCGTTGGGCGAGTGGCAGCCAATGGAGGGATTGGCAGAGAGGGGTGGCAGACGTTGAACGGTTTGTAAGGTGGATAAGTCTGGCAGCGGCATTCATGATGGACTGGAGGGGGGATAGTCTATTTAAAGGTAGGCCAGTGAGGAGGGAGTTGCAGTAGTCGAGGCGAGAGAAGACCAGGGAGTGAATCAGGAGCTTTGTGGTTTCATTGGTTAGGAAGGGACGTATTTTAGAGATGTTGCGGAGGTTGAGGCGGCAAGCCTTGGAAAGTGATTGGATGTGTGGCCAAAAGGAAAGTTCAGAATCCAGGATGACACCAAGCACCCTAGCATGTGGGGATGGGTGGATGGTTGTGCCATTGCTCTTGACAGTGAAGTCAGGGGAAATGGCATTTGGGGGAGGAAATATTATGAGTTCGGTTTTGGACAAGTCATATCCAAGACCCTGCATATGAACTTACGAATGGGCATTTATTTATGGACATTTGTCGTTTAAACTTATATTTATTATGAAATAATATTTACCATAGCGCTGCACTTATTTTTCTCATGTTGTATTGCACTATATGTCTAGTGGAGTGGTAGCTGCTTACTTGTCCCTTTGTGCAATTTTATTTACATATCAATAGTGAATATTCATTCACTATTCTCACACAACTGGGTGAGCTTGGAGTGCAGTGCTCTGCGCCCGAGCCCACCCTTTTTTGAAGCCTATTAGAGCCTCTGGCTCTAATCACGTGCTTCAAAAAAAAAAAACACCCCCCCATTAGAATCCATGTGTCCAGCACCCTGCATGTAGATTAGGGGGCCAGACACATGGATGAGGGGGCGCCTATGCCCCCCTAATGGGCGAGCCGCCACTGGTCCCGGTCCTGGCAGTGGTCCCAAGTGATGGAGTCCTAAGGTCAAACAAGCGCTTACTGACCCATTACAGTGTAGCGAGTCCTAATTTTCTGGGGTGTTCTCTTTTTAAGAGGAGCATGTGGCAGTGCAAGCACTCGGATGATAGTAAACTGCACCGGAGCAAAGAGCAGAGAGAATTTGTATTTGAAACTTAATATTGTGTGAACTTGGAGCACTATTTTCACACTTTGTTAAAAAAAATTATTATTGGAGCACTTTGATTATAGTTGGGAGAAATGTCATAATTGCATAAAGTTGGTTGATATTGTTGGTTACATTGCATTAGTGTTTTATAATCACTTTATTTAGCGCCGCTCACTATATTGAGTATAGGTTCATATTTGTGCATTAAGTAGGGAGCACATTTAGATATAGAATCCTATGCGCTACCACTTATTATAAGAAATAGGAAGCAGCTGCTCACAACTTAACAATGTGTCCCCACATCTAAAATACAGTTGTTTAAAAATATGAAAAAGTGGCGCTATGCTTCGTGTTTTATAATCACTTTATTTAGCGTTGCTCACTATAGGTTGATATTTGTGCAATAAGTAGGGAGCACAATTTTTGAGTGGCAGCTGGGGAAAACTGAATCATTGCACATTCCAAGGAGCTGGTAACACTTTTTTTCTTTAAGATGTTTGTTCTACAGCTACTACAAGTATAGTCTGTATTAAAACAATTTCTATATTTGTGAATGCAATTCTATTTATGAATACTATTTCTGAACAAACTTTCAGAAGAATGATCATTGTTGTGTTTCCGGGGTAAAGTTTGGCAGGCTCTTGCGCACTACAATTTTTACGGTTTTCTACAATCAATTCCACTACTCACACTTTGAAAATCGCTTGTTTGTGAAAAAATTCCAACATGACCATTTGTTTTTCATGCCATTAATATTTGAATTTTGATCATCAAATTTATCCCACTACTATTTATGAAGTCAAACGATTGAGTGTTTCAATAGAATTTTCATTCGATTTTCTACCCAGCTTTAGTCCTGTTCAGTCATAGATGATTCAGTTATTTTTTTCGTTCAACCATAAAGTTGAATGAAAAAAATCTGACCTGATTCCCCCATTAAAACATTCAATGTGGATGGGAGAATAAAGCATTCACTTTGTAAAATAAGCATACACTTTGGAAAGTGAACCTTCACCTTTTTAAATAAACAGTCTCTCTCTACTTCTTTAGTTAATCAACCACTGTGAGTTTCAAAGTTAAATGTCCATGTCTGTATAGACTGTACACTGCCTTGGTAAAATCTGGATTTTCCAAGGAATTTCCAGTGGGAGTAAAGCAGTGTCCTGCCCACTTAAAAATAGGTGAGAGGTTTCGTATTCCTCTAATCGCTAGTCCGGCACAGAGACTATTTAGAATCAGCATGGTTTATTTCCGGAACTTTCAGTTTCACTTCATCTTTTATATGTCAGAGCCACACAAGTATTATGCTGTGGCTCCATTGGATTGTGAGCCCCTAGAACGATTTGTTAGTATTAACCACTTCACCCCCAGAAGGATTTCCCAGGTTAGGACCAGTGCACTTTTTGCGATTTGGCACTGCGTCGCTTTAACTGACAATTGCGCGGCCGTGCGACGTTGTACCCAAACAAAATTTGCGTCCCTTTTTCCCCACAAATAGAGCTTTCTTTTGGTGGTATTTGATCAACTCTGTGTCATTTCTGAACATAAACAAAAAAAGAGCGTAAATTTTGCAAAAAAAAACAGTTTTTCTTACTTTTTGCTAAAATACAAATCCAAAAAAAATATATAAAAAAACATTTTCCTGACAGACTCATGGCAGCATACGTATGGCTTAACCCCGCCTCCTCTCCACTCCTATAGGACCCCACTCCCATAAATTTGGGCTCAGAGCCAGAGGCAGTGTTCCTTTTTTGTCCTCCTCATGAAGACCAGAATGATTGAAGTCTTACCTTGGATAAAGTGTCCACGATGGAGGCCTGGTTGTTCGGCAAGCTGTGCCCCAGAAGATGTGTGCCGTCTCCAGCAATTCCCATCCGTTGGCGGGTTGGAGAAGGGCGATAGATGCAGTCCCATGTAAATCCCCAGCAATCCTCAGCGGTGAGTGGGGTGAAGAGGGGTGATGGATGCGGCACCATGTGTAATCTCTAGCAACCCCCAGCCATGAGCAGGGTGGAGAAGGGTGATAAAAGGAAATGCGAACCCAAGGGCGCTTGTGTGCAATGTTGCCCACTGTCAGCTTTTAACACCAAAGTAAAAACCAGCAATATTGTCTATGTTGAAATTGGTAAAAAAACAGGACCAGCCTGGGTTACTATAAGCCGGGATGCTCATTGCTATACAGGCTGGTTGACAGTACTCCCTGGTGGAACCAGAGAGGTGACATGATTAACCACTTCAATACCAAGCCTGTTTCTTGAGTTCGGTGCTTACCAGTTAAAAACAGTTTTTTTTTGCTATAAAATTACTTAGAACCCCCAAACATTATATTTTTTTTTTCCTAACACCCTAGAGAATAATATGGCGGTCATTGAAAAAATTTATGTCACACCGTATTTGCGCAGCGGTCTTACAAGCGTGCTTTTTTTTTAATAAATTCAGTTTTGTTAGTTAAAAAACAAGAAAACAGTAAAGTTAGGCCAATTTTTTTCCATAATGTGAAAGATAATGTTACACCGAGTAAAATGATACCCAACATGTCATGCTTCAAAATTGCGTCCGCTTGCGGAACGGCGATAAACTTTGCAAATTAAAAATCTCCATTGGCGATATTTAAAAAATTCTACAGGTTAGCAGTTTTGCGTTACAGAGGAGCTCTAGAGCTAGAATTGTTGCTCTCGCTCTAACGATCGCGGCGATACCTCACATGTGTGGTTTGAACACCGTTTTCATATGTGGGCGGGACTTACGTATGCGTTCGCTTCTGCGCGCGAGCTCGGCGGGACGGAGCGCTTTAAATTTTTTTTTTTTTTTTAATTATTTATTTTGCTTTTTACTTTTTATTTTTACACTGTTCTTTAACAAAAAAAATTTTGATCACTTTTATTCCTATTACAAGAAATGTAAACATTCCTTGTAATAGAAAAAAGCATGACAGGTCCTCTTAAATATGAGATCCGGGGCCAAAAAGTCCTCAGATCTCATATTTACACTCAAATGAAAAAAAAAAAAAAAAAAAAATCTGAAAAAAGTGACAGAAAAAAAAAATCGGGCCCTTTAAGACCGTTGGGAAGACGTCATTTCTGACGTCATTTCCGCCGGTCGTGTTATGGAGCCGAGTGAGCGGCTTCGATGACCGGAAAGCGGCGGGAGGGGGGGGGCACCTCTCCCGCCGCTGATAAAAGTGATCTTGCGGTGAATCCGCCGCTAAGATCACTTTTATCTTGCAACGAATCGCCTGCTGAAAAAAACGGTATCTGAATGGTGCCTGCAGCTGCAGGCACCATTCAGATATCACCACTCAAACCCAAGGACGTCATATGACGTCCGGCGGTACGGAAGTGGTTAAGCGGTGTCGCGAAACATGTCGTCACCACTATCCAGTACCTGCATTGCAGACACCAGGAGCGAACATACCAGTGAGAGCTCTTGCTGCGGCCCCTCCCTGCCTTGGTCTCTGCATACTAGTGAGGCAGACGTCACCTCCACTGCACAGCCTACATCATCTCCAGTGGCTCTGTGAGGACACTGTGGCTCGATCTCCTTCTGGATCACGCATCACCATAGCCCAGGGAAACCTCCAGTTCCACCAGGGAGGACTGTCAACCAGCCTGTATAGCAACGAGCATCCCAGCTCCTTCCCAAGCCTGCCATGGTTTTATATGTAAGTCTTCAATAAACTTTCTACTTTTTTATAGTAACCCAGGCTGGTCCCGTTTTTTACCAATTTCAACATAGACAATATTGCTGGTTTTTACTTTGGTGTTAAAAACTGACAGTGGGCAACACTGCACACAAGCGCCCTAGGGTTCGCATTTCCTTTTATTTTTTGTACTCCCACCCCGGAGCTGAACCTAGGCTGCAAGGTACCTGCAGCAAGTCACTCAGTCCCCTGTGTGTCCACAAGTCACAATATATAATCAGCGCCTAATCCTTTTTCATTTTCTGGAGAAGGGTGATGAATGTGGTCCCATGTAAATCCCTAGCAGTCCCCAGCTGTGAGTGGGGTGATGGATGCGGCATCATGTGTAATCTCCAGCAACCCCTAGCCATGAGCGGGGTGGAGAAGGGTGATGGAAGCTTTTCCATGAAGAGCTCAAGCCTGGCCATTGGCAGACAAAGCAGCAGTACGGCCTAATAGCCTATCTAAGAGCAGGCGGCCATAAACACCCTGAGCCCATGCCGCAACAACGTCTTCTGTATCCAGGCGTAATCGCGGGGGATGCCGTGTGCGGTGACGTATACCTTTTTTATTGCATACTCCATGGCAGAAGTTTGTGTGTTTATCTGTTTGTCTGTTTTTTTTTTTTCCTGGCTTTAACGTCTTCCAGCCCGTGGTGGCTGGAGCGCACCTGCGTTCCAAGCCGCCGCTCTCTCTTCTGGTCAAGTGTCCCTGGGTTACTCCTGCCCAGGGACTCAGCACATGTGTGCTGTGGGCAGCAGTGCCATCATAGCAATGGAGAAATTCAATCAACGATCAGTACTGTTGATTTTGGGATTTTCTCTGTGGACAGCTTGCAGCAGTCTCCAATGCTGTGTGCATTCATCACAGGTATATGCTCTGCAATACAACCTTGTGTGCTGTCTTGGTATGATTGTATTACCTGTGCAGGTTGGATATCTGTGCAGTTCACACTACAGATGTATTACTGCTCCCCCTTGTGTAGCAAGTTTGAGAGGGTGTTTAACCCTTTTCTTTCCTCGCTTGCCTGGGAACACTTTTGGGTTCTTAGTCCTTTCCTTTCTACCCTATTTTGTGCTTGTTTTTGTGAGTCCTTCTAGGTCAAATTGACAATACACGGCATGAGATCAGTAAGACCTCTTCAGGTCACAACACCAACTTTCTTCATCCAGATTTAGTCATCATAAGTCACTGTCAAGATCCAGCCTTCATAGCAGAAGCTCTGAATCCTTCTCTAGGCACCACACTCACCGCTATGTCAGCCGCTCCAAGGAAGGAGCCTGCTGGGCTTACGGGATTCAGGTCCCAGAGGGCAGGTCTCTGTGTGAGCAATATTATGCCCGAGAGGTTGGAGAAAAGGATTTCCATCAAATTAAGTCTCTGGTGAGGCGCGGGGTGCAAGGACCCCCTTAAGAGTAGGGTATAAGCTACATGCAATGCTCACTAGCCGTGTTTCTCCCACTAGGATGGCTAGGAAGAGCGGGAACCATCCCAACCATGCCATCCATCTATGAGGACCTCAGACAGTGAGGCAGGGAGAGTCAGCTTGCCCTTGTGGTGCCCTTTTGGTCAAAGTTATGAAGAGGGCATTTGCATGGGTAGAACCTATAGAGTCTCCTGCAAAGCAAGAGGAAGTTCTGTAAGCACCTTGGGTTCCGTTTTCCTCCAGTGCGATTTGTCATGCATTCCAATTTATGCGACTTAAAGTTGCAGCAACTCTGGAAAGGTTCCTGCACTACTTCAGTGCAACTTTGATGCAGCTCTGACCCAGAGACTGTAAAGTTGGATCGGGGGCTGCACTTAGTCACATTGGAGTTGCACTCCAGAGCCGCGCTCTGAATCGTGCGACTTTGGGGTCGCAATAGTGGAGACGTAGCCTCAGAGAGAGTGTTCTATTCTCCCCATTCCTAACGGAACTAGGGGACATCATTTTGGATGAGCAAGGTCGCAAGATATACCTCCTTTCTGAGCAGGCCAAGCTCTATCCATTCAGGGATAAGGATGTGAAGCATCGAAAGGCTGCCTCTCTAGTTGTTGAAGTTTGATAAGGCAAGCAAGCTGGTCGCTCTTCCCTGGAAGATGCAGGGATTGTATTATGTAAGGTCTCTGGTGTGGCAAAGTGCTGTTGTGCCAGTCCCAGAAGGCGGAAGATTTCTGGGCATGTTAACTTGCATGGTTACCTGAATCTGAGTCAGTCTTCTCCCCACCTGCGCACTTTCAGTATCTAAAATTATCGGCACTATGGTGTCTATGTAGCCAATGGTCAAGTGGACGCTCTGGAGAATGCGGTCCTTCCAGAAGGGGTTTCCCCAGCAGTGGGAGCCAGGAAGTAGAATGCAGGTCATCTACAAGGCCTCAGTCATGAGAAAGCCCTAGGTGGCTGCAACGGAGAAAGGTATTTATTGGCCATTCCATTGCCCCATCTCCTGCTTCACAATCACGTTTGATACCAGCGATACGAAATGGGGGGACTTACTGCCTATCAGGGATAATGCAGGACAGGTGGGGCTGTCAGTTTCACAAGAGTGTGCAAACATTCTGAAATTACTGCCAGCCTTCTGCACCCTACAAGCCAGTTATGCCTTGGACTCAGAAGAATCTAACCGACATCTCATCGGTGTATGTCCCCGGAATCCTGAATTATTCTAACAGGCTTTCTTTCCAGAGTCCAACTGAAACGCAACAAATGGTCTCTCCATGTGGTAGTTTTCAGGCAGGTCCCTGGGGGCCAGTCCAAAATCAATCTGTTTGTCTCCCTGTGCACCAAGGAGTTGGAGAAGTTTTATACTGTTGGAAGTACAAAAGTAAAGTTGCTTGGTACTGTAACCTACATATATACATTATAACTGTCTATACCAGTAAGTGGCACTGCAGTATTAGTGTGTATTCTGTGTTATAATATTATCACAGGATGTAGCTTCTGTATCTAAGTATGGGCTTGTATAGTTCCTGTTCCTATCTCCATGCTAGAAGACATGTTCTGCTATTTCTCCATGAAAGTAAAGTATTCTGTAAAGTATATCACTCAAAAAGCTTCCAATGCACGATATCATGATATCTGCTAACATATACGCAGGGCTGGTATCTCCAAGGCTTCAGGACAGGGGCCTGACGGATTATTGGATATGCAGCGGGATATATGCGATTCTTCCTGTTCCAGTCAACCTCTGGTTTTTGTGAAGGTTCAAAACAGAAGTCGCAGAGGTAGAGGCAGAGATGCCATATTCGCCATGGCTCCCTGTGTTAGTGCGGATCAGCTACCGGAAACCAGAGCCCATTCCCCTCAGGCCAGACCTTCTGTCACGACCTAGGCTCAGACTTTGGAGTAAGCAGAGGCTTCCCAAATGGTACCTCCCTCTTGTTCTCGACTCCCTCTGGAATTGGAACACAGTATTCTAAGAATGTCCCTACAAGACCTCTGTCAAATTCACCTTTCTCGCGGCTATCACGTCGGCATATAAAGCCACAATCTGAGGGATCGCCAAGGAGAACCTATCTTAAGACTCTTTCCAGAGTGAGTGGTGCTGTTGCCTATGCTCGACTCGAATCTCAAGATGACATTATTTCATGGGTACCAAGAAATTGTTCTGATAACCTTTAGAGTACTAACATACATCCTTTAGACATGGGAGAGGTCATGTTGTGAAATCCAGAGTTGGCTCTCAGCAATACCCTTTCTTTTACAAACAAGTGATCTGACTTTTGCGCTACTATGAGTGACTTGGCAAGTGTAAAGCAAATGTGAGCTATGTATAAGATGGCCTTTTCTTTGGTTCTAGGAATCTCACAGATATTATTATATCTGCAAGCTATAGCTTCCTTCAGGCTTTAGAATGCTTGTTCATTTTTCGCCGAAAAGAACATGGGAAATGTGCCTCATCTAGGATGATGGTGGCACGGGTTGTCTGGGCCATCCAACAGGCTCAGGGCTGAGGGCTTGGCTCTCTGGAGGTGAACCAGAAGTGTGTCTACATCTCGGGCAGCTTCGCAGCATGTGGTTCCCAATGTAGTCTGTAGGGCAGCCTTGCGGCCCTCAATCAATGCATTTATGGCTCATTATTATGCAGAGCCTGCTTCGTTATTCTCTGTTTATTGTGGCTTGAAGGGCCTGTCTGTTGATGGTACGAATTAAGCCTTTGGTTCA
This sequence comes from Glandirana rugosa, assembly GCA_018402905.1. Taxonomy (NCBI): domain Eukaryota; kingdom Metazoa; phylum Chordata; class Amphibia; order Anura; family Ranidae; genus Glandirana; species Glandirana rugosa. The sequence goes on from BLSH010389339.1 coordinate 533,728, forward strand.
GCATTGCCCGCCCATGAGGTGTATGGTTAGTTAAATCCCATACGTATGTTGCCATGGAGTCTGTCAGGAAAACGGAAAATTTCCTATCAAATATTTACCGTAATTTTCCTTTCCTGATGGACTCCATGGCAGCAGGAGTTCCCACCCCAGTGTCAGAAGTAGGCTAGTTACGGAACACGGCCTCTGGCTCTGAGCCCATATTTATGGGAGTGGGGTCCTATAGGAGTGGAGAGGAGGCGGGGTTAACCCATACGTATGCTGCCATGGAGTCCATCAGGAAACAAAAATTACGGTAAGTATTTGATAGGAAAATTTCAGGTTTTTTTTCATCAGTTCTGGCCAATTTATATTCTTCCTCATATTTTTGGTATAAAAAATCGCAATCAGCGTTTATTGATTGCTTTGCGCAAAAGTGGCCGCGTTTACGGATGATGAAAATTCATTTCTTGGGTTTTGATTTTATTTTTATTTTTTACTAGTAATGGCGGCGATCTGCGATTTTTAGCGGTACTGCGATATTGGGGCAGACATGTCGGACCATTTTGACACTTTTTTGGGACCAATGACATTTATAAAGCGATCAGAAATGTAAATATCCACTGATTACTGTATAAATGTCATTGGCAGTGAAAGGGTTAACCTGCAGGGGGAGATCTAGGGGTTAACAGTGTTCCCTAGGCGTGTTCTAACTGTGGGAGGGCTGGGCTGTTATGGACATACAAGATCTAACTGATCCCAGTGACAGGGGTCAGTAGATCTCCTATGCCTGCACTGACAGTGCGGGGAACCGCCATGTTTACATTGGCGGTTCCCTGTTCTTTTTGCTGTGGCCGCTCATCGCGGCTCGCTGGCGGACATCGGGTCTGCCCGAGCCACGGGCACACTCCTCCGGAGTATGGCGGGCGGGGGGCAGGCATGCGCCACTCCGCAAATCGCCGTTTATTTACGGCGATTCGCAGGGCGCATCCACACTGCCGCAGTAAATATACTGCGCGCGGTGTGGAAGCGGTTAATTAAGGACTGTTTTAGTTGTTAATAGGGTCTTTGTGCTGGGCAATATTTTTTACGTTCTTTTATAAAATATATCCAATAAAATCAAATCACTTCATTAATTTAGGGCCAAATGTATTATGCTCCATGTCTTTGGTAAAAAATCCCAATAAGTGTATATTAATTGGTTTGTGTTTTAAGTTATAGAGCCTATGATCTATGATCTATCAATCAGTCCTGATGTACTGACAGCCTATCTCATTTCTGGAGGCCCTTAAAATGCCAGGACAGTACAAATACCCCACTATTTTTGTAAAGTAGACAGTCTGAGGTATTTAGTAAGAGGCACTGCAAGTTTTTATACGTTGTAATTTTTTTTGTGACAGTATGATTTAAACTTTTTTTTAACATTTCTTACTATGTTTTTCTTTTTTACTATTTTACATTTTGTCATCATTGCAGTTCAGTGTCACCATAGTGACACTGTACTACTCTGGGAGGGTAATCAGGGATTCTTTTTTTTTTTTACACTTTGATTGCTGTTACAGTGATGATCACTGTAACAGCAAAGTTTTGAACTGCCATGAATGGGTTTCATTCATAAAGGCTATGATTGCTATTGTGATGCTGTAATTGGCCCACAGCTATCACATGGTACAGGGTACTGTGATTGGCCCAGGTACCATGTGACAGCTGTGGGACAATTTTGTTTCTAAAGTGAATATCTCCTTTAAAGAGGAAGTAAACCCTGATGGGTTTTACTTCCTCTTCGTTGCTCTGCATTACCCTGCAATGTAAAAGTATAATAGGATAGTATGCATCGCATACTAGCCTATTATGTGACACTTACCTGCATTCGAAGCCCGCGCTGTAACCACAGTAGGAAGCGTCCATCTTCGTCCCTTTTCCTTCCGGGGCTGCGGACTCCGGCTCTGTGATTTGCCGAAGCTGCGTGACGTCACTCTTGCGCAACTTTTGGATACAGATTCTCCAAATCATGGTTCACAACGGATTCTTCAATGTATATATGTCAATACAGTTCAAATAGCATAATTGGAGCATTGTCGTACTCAAACTCAGGATAACTGAGCCATCCCTCCCCAAAGGGAAAAGCACACAGAAAACTTTCCATGGGACCTCTCCTTAACAGACTGTCGACCCAGAAGTCCCAAACCCTGGCTACTTCCACCTTATAAAGAGATACATTAGTTCACCACTCCAGACTAGCAGGAGCAGCCCTTAAAGGGGTACTCTACCTGCCTACAAGTTAACAATGCAGAAGGATACAGGGCTTACAGTAATTTAAATAGGTTGGTAGAGGCGGACATGGAGAAGGTACTATGTGACAAACCAAGTTCCTGGGCGTTGTCAGGTACCCAAGCCTTTTGCTTAGGGTCCAGTTTGGTCTTATCTCAACTCTGCACTCCACCCCTGAAAGACAATAGTGTACTTTAACAAATTGGTAGCACACAATGAAAAATAATTACATTTCCACAAGAGTGTTGTCTGCTGTCATACCTTGATGACATTTTATTTAGTGACTACACCATTATGGTGAACAGAGGTGACAGATACTTTATATCCTGTACATCGGTGGAATATCTAATGTTTTTGTCACCTGGGGCAGATTCTAAGTTAACAACTCATCTACACGTCAAAATAATTTTCAGTAATAACCATAAAATGAATACTAATAGGCAGGAAAAATAGAAACAGTGGAGATTTTTATTATTTAAATGTTGCATATATAATCCTGCTAGTAAGAAATAAAATTCAAGGGCATAATAGCAGTGCATGTAGTTTGCGGTGGAAAAATATTTGGATAATAACATGCTAAATTAAATAAATGTTACATGTTTTATGGTTGAGCTCTTTGTATGTTGTGGTTGAAATGAGTAGATAAGGACAATCTGCAACTCCATACATGCTCTTAATCGGTACAAATGTATTATATCTCCACAAGATACACGGTAGATGTTAACAGGTTTCAGCCATCATGGCCTTGCTCACAACATTAATGTATCAAAAACAGCACAAAATATATCCTAATAAGAAAACTCTCCCAACTCCACCCCATTCCTTCATAGGTCACAGAGAATTCCAATTAGCCTTTTAATTCTCAATTATTACAATGAGACCAGAAGGAAAGGAGGGCTGGAAATGATTTCTTAAAAAGAACAAACCACAGTAACAAAAATGAAAAAAATAATAAAATAATGATATGTATACGGTTTAAAAACAATGATTAGCAATAACAAAGATAACCAAGTGGAGAACAAGATAGGGCAACAGAAAATGAGGAATGGTGGGAAAAATAATAATAATAATATCAGGAAGCTTATCTTTTACATCCTCAAAAAAAAAAAAAAACATGAAGTAACCAAATGGGGACATGTGTCCCCATTGTGCAGATTAGCTTTTACTTCCTGTAAAAAAAAAAATAATAATAATAATAATATCAGGAAGTAACCAAATGGGGACACGTGATGTTGATGAAAGCATTATGCTTTGATAAGGACAGGCCTACAGGGGAATAAATAATAATAACTTATATAATAATTTGTTCTTCTAGACCAGTGTTTTTCTACCAGTGATTTTTCCCTCTTGCTCATTGCATGGCAGCATTCTCCCCCCATCCTCCCTCCTGCCCAGGGCCTGTCAGCATCCTCCCTCCTGCCTGCCCAGTGCCAGACAGCATCCTCCCTCATGCCCAGTGCCTAGGAGCATTCTTCCTCCTGCTCAGTGCTTGGCAGCATACTCCCTCCTACCCGGTGTTTAGGAGCATTCTTCCTCCTGCTCGGTGTCTAGGAGCAGCCTCTCTACTTTCCAGGGCCTAGGAGCATTCTTCCTCCTGCTCAGTGCTTGGCAGCATTCTCCCTCCTGCCCAGTGCCTAGGAGCATTCTTCCTCCTGCTCAGTGCTTGGCAGCATACTCCCTCCCACCCAGTGTCTAGGGGTATTCTTCCTCCTGCCCAGTATCTAGGAGCATCCTCTCTACTGCCCAGGGCCTAGGAGCATTCTCCCCCCGAGCAGTGTCTTGGAGCATTCTCCCTCATGCATAGTGCCTAGGAGGATTCTCCCTCCTGCCTGCCCAGTGCCGGACAGCATCCTCCCTCATGC
>BLSH010389339.1:545125-556555 GCA_018402905.1 Glandirana rugosa
TGACCAAACCTTCTTTGATCTGTGACCCGTCTTCCCTCTTACGAGAACCGTGATACGTCCTCCCTCCTCAGTGCTTGGCAGCATACTCCCTCCCACCCAGTGTCTAGGGGTATTCTTCCTCCTGCCCAGTATCTAGGAGCATCCTCTCTACTGCCCAGGGCCTAGGAGCATTCTCCCACCTGACCAGTGTCTTGGAGCATTCTCCCTCATGCATAGTGCCTAGGAGGATTCTCCCTCCTGCATAGTGCCAAGAGCATTCTCCCTTCTGCCCAGTGTCTAGTTTCTTCCAAACCAGTGTTTTTCTATCAGTGTTTTCTCCCTCTTGCTCATTACCTGACAGCATTCTCCCCCCTGCTGAGTGCCTGGGAGCATTCTCCCTCCTGTCTAGTGCCTTACAGCATCCTCCCTCTTGCCCAGTGCCTGACAGCATCCTCCCTCCTGCCCAGTGCCTAGGGGTATTCTTCCTCCTGCCCATTGCTTGGCAACATACTCCCTCCTGCCCAGTGTCTAGGGGCATTCTTCCTGGTGCCCAGTGTCTAGGAGCATCCTGTCTCCTGCCCAGTCCCTAGGAGCACTCTTACTCCTGCTCAGTGCTTGACAGCATACTCCCTCCTGCCCAGTGTTTAGGGGCATTCTTCCTCCTGCCCAGTGTCTAGGAGCATCCTCCCTACTGCCCAGTGCCTTGCAGCATCCTCCCTCCTGCCCAGTGCCTAGGGGCAATCTCCCTCCTGCATAGTGCCTAGGAGCATTCTCCCTCCTGCCCAGTGTCTAGGAGCATCTTTCCTCCTACCCAGTGCCTAGGAGCCTTCTTCCTCCTGCCCAGTGTCTAGGAGCATTCTTCCTCCTGCCCAGTGTCTAGGAGCATTCTTCCTCCTGCCCAGTGTCTAGGAGCATCCTCTCTCCTGCCCAGTCCCTAGGAGCACTCTTACTCCTGCTCAGTACTTGGCAACATACTCCCTCCTGCCCAGTGTTTAGGGGCATTCTTCCTCCTGCCCAGTGTCTAGGAGCATCCTCCCTCCTGCCCAGTGCCTAGGAGCATTCTTCCTCCTGCCCAGTGTCTAGGAGCATTCTTCCTCCTGCCCAGTGTCTAGGAGCATTCTTCCTCCTGCCCAGTGTCTAGGAGCATTCTTCCTCCTGCCCAGTGTCTAGGAGCATTCTCACTCCTGCCCAGTGCCTGGCAGCATCCTCCCTACTGCCCAGTGCCTAGGGGCATTCTCCCTCCTACCCAGTGTCTAGAAGCATTCTCCCTCCTGCCCAGTGTCTAGGAGCATCTTTCCTCCTACCAAGTGCCTAGGAGCATTCTTCCTCCTGCCCAGTGCCTAGAAGCATTCTTCCTCCTGCCCAGTGTCTAGGAGCATTCTTCCTCCTGCCCAGTGTCTAGGAGCATTCTCACTCCTGTCCAGTGCCTGGCAGCATCCTCCCTACTGCCCAGTGCCAGACAGCATCCTCCCTCCTGTTGAGCCATGAGTTGATGACTGTTACAGTCACAGCTGGTGGTTATGTGTGCCTGCATTGTATGTACTGATGGCCAGCTTGACAGCTACTGAGCTGACATATTTATTACGGTGTTCTGTGTAGTCACTTCAGGATGCAGTCCACTGCCTACTGCTACTGCCAGGAAGAGGGCTTAGCTGACACTGGGACAGGCTACCAGGAAGGCAGAAGAAAATTCAACTTAACAGAGCTGGGACTAGGAGAGTGTCCTGACAGAGGGAGGAGGAAATGGATGGAGCAAGATTGGGTCAGGACAGGAAAAGATTATCAGTCCTCTGACAATTCACAGCATGGCTGTCTTGTTAATTAATCACATATATAAGTGTAGAAAGTTCAGCTGCAGGTTTATGTAAAAGCTGACCCTGCTCTGTACAGACACATACAGCAGATGGGATCTTCTGCTGTCAGACCACCACACTATGACCCTAAGAGCAAAGAAGAACCAAAACAGGCAACCTTCTCCTTTCCAAACACCTTATTGCAGGTAAATCCACTGGGGGTAATGATTAAAATTGTCCGAGACGAGCTCCATCTTAACTGATGCTATTGCACATAGCAACCAATCTTTTTCTGTCTTTCATTTGTTCCACACAACTGAATAATTTTTTTTATCAAGTGCATTTGTTGAACATTTTTAAAACAGAACAACTAAAATCAGAGGTACAGTACAAGCCAAACAGGTGATCAGCTTACAGAGGCAAACAATAAGCAATAATTACTACAGAGTATCAGGGTTTACATGTCCCAAGCAACGTAAAAGGTACAAGAGTGTTCATGCCAAGTACAAAGCTTAGCAGGATAATACAATCTACCACCCAGCCAATCTGGTAGATACAAATGAAAATTTAGAAGCTGACTGTGCTCAAGTTGAGACAAAGCTTGTTTAATTCCCTTCACTGTGATCCGTGATAACCCTCTGAGTGCAGCAATAGCAACTGTAATGTCTTAAAATCTTAATATTAAAGTGACTTGTCCCTATATTAATCTTTCCCATTTAAGAGGAGTATGCATACTTACCTCTCCAGCAGACCTCACTGCAAAACACCACTTCCCTCTGTTCATGAAAAATTGTCCCCTAAAGTCTGCTAAACCTAAACTTGCAGGAGATTTCATCCCCTGGATCCCCCGCAACTCAATGGTTCTTTTTGGTACCTCCATGTCATTTCAATAATTTTTGTCATTGTGTTTAATATTTTCAATCAATTACTCCTCTTTAAATACATATAAAATGCATATTTTGCACTTCCATACATTTATTATACGTGTATCAATTATCATTTTTATTTTTTTACTGTTAGGGCATGAATCGTGATAAGATATGATAAAGCTGAAACTCAAACACTTTGGGCACCTAATGTGAAGAAAAGAATCATTGCAAAAGACCCTGATGCTGAGAAACATGAAAGGAAAAAGGAGATGAGGAGGACAGAAAACAAGATGGATAGATAGCATCATCGAAACAATGAACAAGAAGTTAAGCAAGCTCCGGGAGGCAGTGGAGGACAGAAAAGACATGGTCCATGAGGTCGCGAAGAGTCAGACACCACTAAATAACAAGAGCATGGAAACTTTTTGAAAGTATCCATGGAACCATGATCCCACAAATAGTGAGTATTTGACAATACTTGTCCACTTGAATCCCAGGGTAATTTTTTAATTTTATGCAAATGGTAAAATCTGCATATTTTGCTAGAAATTACTGTAAACCCCCCAAAATTATACATTTTCTGAAGGCAGAGACCCTGGACAATAAATTGGTGGTAGTTGCAATTTTTTTGTGTGTACAGGGATGACAGGGGTGTTTAAACATTTTTTTAAATTATTTTTATTTATTTTATATAGTACTTATTTTTTTACACTTTACTTATTTACTACATACCAGCAGCACAGTCACCTAAATATCATGACTCATACTCAATAAATCAATATAATAGGATAAATACATGGAATGTGCTGAATATAGCACTTTGCGTTCACTTGTTTGTGAGAGTCATTTTTAGAGATTTATATTAAATGTACAGAGACCACTATTGGTTTCATTTCTTTTTGCATGAATGAATGTCTGCATTTAGTGAGACTGGAGAAGAGGAGGAACATCTTGAGGTGCCATCCAGTGTATAGCCCATGAGGGGGCAAAAGCGCTAGTGACCGTGATTTATAATTGGGTGGCACAGTGGTGTAATGGATAGCACTTTCGCCTAGCAGCAAAAGGGTTGCTGGATGGAATCCCAACCACGACACTACCTGCTTGGAGTTTGCATGCTCTCCCTTTTCCTGCCTGGGCTTCCTCCCACACTCCAAAGACATGTTGGTAGGGTAATTAGATCCTGTCTAAATTGGCCCTAGTATACGTATGAGTGTGAGTTAGGGGTCCTTAGATTGTAAGCTCCTTAAGGGTAGTGACTGATGTGAATGTACAATGTATATGTAAAGCGCTGCGGAAATTGACAGCGCTATATAGGTACCTGGAATAATAATAATAACAATTGGAAACAAATACTGGAGGTGAGCATATATGGTTCATGGGAGGTGAAGTGTATGCTGTGCACGAGTAATGTAGCATTAAGATAAGTGGATACGTCAATTTCACCAGTAGTTTGAAGCACTGAAAATTTTGTGGACTTGAATCACAAACAATTGAGTGGACTTTTTGGGTTTCATATATTATTATTTTATATTGATTTTACTAGTTGAGCTACATCATAAAGACTAAAGTGATTTATTTGCTTGTCTACCATGCCATTTATAAATGTACCTTGGTAGAAAAGTGGTTAAGCAAAAAATGGCAATCCTGGTAGAACATGGGCTACAAATGGGCAAATACATATAATACAATGAAATCAATAATCATTTGTTGATGTCAATATAGGATTGATCGCAGATATCACCGGAGTTCCAGAGGCAAGAGATTATTATACAGGCTTGGAATCGTGACATCTCTCAACATGTCTAACATCAATCGATTGCTACAATATGCTGGCAGCAAATGGGCAATAATTATAACACACGGGCAGAAAACAATCAGGTGTGACAATATGCAGACAACAAATGGACAAACATGACATTATGCTAGCAACAAAGGAGCAATCATGATAATATGCAGGAAAAAAAACAGGCAAATGTTACAATATGTGGGCAACAAACAAGCAAACATCACAATTATGACAATACACAGGCCAAAAACAGGCAATATATGCACAACAAATCATGACAATAAGCGAACCAGAAACAGGCAATTGTGACAATAGGTAGAGAACACATAGTCAATTGTGTCAAAATAATATGCAGGTAGCAAACAGGCATCTGTGACAATCTGCAGACAACAAATAAGCAACTGTGATAATATACAGCAAAGAAAAAAAAAACTCCCCCTCCCGTAAACATCTTCCTCTTTTTAAGCTTCCTGAGCAAAAGCCCCCCCGTAAATTTTCCCACATCCATCCATTTTAAAGCAGGCCATAGATGGATGGAAATTCGGCTGGTTCAGCAGGAATTATGTATGTACAAGCCCCATAGGTGTGCGCAGTGTGTGTGTGTGTGTGTGTGTGTGTGTGTGTGTGTGTGTGTGTGTGTGTGAATATATATATATATATATATACACAGTATCTCACAAAACTGAATACACCCCTCACATTTTTGTAAATATTTTATTGTACCTTTTCATGCGACAACACTGAAGAATTACACTTTGCTACAATGTAAAGCAGTGAGTGTACAGTTTGTATAACAGTGTAAATTTGCTGTCCACTCAAATAACTCTACACACAGCACAGCCATTAATGTCTAAACCGCTGGCAACAAAAGTGAGTACACCCCTAAGTGATAATGTCCAAATTGGACCCAAAGCGTCAATATTTTGAGTGGTCATTATTTTTTTAGCACCGCCTTAACCCTCTTGGGCATGGAGTTCACCAGAGCTTCACAGGTTGCCAGTGGAGTTCTCTTCCACCCCTCCATGATAACATCACAGAGCTGGTGGATGTTAGAGACCTTGCGCTCCTCCACTTTCTGTTTGAGGATGCCCCACAGATGCTCAATAGGGTTTAGGTCTGGAGACATGCTTGGCCAGTCTTTAGCAAGGAAGTGGTTGTCTTGGAGGTGTGTTTGGGGTCGTTATCATGTTGGAATACTGCCCTGTGGCCCAGCCTCCATAGAGAGGGGATCATACTCTGCTTCAGTATTTCACAGTACATGTTGACATTCATGGTTCCCTCAATGAACTGTAGCTCCCCAGTGCCGGCAGCACTCATACAGCCCCAGACTATGACACTCCCACCACCATGCTTGACTGTAGGCAAGACACACTTGTCTTTGTATTCCTCACCTGGTTGCCACCACACACGCTTGACACCATCTGAACCAAATAAGATGATTTTGGTCTCCTCAGACCACAGGACATGGTTCTAGCAATCCATGTCCTTAGTCTGCTTACCTTCAGCAAACTGTTTGCGGGCTTTCTTGTGCATCATCTTTAAAAGACGCTTCCTTCTGAGATGACAGCCATGCAGACCAATTTGATGCAGTGTGCGGCGTATGGTCTGAGCACTGACAGGCTGACCCCCACCCCTTCAACCTCTGCAGCAATGTTGGCAGCACTCATACATCTATTTCCAAAAGACAAGCTCTGGATATGCTGAGCACGTGCACTCAACTTCTTTGGTCGACCATGGCGAGGTCTGTTCTGAGTGGAACCTGTCCTGTTAAACCGCTGTATGGTCTAGGCCACCATGCTGCAGCTCAGTTTCAGGGTCTTGGCTATCTTCTTATAGCCTAGGCCATCTGTACAGCAACAATTCTTTTTTTCAGATCATCAGAGAGTTATTTGCCATGAGCTGCCATGTTGAACTTCCAGTGACCAGTATGAGAGAGTGAGAGTGATAACACCAAATTTAACACACCTGCTCCCCATTCACACCTGAGACCTTGTAACATTAACGGGTCACATGACATCGGGGAGGGATGAAAAGATATAGTATAATATTTAAAAAAATGTGAGATACTGTATATAGTGAAAGAGAGATGCAGAGCCGGTAAGAGGGAAATCTTTCCTACCTTCCCACTGGCAAACAAAGCAATAATGCTTATGTGCATGGGTTGATTAGGGTGTGCCCAGGCACACCCTGTGTGCACGCCTATGACAAGTCCATTGTTTGAGACTGGGTAAAAGAAAAATAATAATAATAATAATAATTAAAACTTCAACAAGTAAAGTAACTAAATAATGATATAAAAAATCATTAGTACTATGCTAGAGTCAGAAATACACTTAATTTCTTTTTAAAGCCTGTTTCTAGGCGAGTATAAGGTCTCTCATGCCTCTGCAGCTTCTTATTGTTTTTTATTTATTTATTTTTTTTTTTACTTACCTTTCTTGTGTCTTCAGAAAGCCCTGGAAGAAATCTTAGTTAAAAGTCACTTTCCAGCCTACATTTTTGGATTTTAGTGGTAGACCAAGGAGGAGTCTGCAGGCATGGCTTGCAGAGCTAGAAGACGCAACATTTCTCTATCTATTATAATCGCAAAAAAATGGCAGCACTAAAGTGCCTCAACAAGAAGATTGGGGCTTGTGTTTCAATGTATTTATTTATTTATTTAACCATAAACCGTGCACCCTTCCCAGCGTAGAATGTTCTTGTTTGACTAAAGCCTCGTACACTCGATTCGAGGGTCGTATACAACAGGTCGTACAAACGATCGTCGTATATGTAATCGATCGTTCGTATGCGCGATTTGAACAGCTGAACATACGACGGTCGTACAAGGGGAGTTGTATGAGCAGACTAGAAAACTTGGTCGTACCAACAAGCTCTCATACGACCGTTGAATCGTGTGTACAGAGAAGTTGGTACAACAAAGTTGTATTGTGCAAAACACTCATGCTCAGATGTCAGGAACGGGCAGATGCTGATTACATGCCCCTGAACGTTCTACTGTGCTCGTACGATCATGTAGTGCAGTCAGTATGCTAGATACAACAGCCAAAATACGATTTGCGATGATCGTACGTCCCGTGTGTACGAGGCTTTAGCACACACTGCCTTAATTAAATATGGATTTTCCATGGGACTTTCCAACAGAAGAAAATAGGTGATCGGTTTCTAATTCCTATAAAAGCTTGCATAGTGAAGAAACTATTTTTAACCAGCATGACTTATTTCCAGGAACCTCCACTTTCAGTTTCACTTCTCCATTTACATTGTGCAGATATCACAGGGCGGTGGAACAAGCCACAAAAGCCTATATTTTGTTTAGATCCTGCAGAAGGAAAAATTTGCAAAAGTACCAAGTACATCCAGAAGTTATTTCACACAGGAAATCTTGCAGTAACTGTAGAGCAAGGGTAGACAGCATTTTTTGGTGGCATGCAAATTCATCCCTATCTAGAGAGTAGTACAAAGAAGAGGCGGTGGGAAACAGCGTCTGGTCTGGTGCGCTAGTTCCTGCTGACCCACTTCTCATGTCCATTCCAGATGTTGGCATGTGACATCATATACAAGCTCCTGAGCTTTGAAAAGATACAAAAGACCTAAAATTCTTGACCAGAACGGTTTTAATTTGGGGCTGGACTGCTATCTGTGTAGAACATTGCAAATTATTAGAGCCTCTAAAGAATCTGTTATATGCTAGAATGGCTTTTGCTATCCATGCTGGGACCCAATACACTTCAAACCTTATAGGCTGATAGATTTCATTGTTAAAGGGGTTCTAAAGGCAAAACATTCCTGCATTAACCACTTCAGCCCCAGAAGGTTTTACCCCCCTTAATGACCAGGCCATTTTTTGCGATACGGCACTGCACTATTTTAACTGACAATTGCACGGCCATGCAACGCTGTACCCAAATAAAATTGATGTCCTTTTTTTCCCCACAAATAGAGCTTTCTTTTTGTGGTATTTGATCACCTCTGCAGTTTTAATTTTTTGCGCTATAAACAAAAAAAGGCAGACAATTTTGAAAATAAAAACAATATTTTTTACTTTCTGCTATAATATATATCCAAAAAATAAAAACGAATTTCTCCATCAATTTAGGCCAATATGTATTCTTCTACATATTTTTGGTAAAAAAAAATTGATTGGTTTGCGCAAAAGTTATAGCGTATACAAACTATGGGATATATTTATTAAAATTGTTTTTTACTGGTAATGGTGGTGATCAGCGATTTTTAGTGGGACTGCGACGTTGCGGCCAACAAATCTTACCCTAAGTGACACTTTTTGGGGACCAGTGACACCAATACAGTGATCAGTGCTAAAAAAAAAAATGCACTAATCACTGTATAAATTATGCTGGCAGGGAAGGGTTAACTTCAGGGGCGATCAAAGGGTCAAAGGTGTCCACTGCTAGTGTTTTTAACTGTCTGGGGGATGGACTGACAGAAAGAACTGATTACTAGGAACAGAAGATCTCTGTATACTTCCCTGTCAGAACGGTAATCTGCCTTGTTTACATAGACAGATCCCCATTCTGCTTCTATGTGGAGCGATCGCAGGTGGCCGGAGGACATCGGGTCCGCTGGACCCGTGGATTGGCTCCCCCTCCATGCAGCCGGTGCACGCCCAGAGTATCTATCACGTAAAGGTGCATTGTTTCACGCAATAAAGCCGCCCTGCCACATTATATATGCGGTGGGCGGTCAGTAAGTGGTTAAGGTAAAAAAATGTCCCAGTAGTTATATGCCCAGCCTAAATACTAGTCCTATCGCGATGCAGCGCTGTGCCTTTTTGCAGAGGTGCTGGTCTCTGTTCCTCTCCTTACAGGATACAGAGGCCGCAGTGGGAGTCATTGGCTCCTGCTGCTGTCAATCAAATCCTGTGAAGAGGGAGCAGGGGGCAGGGCCGAGCCTCGCTGTGTGTGTCAATGGACCCACACAGGCTGGCTTGGAGCGAGTCCACACTCGTGCCCCTATAGCAAGCCGCACACACAAAAGGGGAGGAGTGTAGAGCACCGGCAGAGATCCCAGAAGAAGAGGTTCGGGCCACTCTGTGCAATGCTATTGCACAGGGCAGGTAAGAATACCATGTTTATTATTTTAGAAAAAAAAAAGCCTTTGAGTCCGCCATATATCGATCCATGTATGGGCACCCTAGTTGTACACAAGTCGATCTATTGATTGGCTTGTGTACAATCAGCCTGTCAGGTTTTTCCCGAACAATTAGTGGCGCTAGCTGGCAACACTAATCATCGTGTTCAGACATCAAGTTAGGCTCCCCGCCAGCAGCACACAATAGCACCGCGGCAGGGATTCCCTCATCTACACTGACTGTGTTGATGAGGAAATCAGGCAATTTTCTTTCCTTAGACCCGTGGTGGAAGGAAAGCAAATTGCATAATCATGGGCCTGCCTTAGTGTTTGAGTCATGGTCACAATGATGCAATCCTTAAATTACAGAAGGATATGCCAAAGTGAAAATTGTATTTTTATCTTTGTGAAAACCAAAGGAAAAGTAGTTTATACAAAGGACAATTCTACTGTCATTTGAAGGGAAAGTTTTTTTAAAGGCAATTATTTTTTTTGTACCTTTGCATTCTGTGCATTAGGGTGAAAAACCTTTACCTATCTGTGCATTCCCCCCGCCAAACACTTACCTGACACCACTCGATCCAGTGCTGTCCCCACCGACAGCCCCGCTCTCCTCTCTTCTTCCTTTCCAATAGACACAGCGCAGCTCAGGAGAAAGCCCGCAGGTGGCTTCCCATAGGAAATGGCTTCCTATGGAGGCCTACTGAGAAGAGGAGGAGCCAGGAACACTGGGGAGCCGAGAAGAGGTGGTTCAGGGCTGCTCTGTGTTATCCCCATTGTCCCTATTGGAAGATTTCCCCTCTATTCCTGTTCTGGAGACAATACAAAATCGGGGATTTTCTTTGACTTCCACTTTTGATAACAGTTAGAGCCGGTTCACACTACAGCGACTTGGGAGGCGACTTGTGTCGCTCCAAGTCACCCCAAGTCGCTTGCCAAGTGAAATCCCATAAAAGTGAATGGGAGCGGCCTAAATGTACACTACTGAAGTCGCTCCAACTTCAGAAGAGATTCCTGTACTACATTGAGGCGACTTCTATCTGACTTGTGCCCATAGAATTCAATGGAAGTCACCTCCAAGTCGGATCCACCATCTAAACAGAAGCGACTTCACAGTGAAAAGAATAGAATTTATTTTAGGGCATCCCCCTCCCTCCCTTCTCTGATTGGCCACAGCAAAGTCGCCTGGCATGAAGTCGTGTTGTAAGTCGCCTCAATTCGTGTTATAAGTTGCCCAAAGTCGCGCTGAAGTTGCTTTCAAATCGCCTAGCAAAGTCGCCCCGCAAGTCGCATCGCCCCTGTGTGAACCGGCCCTAAACAAAACAGAGAGGGTGAATCTCCCTAACAGGGCACAGTCAGCAATGAAATCCTGGCAGGTGTTCTAATTCTCTACTCTGCCCAAAACTAAAAATAATAAGTTTTGCCTTTAGATAAACTTTAAAACAACAAAAACATTTAAAAGTGTACAATAGTGATTATTTACATATTATTATTTTTTTCTTTTTCTTTTCAAGACACTCTGCCTATGAAAGTAAATTCATTACAAGTTTTGAGTTTTAAAAAAAAAACACATATTAACCACTTCCTTACTGGGCACTTAAACCCCCCTCCTGCCCGAACCAATTTTCAGTTTTCAGCGCTGTCGCTCTTTGAATGACAATTGCGCGGTCGTGCGACGTTGTACCCTAACAAAATTTACGTCCTTTTTTTCCCACAAATAGAGCTTTCTTTTGGTGGTATTTGATCCCCTCTGCGTCATTTCTGATCGCCGCTATAAACAAAAAAAGAGCGACAATTTTGAAAAAAAAAACAATATTTTTTACTTTTTGCTATAATAAATATCCAAAAATAAAAAATAAAAAAACAAATGTATTCATCAGTTTTGACCGATTTATATTCTTCTACATATTTT
>BLSH010389339.1:567349-580552 GCA_018402905.1 Glandirana rugosa
ATTGTCAGTCTACTAGCATGTTGTTCGACAACATGCTGGTGAAAGCATACTGACAGCGTGGCACACATGCTCCGAATTCCCCACACGTGTTCTAAACACTATGTGAAAAGTGTCACCTACCTCGTGACCAATGTATCAATGTATCAATGTATCAGTCACTCCGACCTTTTTCTGTGTTCAGGTAGTTCAGGTTGGGTACACACGCAAAATAAAATACAGTCATTATGCAACATATAGGGGGTTACAACACCAGGGAATCCACACGTAGATTATCAAAAAATTTTAATAGATATGATGGTCGTCTTTGGTGACAAAGACGTTCTCTCTGGAGAAAAGATGCTTGAGAGGGGATATGATTTCAATGTACAAATACTGTACTGGTGACCCCGCTATAGGGGCAATACTATTCAGTGCAAGGGAAAACAAGAAAACACGCGGCCATTCACTAAAAATGAAAGAAAGGCGTTTTAACCTTAAGATGCGTAGGGGTTTCTTTACGGTACGAGCTGTGCGAATGTGGAATTCGCTTCCAGAAACAGTGGTTTCTGCTGGTAGTATAGATAATTTTAAAAAACTATTAGATGCACACCTAAGGGACCACAACATTGGGGGATATACAACGTATTACTGACATAAAATAAAACGCACACATGGGTTGGACTTGATGGACTTGTGTCTTTTTCCAGCCTCACTGACTATGTAACTATGTAACTATGTAACCAGTGCTCCATCCACTGTGAAAAGTGTATCACAAATCTTGTGCACACCCCTTAAGCCTCGTACACACGGTGCGACAGTCATACGAAAGTGGTCGTACAACAGCTTGTTGTACGATCATCTGACTGTTAGTATGCGCGATTAGAACAGTCAAAGTGCGACGGTCGTACAACAGAAGTTGGATGAGCGAAATAGAAAACTTTTGTTGTACAACAAGCGGTCAACTCCTTGGACGTACTTGTAGCAAGTGAGATCTCTATAATTTGAGATCATATACATCAGAAAAGAGGCGTGTCTTGTATGTGGTGAAGGCATTCATCTGGGCACAGGAGGTTGAGACCTACCTGGACAATATGAAGGAAAGCAAAGATACCCTGGGGGGGGGGGGGTGCACTAGGAGGTGCCCTTAAGAAAACAAAAAAATGATCAAACTCCCAATAAAAAGATGTAGATGTAGTGTTCTGTATCCCACCCAACACGGTGTCCTCTGCCGCCATTTAAATCATCCAACCCACTGTAGTGTCCTCTGCTCCCCTCCCCCCACAGTGTCCTGTATCCCCCAATGCAGTGCCCTATGCTCCCCTTAAGATAACCCCCCACTGCAGTGTCCTGTACCCCCCTAAAACAGTGTCCTCTGCCCCCCTTCACATCACCTCCAGCCCCCCTATGATAGTGTCCTCTACCCCCCCCCATAGCAGTGTCCTCTGCCCCCCCACAAAATGTCCTGTGTCCTCTGCCTCATCATCCCCCCCCCCACATACACACAGCGCTGTTTAGGTAGCACTTACCCTACCTTCTAGCGTGTGTACAGCAAAGCAAAGATCCGGAGATGGCACAGTGCTGAGTGAAAGGCAAAAGCAGGAGCTGCCGGGGTTCAATTTTTTTCATGTCTTTGGACACGTCAGTAGGATGTAGGGCAGTGTACAGAGGTCCATAGGATGTAGGGCAGTGTACAGAGGTCCATAGGATGTAGCAGGGCCATCTTAATGCATGGGCACCCCTGGGCATTGCCCAGGGGCCCCAGGTGCATGGGGACCCCTTGATAATCTTGCATTACATCAAACTTGTCAACTGTCCCGGATTTGCTGGGATAGTCATGCTTTTTACTAAGCTGTCCCAGGATGGCAGTGTCCCTGGCAGCGTTTTGGAATCAGTACTGTACCCTCCTGACCTTCCATGTACTGTGCCCTTTGTGCTGATTAGTCTTTGATTTATTACATGCTTTCTTATTGTTTAAAAATGATTTAATTGAAAGAACTAATAAATATATGTTTAATTCTATCAACTATTTATACTTTAATTATTAAGAGTAGCTGCATAAATTGGGACAGGCTGGTAGGGGCCCCAGTGAACTAATTTGCCCAGAGGTCCATGATGCTATTAAGATGGCCCTGGGATGTAGGGCCGTGTACAGAGGTCAGTAGGATGTAGGGCAGTGTACAGAGGCCAGTAGGATGTAGGGTAGTGTACAGAGGTCAGTAGGATGTAGGGTAGTGTACAGAGGTCAGTAGGATGTAGGGTAGTGTACAGAGGTCAGTAGGATGTAGGGTAGTGTACAGAGGTCAGTAGGATGTAGAGCAGTGGACAGAGGTCAGTAGGATGTAGGGCAGTGTACAGAGGTCAGTAGTATGTAGGGCAGTGTACAGAGGTCAGTAGTATGTAGGAAAGTGAACAGAGGTCAGTAGTATGTAGGGAAGTGTACAGAGGTCAATAGTATGTAGAGCATTGTACAGAGATCAGTAGGATGTAGGACGGTGTACAGAGGTCAGTAGTATGTAGAGAAGTGTACAGAGGTCAGTAGTATGTAAGGAAGTGCAGGTGGAGGGAGCGGTGCAGGGGGTCAGGAAAACATGATGCAGGGGGGTCAGGAGGGTGTAGTGCAGGGGGGATCAGGAGGGTGCAGTGCAGGGGGGGTCAAGGAGACATGGTGCAGGGGGGTCAAGAGGGTGTGGTGCAGGGGGGGTCAGGAGGGTGCAGTGAAGGGGGGTAAGGAGGGTGCAGTGCAGGGGGGTCAGGGGGGTGTGGTGCAGAGGGGTCAGGAGGGTGCGGTGTGATGAGATACCTTACTATGACAGATAGGTAGCAATGGCCATAAATCCAGGGATCAATTAGAAAGAGAGGGAGTATTGAGTAGATAGGGAGAGGGAAGCAATAATTTTAACCATGTTCCTACAAAGTTGCAGAAACGAGTGATGTGAATGGGGAGGAGATCTGAGGGCCAAAATTCACAGGAGTAAGAGCTCGGGCATGCTCAAGCAAGAGTCTGAACCCACCCGAGCTATTCCGGAGGCAGCGCCCACCCCTTTGCTTACGTGCGGTTGCGGAGCAGGGGCTGCCTCTGCAGCCTAGGATTGGCTGACCGTGCTCCTTTACAGTTCAGCACCTCTGGGGGAAATCACCAGTAATGGGCTCGGGCGTGTTCGGAACCGAACGTGCACGAGCCCGCCAGGAAGTGAACCCTGCGCTGCGCTAATCATAGGCAGTGACACATTCCCCGATTGCTGCAGCCACGCATCGGGGAAATGTCTCACTGCCTGTGATTAGCGCAGCGCAGGGTTCACTTACTTGGTCGGCAAGACAAGGATCTGTTCGTGATCTACTGGTCACCTTCCCGCAGTCGACCAGTAGATCGCGGTCGACGGGTTGCCGACCCCGGGTATATTCAGTACAGTATTTTAAAATAGGTCAATCCTGATGTACTGATGACCTATCTCATTTCCTGAGGCCCAAAAATGTCAGGACAGTATAAATATCCTCCAAATGACCCCTTTTTGGAATTTAGACAGTCCAAGGTATTTAGTAAGAGGCATAGCGAATTTTTTGAAGTTGTCATTTTTTTGTCATAATTTTTTGGAAAATGAAGAAATTTATGTTTTGGGTTTTTTTTAAATAGTGTCAGCATTCTCATAAAACTGGCGTGGCAGTGATCAGGGACACTGACTGGTGACAATTAGGGATGGGTCGAACGGTCACCTGTTCAGGTCACACCAGAACTTTCGAACACCGTGAAAGTTCAAACCCCATTAAGGTCAATGGGACCCGAACTTCAAAAATCAAAAGTGCCCATTTTGAAGGTTTATATGCAAGTAATTGTGCATGCAATGGTTATAGGGGTCCGGGTCCTGCCCTGGAGGACAAGTATCAATGAAAAAAAGTTTTTCAAAAACGTTATTTTTAAACGAGCAGGGATTTTTAAAGTGAAAACATAAAAATGAAAAATTCCTTCCAATATAGTGCCTGGGGGGTCCCCTTATTCTACCTGTAAAGTGGCATATCTGTACCATGTCTAGAATCTGCAGCAGCAATAACTGCATTTATAAAGCCCAAAAAAAAAGACATTTTCCCTGCAAGCTGGCTTTATTTTGCTCAATAACATCTGGGGAGCCTGAGGTCACAATGTAGTGCACTGGGAACAAGATTAGAGACTTTTTTGGCTAAATTCTGGTGTCACCTTGACTTTGGATAGAAGTAACGGTGCAGAAAAATTGGGCTTTGGTTGTCGGTGGTGCCTTCACACCACAACCCTAAAGAGGTGCTCTTCGTGAATGCAAGAATTGGCCTTTCTGTAAAAAAAATTGCAATGATATGCACCTGTCAAACACGTGCAGAAAACTTGGTCTTTGGGTGTCGGTGTTCTTTGGGTGTTAACTGTGCCCAATAAACCTATACCAAAAACATTGTTCCAGGAGAAATTATTATAAAAAATTATAACACCTTCAAAGCTAGGCAGCCTCGAAGAAGAAGGGAATTTGAGTGGGAGCTACGGCGCTAGTGTGTTGGAATAGTTGATGTATGGTGAACGGAGGCAGCTCCTCAAAAAAGATTAGGTACTGGTAACCTAATGACAACTGTAGAGGGAGAGGAGGGTAAGAGGGCGTCAGCCTGGTCCAGCCTCAAAGTCCTGCAGAAATTTCACATCCCAAAAAACTCAATCGGTGACATCTGCATCAGGGGGTTCATAGCTTGTAATCCATAACTGGTTCCTTTTTATGAAATCAAACGGTCCACGGAGTCTGTGGACAGATGCGTTCTATGATCAGTCGCGAAACCTCCTGCAGCACTGAATGCCCTTTCTGAAAGCACACTGGATGCAGGGCAGCCCAACAACTCAATAGCATACTGGGCAAGTTCTGGCCAGTGGTCTATTCACATGGCCCAGTAAGCCAGTGGATCGTCAGCTGCAAAGCTTCCCATCTCTGTTTTGGCCCCAAGGTCCACCATGTGATGCAGGCGCTGCCGATGGGATGTGGAAGCTGACAGGCCTGGGCGGCGAGGACTAAAAAAATTACGAATGCCTCACTAAGGCGGACGCCTTCTCCAACGCTCTTCTCTTGACCAACAGAAGACTCAGTAGAACATTTTCCACGACACTGTAACCTACTGGAGTTGAGAAAAATGTTCATTACAATGCTCTTTAACGTGTCTTCAAGAGATTTTAACTTCTGCACTCTCTGTGGGGACGGGATGAGTTCCAAGACCTTCCCCTTATAATGGTGGCCAAGGAGGGTTAAGTAAACACAAAGTGTAGCGCTGAAAAGTGACGGGATATACAAACAATTACAATATATATTTAAAATAAAATGAATAGCATAAGTGTTTATAAATAAATTGGTGCCAAAGTGTATGAACAATGGCAAATGTCCAAGAAAGGTGTATGTACAGCACACAGTTCATCCAGGTCCAACAATATGGATGGGGTTATTCTAACCCAATAGATACAATCAGATCCGGAACAGTGTGATATAATCCAATCAAATAATAGGGTGGACTCTTACCAGAATTGGTGGACCCCCTCGATCATACAACAGTGGTCAGTCAGGCTTACTTGGTCTTCCACCACAGGGATCACGCTGTACTCTCCACAGGATACATAGGATAGATCTCCTCAGGGATATCCAAAGCAAGTGGATGTAGTGCCTCCAATCTGGACGGTAACCCCAATATGGCTTAAAAGATCCTCACAGAAAGGGCATGTAGAGAAAGAACATGTAGATGCCCCTCTTTGGTGCAATAAATCACCACTTTTATTTTTAAAATTAGGTGAATATACAAATGAATAATAGCCGGCAATGCATAAAATCCAGGTTAAACCTAGGTGACTGCGATAGGTGCACAGGTCCTCACCCGGCGCGTTTCGTCTCATTAGACATCGTCCGGCATGTGGGGACCGTGCACTCCTATCGCAGTATATATAGACAACAAATCACCTTACAATTGCTCACTTGATTGTGTGACCTACTCTCTCTACTTTCTTGATGTCGGCCTCCTTGGGGTTGTGCCGCCTCACCTTCAGTTTCCTCCTCTGCTCTATCTGGCACCCAAGTCGCATCAGTGATCTCATCATCATCATCATCTCCATCTCCTCCATCATCATTACCGCTGGAGACAACTTGGTAATACACTGCGGCTGGGGGAACATGAATGGCAAATTGTCTACCAGTGTTCTCCCCTCTCTCTAGGCTCATGTTCCTGTCATCCTCAACCTCAGAACCAACATATGAATCCAGTAATGGCTGGGCATCATCAAGGAGCAAGTGGCTGATGCTGTGGTCAAATAACTCAGCTGACTCCTCCTCCATGGCTGATGTTGGGGCTATGGCAGAAATAGATGTGGACAAGGAGGCAGGTTTATCCAATCTGGCAACTGCAGGGGGCTGCACACTTGTCTCTGCTTTCGTGACAGAGGATGATGAGGATAAGGAAGGTGTAGTAAACCAGTCCACCACCTCCTCTGCATGCTGTGACTGGATAGCATGGGCAAACTCACTAAACAGAGGAAATGATGACCTGCCTGAGGACTGACCACCACGCCCACCTTTGCCTGTGCACACATTTGTTGCTGGTCCCCTTACAGTGCCAAGGGAACGTCTGCCTCTCCTTCTTATCCTCCCAGACATTTTTGGGAGCGAGGGGCGGTGCTTATTAGCAAATCTTATGAAGAAGTGGAAATCTGTATGTAGATGCCCTTTAATCAATGTGAAGTGGTGTTTGGTGCACTTTAATTTGAGTACTCACACTATACAGACACACTCCACGGATACACTGTTATATACTGCCATTTAATGCGCCAAACGTACAGTGACGCACAAAACTATATGGCGTTAAACTTGCAGTAACGCAGTTAGAACTATATGGTGTTAAACTGGCAGTAACGCACACAGAAGTAAATTGTATTAAACTGGCAGTAACGCACTTAGAACTATATGGCCTTAAACTGGCAGTAACGCACTTAGAACTATATGGCGTTAAACTGGCAGTAACGCAGTTAGAATTATATGACGTGCCCCTGAGGTGCACTTAGGATAGCACGCTTTTTCCACGCAAATCGGTCTGGGGACTTGGGGTGGGATAGCGGTGAGAATTTCCCCCCTCTTCCCCCTTTTTTTTTTCTTTCTTCTCTTCCTTGCCTCTCACTCCCTTTCCCCATCCCCTCTTCTCACGCAAGGGCTCCCTCCCCTGCTCTGTGTCCCGATCTTTCCCATATCTCGGCAGTTGGGGTCCGTTCTAATGTTTTAACTTAACTAAGTGCGCGCAGGGTGTGCAGACAGACCAGAGGACTTGATATAGGGGGAGAGTTGTGTCAATCCCCGGATCTCGCCGAGAGATGACGCACGGCCCCTTGCACAGCGAGTTTGATTTGATCTGCTAATCCCACATATTACCTCACACCCCAATGTAAGAGAACATAAGGAGTCCGCTTCTTTTCCCGTTTTCCACACACGAGTGACGTCAATTGCCATTAACACATTTGGCGTAATAGACCCATTGTGGGGGGCCATTTCAGGGTATGACATCATGCGGGGGGTCCCGGCGGCCGCGCGGCTCCCTTTTCTGGTTGGCTTGCTCGCTTCTCCTCGCTCTCGGGGGTTCTCCGGGGGTGACGGGTGGCTGCAGGGGATGTTGGAGACCCCCGCGGCGTTTATTGCCGAGGAAGGTTTCCGCCCACTGCATTTCTGAAGCCGAGGCCGGGCTGGGGGGCTGCGGGGCCGAGGGGCCATAACCCTGTCTCTCAGACTATTTACAGGCTGCTGCCTCCATATTGGGCCCATATAGCTTTTTACTGTTATCATAATTGGAAAACGAGGTAATCCCATTATCATTGAAATGTCATATTTGTTATATGTTCCATGTAACAACGGTTGTACTCTGAAATTTGTTTCAATAAAACTATCTTGAATTTAAAAAAGAATTATATGACGTTAAACTGGCAGTAACGCACACAGAAGTAAATGGCGTCAAACTGGCAGTAAAG
The DNA here is from genome assembly GCA_018402905.1 of Glandirana rugosa. NCBI lineage: Eukaryota > Metazoa > Chordata > Amphibia > Anura > Ranidae > Glandirana > Glandirana rugosa. Next base: position 575,319 of record BLSH010389339.1, read on the forward strand.
CATTTAGAACTATATGGCGTTAAACTGGCAGTAACGCAATTAGAACTATATGGCGTTAAACTGGCAGTAACACACACAGAAGTAAATTGTGTTAAACTTGCAATAACGCACTTAGAACTGTATGGCGTTAAACTGGCAGTAACGCACACAGAAGTAAATGGCGTCAAACTGGCAGTAAAGCATTTAGAACTATATGGCGTTAAACTGGCAGTAACGCACTTAGAACTATATGGCATTAAACTGGCAGTAACGCACACAGAAGTAAATGGCGTTAAACTGGCAGTAACGCACTTAGAACTATATGCCGTTAAACTGGCAGTAACGCACTTAGAACTATGTGGCGTTAAACTTGCAGTAACGCAGTTAGAACTATATGGCTTTAAACTGGCAGTAAAGAGCACAGAAGTAAATGGCGTTAAACTACCAGTAACGCACTTAGAACTATATGGCGTTAAACTGGCAGTAACGCACTTAGAACTATATATTGCGTTAAACTGGCAGTAACCCACTTAAAACTATATGGCGTTAAACTGGCAGTAACGCACACAGAAGTAATTGGCGTTCAACTGGCAGTAACGCACACAGAACTATATGTCGTTAAACTGGCAGAAACGTACACAGAAGTAAATGCCGTTCAACTGGCAGTAACGCACACAGAAGTAAATGCCGTTAAACTGGCAGTAACGCACACAGAAGTAAATGCCATTAAACTTACAGTAACGCAATCAAATAGATGGCATTCAACCGTCACTACACTGACGCTATCTAAACTGTCCCTACTCTAGCTATACACTTATGTAAAGATTACTGACACGGTCTCACTACACTGAAACTACCTGAGCTGTCCCTACTCTACATATACACTAATGTATGTATGAATGACACAGTCTCACTGCACTACAGTGAAACTATCTGAGCTGTCCCTACTCTAGCTGCACACTATGCAAAGCTGAATGATGGTCCTCACTACACTCACACTATCCCTAGACTGACACTAAACTAATATTCTACACTGACAATTAAAGCTCTGGATACCCTCTCCACACACCACTGCCGCCACTGCTATGGAGGAGACAGGAGGATCCTCTCCACTCCAGACACACAGTAAGGGACGGGGGTGTGTGCTGTCAGTGCTGCTCGCGAGGCCCGAGGCTCTGTATACTCCTATCTGGTGGCTCTGTATACTCCTATCTGGTGGCTCTGTATATTCCTATCTGGTGGCTCTGTATACTCCTATATTTTTTTTATTTTGGGGAAGTGATCAGTATTTTTTTACACATTATGTTTGCTTATTGCAATTAATTTCATTGCTATATGCAAGCATTTTACTGAAAGAAATCGATTCATTCAGTGTGTTTGGTTGTGATTAGCTGTGATTGGCCACAGCTGATCACATGGCACAGATGGGCTGTGATTTGCCCAGTTTGAACCATGTGATCACTGTGAGCAAGTACAGCTAGCCATCCATTGTTTGCAACTGTCATGTGACCTGCTGTGATTGGTTACAGCGGTCACATGGTACCGGCAGCGGGCAGGTACAGTGATCCGTAATTAGCTGTGTCATGTGACTCCACAGGTGGGCAATCCGGGAGGACGTTATATAAAGTCCACCCGAAGGGATTAGAGGATGGCTCCGGTGTCATTATGCCATAGGCCGGGCAGCAATGGGTTAAGCAGCCCATAGATTCCCCCATCTACAATGACTCCCACCCAAAGCGCTATTGCCGGCAGAACATAATGATCACTGCTGGTGGCTATAGCCAGAGGCAGTGATCGCATGAAAAATCTGACAGGCTGGTTGTAAGGAAGACGATCGATGGATCAAATTTAGTACAATCAGTCTGCCTATAGGTGGATCGAATCTCCGCTGGTCCCTACTGAACTGGGCGAGATTGGATCCATTTATGACCAGCAGCAAACTTTTTTTTCCTTTTGGGATAAATGTTTTTTTATTCTATACAATGAGATAAAAGTTTACATAAATGAGTAAAAGCTGATCATTGTAAGCACCCCTGTCAATGTTAAAGCAGAACTGAACCCTTTGAACGGTTACCTAAAAAGACTTATATTGCACTCAGACAAAAATGGTTGACAGATATTCCAGAGATGGATGATGACGACTGGTCAGATATGTGGGATGCACCATTCAAACAGCTGGTGTCCCTCAGGGACCGGCTAATTCAATTTAAAATCCTTCATAGGGCTTATTTTACCCCTACTAGGGTGCATCGACTAAATTCCGAGGTTTCATCACAGTGCTGGCGTTGTCAGGGGGCCGAGGGAGATTTCTTTCACATTTTCTGGACGTGCCCGGTGTTGCAGCCTTTCTGGAGCGGGGTGGTTGGCACGGTCAGTGTGGTCTCTGGGATCACACTCTCCCCCACACCCCAGATATGTCTGCTGGGGCTGGTAGAGGGTCTGACAAACACAAATGCTGGTAGGACATTAATAGGTCTCCTGCTTTACTACGCCAGGAAGACGATAGTGCTTCATTGGAGGAAGCCTTTGGCCCCAACAGTGGCTTATTGGAGACGGCTGGTTAATTCGCAGCTGCCTCTCTATAAGGCCACTTATAATAACAGAGGTTGTCTACGTAAGTTTGATAAAATATGGACCAAATGGTTGGAAATAGATGACACAGCATAGTGGCATGGCACTTGTCATTGGGATTGGAGCCGAGAGGGGGATGGAGGGGACTTCCCCCCTGACTATATATGTTCATGTACCCATGCATTATAGGCTGTGTACCTGCGGATTTGCTCATATACTGTATCTCGGAGCACACTAGTTCTTTACCAAGACTTAAAATGTTTTTTTTTTTCTCTCTGTTTTTTCTTGTGGGTTGTATAACAGGCGGTCTCTCCTGCGCGAGTTGGCTAGCCGGATGTGTGTAGGTCTTTTTCACTGTTAAAAGCAATAAAGAGATTTTCAAAAAAAAAAAAGACTTATATTCAAGACATGTTGTAAATGAGTTGAATGTGTAAGTTTATACCGCACTCCCACTAGTGTATGAGTGCTTTTATATTCCACCTAACAAAGGCGCTCACTTTAATATTAAATATTGTGAAAAAATGTGTATATATATATATATATATATATATATATATATATATATGGTGAATCAATACAGATTTCAACCCAGATAGCAACACTCTAATAAGGTGCAAATACTATTGCCATACATATAAATAATATTACTCTGTGATGGTTGGAACAACCCAATCCTCACATTAACTGTATGTGTGATATTCCTTTATGTTAATACAAGCCAACAAATTACGTAAGACAAATAAAGTGCAAAGAGTCTCTAAAGTGCAGTCTGTGCAAATAATGTGCAAAAATTAGTGCAAAATATTTGGTATAAATAGTGCAAAAAAAGTCCAAATGAAACAGTCCAAAAAAAGGTCCAATCTTCAACTACTGTGATTATCAATGGAGAATGTAATGTGATATTCAACTTCAAATGGATATTCAGCTTCAAATGAGTACACCAAATTGTGGACCGATAGCAAATCGCTTAAGCACCCTTATTACTGTGATATACTCCTTCACCAGGCACCCTAGTGACACACCCTACTCACCAGACAGAGTGGGTTCCCATTGCAGGAATCATAAGCACCTTGGGCGATAAGTTAAAGTCTTGTTCTCCGAGGTCCCAAGGAAAGCCTCTGCTGACAAAGGTGGAAAGAACTTCCTTGAGCTTTTACCAGGAATTAGCTCAAATGGACGTCCATCAGGGCAAGCGGCCAGCAGGGTGTGTCACTAGGGTGCCTGGTGAAGGAGTATATCACAGTAATAAGGGTGCTTAAGCGATTTGCTATCGGTCCACATGTTGGTGTACTCATTTGAAGCTGAATATCCATTTGAAGTTGAATATCACATTGTATTCTCTATTGATAATCACTGGTTGAAGAATGGACCTTTTTTTAACTGTTTCATTTGGACTTTTTTTGCACTATTTATACCAAATATTTTGCACTCATTTTTGCACATTATTTGCACAGACTGCACTTTAGAGACTCTTTGCACTTTATTTGTCTTATGTAATTTGTCGGCTTGTATTAACATAAAGGAATATCTCACATACAGTAATGTTAGGATTGGGTTGTTCCAACCATCACAGAGACTGTATTATTATTTATATGTACGGCAATAGTATTTGCACCTTATTAGAGTGTAGCTATCTGGGTTGAATTCTGTATTGATTCACCATATATATATATACATTTTTTCACAATATTTAATTTTAAAGTGAGCGCTTTTGTTAGGTGGACTATAAAGGCACTCATACACTAGTGGGAGCGCGGTATAAATTTACACATTCAACTATCTAAGGTTATTTTTAACTGGCACACGAGCAGCTCCACGTTTTTGGTCATCATTATTTTTCCTTTGCGCTGGTTTATCTGTACGCCATGTTGTAAATGAGAACTGTCACAGTTGCTTGTGCTCTCAACTATCAAATCATCAAATGGCAGGTGTCATAACTGATCACAAGTGCAGCATTGTGGCAGCTGCAAATCAAACAGAGGCTAAGATGGCAGCATCCCAGGCTGTAAAGGATAAGTGTAGATGTTAGAAAACCTATTATCCTTAGTTACTCCATCTTGTTTGTGTAAATGTTACTTTAAGAAGTCTATGCTGACAAGGTTTTCTGTTCATCTCGGCAGGGTTTTGTTCCTCTACATGTGTTAGGAAAGAAAAGATTTGCCTGGTGAAGCCAGGCCATGTTCTGGACTTTTTTGCCGAGTTTTGCCCTTCACCAAATAGCCCTATTTAAGCTCCCTGCACCTGTCAGCAGGTGCTGTCCGTTCTACAGCGTCTGAGTACCTGTGAGCTTCAGCTCTCCTACCTGAAACCTGCTTCCTGTGTTGTTCTTGTGTACCGACCCGGCTTGCTCTGACCTGCTACCTATCTGCTTGCACCGACCCCGGCTATCCACGACCATCCGCTTGTCCGACCCTTCTGTACCTTGCCGCCAGCCTGTGAACGAACTCTGCTTGGACTTTGACTATTCTTCTGCCTGCCCCTTCTGTGCCTCTCTGATCCGCCAGTTGCCAACCCAGCCTGTACGACCACTCTTCTGTCTGCACGACCTTCTGGAGCCTCACATCACCACCAGTGACCATCCAGCCCTCGTGCCATCCCGCACTCTGGGACTTCCTGTCTACACTACCAGGGGCCCCAGAATCGGGTGTGTAAGAGTGGTTGTTCCCTGCTAAGACAGACTCCAC
>BLSH010389339.1:590311-616501 GCA_018402905.1 Glandirana rugosa
CCTAACCAACTCCTGGAGTATTTATTCGTACTGTCGTTGGAGGAATGAGGGAGGGAGGTCAAGACCTTTAAAGATGGTTGAAGGTCCGGTCCCTCTTCACGGTCTCTCGTCGGTCTACTCAGTTGGTCGAATGGACTCTGTGATTTGGGACTGGGTCTAAGTATTGGGTCCGGACCGAGAGTCGGTTCGGTTAAACGGATGAGATTGTTGATTGGATAAATGTAGATCGTGTAATCTCCCACCCATGATGTCTGTTTCATAAATTTCGTTTTGATGTGTGGGAATAACAATCCTTGACGATACTATTGGGAGCCGATAGTAGAGAGACAGTCAGACAGATGTGATCATTGGGGCTCGGGTGAAGACGGGCTCTCTCTCCTTGGGCGCCCAAGCTTAAGACAGACTGACAGAGAGATGATAGCCGAGGGTTATCATAGCAGTTCCTAACAATAAGGGTGTGTAGTTTTGCTTTAAATACTTTGTCTGTAGTACCCACCCTCTAATGTGCTAGATGTAAATAGGTTAGTTGTTAGAGTAGGCAAATTGGCTTGGCTGAGAGCCAGGCCTGGGTTATGAATCTGGGTCAGGGTTTAGTGTCTCAGGTAAGCTGGTTGACTCATCTGGCTGCTCTCTGGCACTTCTCCCTGGCCTGGAAGTTGGTAGAAATTTCCAGAACTGGAGGGAGGGAGTAAGGAGGTTGCTGTCATGCTTATTTATGAGGTCCTCAACCAATCCCTAGCAAGAAGGGCCTGGAAGGGGGCAGGCTACCTCATAAATAGACATAGATCATGCCAACAGGAGCAGTCAGGTGGAAGATGGATATGGAGTACTAAGGAGGCCGGCGGTGGCCCTTGAGGGCGCCCCCTAGTCTGAGGGGGGTGCTGGAAAGATCCCCCAAAACACACAGAGGAAGCCCTTCCTTGAGGCACAGGAGCAAGGAGAGGATAGCAGGAGCAGGTCAGCGCATCCAGGAGATCTCATGGGAGTCAGCTGAGTGGACAGGTGAATGTCAGTCTGGAGGACTGTGGAGAGAGTCAGTCTGGAGGACTGCGGGGGAGCAGTTGGCCTATAGGGGTTGTGAAAGGGGCAGCTGCAGCCAGATGGGTTAACAGTGCCTGAGGGGGTGGTGCTGGGATTGGTAGCCAGAGGAGGATTGTAAGCTGGACACTGAAATTTTGCTACACAACCAAGGGGCCCCGGGTTCCTGCCTATAGCAGGCTATTGCTCTAATCTGACTGAGTGCCTTGTCAGATCTGTACAGTGTGCCAGCTCTGCAAACAAGTGAGTACTGGAGGAAGAAGTGGAGTGTATATAGAGACTGTATATAGGAAGAGTTGTCCCTGAAGTTGTTCTGAAATCAAGTGGATGTCCCATACTCTCAAATCCCTATCCAAGTTATTATCCCTCAATAAAACAAAAAAAAAAAACAAATTCATGGGCATAGGTGTGCGCATGGGGTGTGCCAGGTGTGAACACCCAAAGGTAGAGCAGCTCCAGGTGAGACATCAATCTATAGTAGGCTGTGTGCACGTCCGGTCCGTGAGCCGACAATGAGTAATCCAAAAATGAAAGTTTTGACAGCACCACAGGAACTTCCAAGAAAGTAGTGTTTATTAAAATAAAACGACATACAAGTCACTCACATAGCAGTCCATGGGAAGTACATCAAAAAGGCATGATTGATTGACGCGTTTCACGGGAGTTATACCCGCTTAGTCATAATCTAACCACCAAAAAGAAATGCTCACATATATATGTTCATGATAGACATCAAGCATTTGTTCAACATAAGCGCTAATGGTTGGTTAATACACAATTAGTAATTAGCATACACCTGTCCATAATTGAAACAGGGTAGCTTGAAGGAATTCAAGTCAGCAAATACAAACTAACAGACATTACCACCTGCTTTAATAACATTATGAAAACAAAAAACAAAAAAACATGTGCACAAACTGTAGCTTGTATTTGTCCTTCTTGTGTCTAAAGACAGGGACAGACAGAATCCGTAGTAAAGTTCACATTCTGTGTACTGGACAAGCATGTGTCCCACAATGTATACATATATATAATTCTATGTCCCCCAAGAACAGACAAAGAAGAAAGACTACCGAGAACAAAAAAGAAGACCAAATTAAAAACTCAATATAATATCACGTTGAAAACGTGGAGCGAGAAAGCCTCAAGGGCTATATCGCTCCACACTGACAAAACGTGAACAGGAAGAACGAGGGCCCGTACCCATACACGCATCAATCTGGAATATCGTACGATAAGAGATGTCTCCTCTTTAAAAGCGAGCAGAGTGCGAAAAACCTCTTGTGCCTCCTGAACATGGCTCCCAATCTCTGCATATTACGTGTTTAATGTGTACATAAAACATGTGTTCAATAGTATCACTTAGATATATGTGTATTTTTATCCAAACAATTTAAATAATTTCATGTAATATATGTATCGTCTGCTTCCCGAAGGACATCGCGTATCCAGGGAGAAGCAAACACCACACACATATGCACTTGGGAGGCACAAAAGAGAACCATCAGAACTCTCGCAATAGCATTAGTATGTAGTAAAATGGATGTAAACATATATTGGAGACCCATATTGCCAAAATGCTATGCTGTTATTCTGGTAATAAATGTGAAATTACATTGTATACATAAAGAGAACCCAAAATCAAGATGTAAGAAAGCCTGGACACACCCTCATCACAATGTGAGGTGCTACTTCCCCCTACTGCCCAGGCTTCCCTCCTTGTTGGCCTCCCCACCCTGCAGTGCTACTGGCTTCCCTCCTCTTTTCTCTGTCTCAGGATAGAGAGCAGGGGAATGGGCTAGTAAATATGTAATTTACCGGCCCCTTCCTTTTCTTAATGAACACAGCAAGTGATTGGTACCAATCATTCATTGTGTCCATTTACTAGGGAAGCATCTAAATCTGTCATAATGTACAAGTATAGAATTGCCTCCTCATCCCTTTAAAACCGAACACACATGAATTACACAGGTTCTCTGGCTGATTAACCACTTCCTTACTGGGCACTTAAACCCCCCCTCCTGCCCAGACCAATTTTTGGCTTTCAGCGCTGTCGCATTCTGAATGAGAATTGCACGTTCATGCAGCGTTGTACCCAAACACAATTTATATCATTTTTTTTCCCACAAATAGAGTTTTTTTTGGTGGTATTTGATCCCCTCTGCGTCAATTCTGATCGCCGCTATAAACAAACAAAGAGTCATGATTTTGAAAAAAACCCAATATTTTTTCCTTTTTGCTATAATAAATATCCAAAAAAAATTTAAAAAATAAAAATGATTCAACAGTTTTGGCCGATATATATTCTTCTACATATTTTTGGTAAAAAAAAAAAAAATCGAAATCGGCGTATATTGATTGGTTTGCGCAAAAGTTACAGCGTCTACAAACTATGAGAATTGATTTATGGCGTTTTTATTATTTTTTTTTTTTTACTAGTAATGGCGGCGATCTGCGATTTTTATCGGGACTGCGATATTGGGGCGGTTATGTCGGACTTTTTTTTACACTTTTTTGGGACCAATGACATTTATACTGCGATCAGAAATGTAAATGTCCACTGATTACTATATAAATGTTATTGGCAGTGAAGGGGTTAACCAGCAGGGGGCAGTGAAGGGGTTAACAATGTTCTCTGGGTGTGTTCTAACTGTGGGGGGGTGGGGCTGGTTGGGACATAACAGATCTAACTGATCCCAGTGACAGGGATCAGTAGATCTGTTATGTCCCCTGTCACAGAACTGAGAACCGCAGTGTTTACAACGGCGGTTCCCTGTTCTGCGGGTCTGACAGGGGATCGCGGGTCTTGGGCGGACATCGAGTCCGCCCGACCCGCGGGCACGGCCACGCAGCGTGCGGCGGGCGCGCGCCGCCGCCTGTGAGTGCGCGCCAGGAGCGCGCACATGGCCAGGACGTCCATGGACGTCCACCCGGCATTTCAGATCCGCGCTGGAGCCGTACTTTGGCCATAGCGCGGATCTGGACGGGTTAAGGTAGTAATTAAACTCACTTGGTACCTTATCTGCATTCAATTGGCCTCAGAACCTGTGTACTTCATATGTGTTCGGGTTTAAAGGGATGAGGTGGCAACCCTATACTAGTATGTGGTGCATACTAGCACATTATGACTTAAACCTGCAGGGGAACCCAATTTGTTTTACTTTTCTGGTGGTTTACTACCACTTTAAACCTTATACACCAGATCACCATGTGAAACTAAAGGCAACAAAAAAAAAGGAAAGCCTATCATGTCTCCAATTAGCAATGGGCTCGGGTGTGTTTGGATCGAACCCACCAGGAAGCCGGCTCTGCACACTACCAATGTAAGGTTGCCACCTCAGATAAGAAACCAAGTGAGTTTAATTACCACCTTAATCAGCCACAGAACCTGTGTAATTAATATGTGTTCAGTTTTAAAGGGATGAGGTGGCAACCCTACGCCAATCATAGGCAGCGTTAGGGTTGCCACCTCATCCCTTTAAACCCGAACGCACATGAATTACATAGGTTCTGAGGCTAATGTAATGCAGATAAAGCACCTGTCACGTACCTGGTGATGGAGTCTGATTGTGCAGAGGGCAACCTCTCTTACGACCCTGGTTCGGGAACCCCTGGTAGAGCAGACAGGAGATTCCGGAGCACAGGGGGGCACGAGGGCTGGTGCGGATGCCGGTGGTGTTGTGAGGATCCTCCAGAAGCTCGTGCAGACAGAAGAGTGGTGATGCAGGCCGGGTCGTTAACAGGCTGGCTGGTACGGTGTAAGGGAGCAGGCAAACGGGTCGTCAGGTGCAGGCAGGGTCGTTAACAGGCTGGCTGGTGCAGTACAAGGGAGCAGGCAAATGGGTTGTCAGGTGCAGGCAGGGTCGTTAACAGGCTGGCTGGTGCGGTACAAGGGGGTCAGGCAGAAGCGTGGTCGTAAACAGGCAGAGGGTCGGTACAGGCAGAGTTCAATCAAGGTTGGGCAAGCCGGGTCACAGATACAGGAAGTCTTTAGCAAACAGATCACGGGAACACACTGGAACACTGTAGAACGGACAGCATTTGCTACAGGAAGCAGGAAGTTTAAATAGAGCTGCTGCTCCAGGAAATAGAGGAAAGCACAACCAAATGCATTAACCCTTAGCACAGTCTTTTCCTAACAGCACCAAGTGAGTTTAATTACCACCTTAATCACCTACAGAACCTGTGTAATTAATTTCATATGTGTTCGGTTTTAAAGGGATGAGGTGGCAACCCTAGGCAGCGTGTGTATGTGCAGCTGCCAATCGGGAAATGTCTCACTGCCTATGATTGGCGATGTGCAGTGACAGCTTCCTGGCAGGTTCGATCCAAACATGCCCGAGCTCATCACTACCTCCAACTAATCTTTTACCAGGGCCATCAGCTCATCCCCCACAGTTACAACCTTTTGTACCACTATATTACACTGTAAGCTCTTATGAACAGGGCCCTCCTAACCCTCTTGTGTTTTATTGTATTGTAACTGTGCTGTCTCCTTTCATATTGTAAAGTGCTACGTAATGTGTAGGCGCTATATAAATACTGTATAATAATAATTAAAAATAGAAAACAAATGCAGCCACCACATCTGATGGTGGTCATACACGCTTTAATCAATGATCAATTTCTTTTCTGATTGATCTCTTCCAATCGGATCAATCGATGTATAGTGGACAGCCCATTCCATCGGTATGTAGGGTTGTAGGGTTGCCACTTCTTCCCTTTAAACCCAAATTCATATGAATTACACAGGTTCTGAGGCCAATTTAATGCGGAAAAGGCAGCAAGTGAGAGTTTAACCACTTCAGCCCCGGATAGAGTTGCCACCTCATCCCTTTAAAACCGAACACACATGAATTACACAGGTTCTGTGGCTGATTAAGGTGGTAATTAAACTCACTTGGTACCTTATCTGCATTACATTAGCCTCAGAACAACCTGTGTAATTCATGTGTCTTCGGGTTTAAAGGGATGAGGTGGCAACCCTAGCCCCGGAAGGATTTGCCCCCTTCCTGACCAGAGCACTTTTTGCGATTTGGCACTGCGTCGCTTTAACTGACAATTACACGGTCTTGCGACGTTGTACCCAAACAAAATTTATGTCCTTTTTTTCCCACAAATAGAGTTTTGGTGGTATTTGATCACCTCTGGGGTATTTATTTTTTGCGCTATAAACAAAAAAGAGCGACAATTTTGAAAAAAACCCAATATTTTTTACTTTTTGCTATATTAAATATCCAAAAAAAAAATATATAAAAAAACAAATTTCTTCCTCAGTTTAGGCCGATATACATTCTTCTACATATTTTTGGTAAAGAAAATCACAATAAGCGTATACTGATTGATTTCCGCAAACGTTATAGCATTTACACACTATGAGAATTGATTTATGGCGTTATTGTTATTATTATTATTTTTTTACTAGTTATGGCAGTGATCTGCGATTTTTTGCGGGACTGTGATATTGCGGCAGACATGTCGGACACTTTTGACACTTTTTTTGGGACCATTGACATTTATACAGTGATTAGTGCTATGAAAATGCACTGATTACTGTATATATGTCATTGGCAGGGAAGGGGTTAAAACCAGGGGGCAATCAAGGGGTTAACTGTGTTCCCATGCTATGTGTTTCTTTAGGCTCGATTCACCTCAATGCATTTTGCTTTTCAGCGTTCTTTCAGTGCTTTTTGCATTTTTACCTCTTTTTTGATACGTTTTTATTGCGATTTTGCCGCAATTTGCGTTTTTTTAAAACTTTTTTTGGGGGGGAAATTCTGTTGCTAGGCAGATTTAAAAACGCAAACCGCAGCATAATCATGGTAAAGACGCATTAAAAATGCAGCACTTGCGTTTTTCTTGCATGCCCATCTAGTCCGCCCCACCCACTGATTGGCTCCCCCGCTATCATGTGAGCATGCGCCCACAGTACTTGCTAAGGTTGCCACATCATCCCTTTAATCCAGGACACATATTAATTACACAGGTTCTGTGGCTGATTAAGTTGGTAATTAAACTCACTTGGTGCCTTATCTGCATTAAATTAGCCTCAGAACCTGTGTAATTCATATGTGTCCTGGATTAAAGGGATGATGTGGCAACCCTAGTACTCGCTCCTGCGTCCACCATGAGGTGACGGCGATGCGCGCAGAAGAGCAATGTTGCCGCCGTCAAGTCACCGCGGGCGGCTCGTAACTGGTTAATTACCAGCTTAACCACTTCACCCCGGAAGGATTTCTCACGGTAGGACCAGAGCACTTTTTGCGATTTGGCACTGCATCGCATTAACTGACAATTGTACGGTCGTGCGACGTTGTACCCAAACGAAATTTGCTTCCTTTTTTTCCCACAAATAGAGCTTTATTTTGGTGGTATTTGATCACCTCTGCGTCATTTCTGATCACCGCTATAAAAGAAAAGAAGAGCGACAATTTTGCAAAATTATTTTTTCTTACTTTTTGCTAAAATCCAAATCCAAAAAAATATATATAAACAAATGTATTCATCGGTTTTGGCCGATTTATATTCTTCCTCATATTTTTGGTAAAAAAAAAAATCGCAATCGGCGTTGATTGGTTTTCGTAAAAGTTGCCGCGTTTACAAACCATGAGAATTCATTTCTGGTGTTTGTTTTTTTTTTTACTGGTAATGGCAGCGATCTGCAATTTTTATCGGGACTTTGATATTGGGGCGGACATGTTAGACATTTTTGACACTTTTTTGGGACCAATGACATTTAATCAGCAATCAGAAATTTAAATATCCACTGATTACTGTATAAATGTCATTGGTAGTGAAGCGGTTAACCTGCAGGGGGAGATCTAGGGGTTAACTGTATTCCCTAGGCGTGTTCTAACTGTGAGGGGGCTGGGCTATCATGGACATAAAAGATCTAACTGATCCCAGTGACAGGGATCAGTAGATCTCTTACATGCCCAGTGACAGAGCGGGGAACCGCCGTGTTCATATCGGTGGTTCCCCGTTCTTTCTCTCTGGCAGGTCCTCGCGGCTCACCGGTGGACATCGGTTCTGCCTGAGCTGCGGGCACACTCCTCCAGAGTGCGGCGGGCTAACTGCGCAGATCTCCGCTTATATACGGTTATTCGCGAGACAGCGCCTCACTGTCGCCGTACATATACAGTACACGGTCCACAAGTGGTTAAATAGCCACAGAACCTGCTGTGTAATTAACCGGTTCCCGACTGGCTCGTGTACCTTTACTGCTGCAGAGTGGCGCTGTAGCGCGATTTGCCTTTTATAAACGGCGGCTCGCAATTGCCTGGCAGAGAAGAAAACCGGGGAACCACCGATGTGAACATGGTTTTTCCCCACTCTTTTAGGTGACATGTGAGAGATCTACTGATCCCTGTCACTGGGATCGGTTAGATCTCTTATGCTCCTGGCAGCCCAGCCCCCTCACAGTTAGAACACGCCTAGGGAACACAGTTAACCCCTTCACTGATCGCTGTATAAATGTCATTGGTCCCAAAAAAGTGTCAAAAATGTCCGACATGTCACAATATCACAGTCCCGATAAAAATCGCAGATCACTGCCATTACTAGTAAAAAAAAAATAAATAAATAAAAACGCCATAAATTATCATGGTTTGTAAATGCGGCAACTTTTGCACAAACCAATCAATAAACGCCGATCGTGATATTTTTTTTTTTACCACAAATATGAGGAAGAATATATATTGGCCAAAACTGATGAATACATTTTTTTTTTGAATATGTATTATAGCAAAAAGTAAAAAATATTGTTCTTTTTTCAAAATTATCACTCTTTTTTGGTTAAAGCCTCGTACACACGGGACGACGATCGCACGTACGACCGCGTTGAATCGTATGTTGCATAATGTAAATAGCATACTGACGTGCACCCGACTGTCGTACATACAACTTGCGGCCGGCCGAACGTGATGACGCGAACGAGCGTATAAAGAGGAAGTAGCGTCACCCTTTGGGCTCCTTCATCTAATTTCATGTTAGTTGAAGTGGACTTGGCGCATGCGTGTTTAGCACAATACAACTTGTTGTACCCAACTGCTCTACACACGATACAACGATCGTATGCGAGCTTGTTGGTTTGACCAAGTTTTGTAGTCTGCACATACAACTCCCATGCACGACCGTCGTATGTTCGACTGTTGAAAGCGCGCCCACAAACGATCGATTCCGCATGCAACGGTCGTGAGTACGACGTGTTGAATGCGATCGTCGTCCCGTGTCTACGAGGCATAATAGCGGTGATCAGAAGTGACGCAGAGGGGATCCCACCAAAAGAAAGCTCTATTGAAAAGGTTCTGAGGCTAATTTAATACAGATAAGGCACCAAGTGAGTTTAACCACTTCACCCCCGGAAGGATGTCCCAGGTTAGGACCAGAGCACTTTTTGCGATTCGGCACTGCGTTGCTTTAACTGGCAATTGCGCGGTCGTGCAATGTTGCACCCAAACAAGATTTGCGTCCTTTTTTCCCACAAATAGAGCTTTCTTTTGGTGGTATTTGATCACCTCTGCGTCATTTCTGTTCGCCGCTATAAATAAAAAAAGAGCGACAATTTTACAAAAAAAACTTTTTCTTACTTTGCTAAAATATAAATCCAAAAAAAATAATGAAAAAACATTTTTTTTCATCGGTTTTGGCCGATTTATATTCTTCCTCACATTTTTAGTAAAAAAAAATCAAAATAGGCATTTATTGATTGGTTTGCGCAAAAGTTGCCGTGGTTACGAATGATGAGAATTCATTTCTGAGGTTTTTATTATTTTTTTTATTTTTTACTAGTAATGGCGGCGATCTGTGATTTTTAGCGGTACTGCGATATTGTGGCGGACCATTTTGACACTTTTTTGGGACCATTGGCATTTATACAGTGATCAGTGCTATAAAAATGCACTGATTACTGTGTAAATGCCATTGGCAGTGAAGGGGTTAACCTGCAGGGGGAGATCTAGGGGTTAGCTGTGTTCCCTGCATGTGTTCTAACTGTGATCGGGCTGGGCTGTTATGGACATAACAGATCTAACTGATCCCAGTGACAGGGATCAGTAGATCTCCTATGTCCCCACTGACAGAGCAGGGAACCGCCGTGTTTACATCGGCGGTTCCCCGTTCTTTTGCTGTGGCAGCTCATCGGGGCTCGCCAGTGGACATCGGGTCCACCGGAGCCGCGGGCACACTCCTCCGGAGTACGGTGGGCGCGCGCCCCCTACGCAAATCGCTGTTTACTTACGGGGGTTCGCGGGACGCGCCCACACTGCCGCAGTTAATATACTGCGCGCGGCGTGGAAGGGGTTAAATACCAACTTTATCAGCCACAGAACCTGTGTAATTAGTATGTGTTTGGTTTTAAAGGGATGACGTGGTAACCTTAGACAGTACAAATACAATACACTTTAATACAGTAGGAATCAGAGGGCCCTGCTCGTTAGAGCTTCCAATCATCCGATCAATCAAAATACAATCTTATTTACAAACAAAGTATCTCAGCACCGCTGATCGATCCAGAACGATCGATAATTCTCCGTTCTGGCCGATTGACTCAGTTTGGTCTAAATTGATTGTAAGAGAAGTTATGGCTGTTTGATTTTTTTTATTTTTTTTTTTAGTTTTCAGCGTTTTGATCAAACCACAGATCAATTGAAAAAAAAAAAGGAAGTGTGTACGAGCACCATAAGGATTGGTAAGCTGCAATATATTTTATTTTTTATGTTTAAGAGGGGGACACGGCGTGCGATCGCATAAGATGAGATCAGTATAATGAAGGTAGTGCTGTGACAATGGCTGCACACAGAAGGGTTACAGCTACAGAGGGGAGTGTAGTAGGGAGGAGCAGTACTAAGGAAGAGTCCTGTGTGTCTGCTTCCTCCTCTAGCTGTAGGGAAGTTCCGGGCACACAAGGATTGCTCACACTGGGCTCCCTTCACTCCCATCTCCTGGATGATCAGGCAGGAGGTAGATGTAGGATGCCTGCCTAAAGCTGCCAGCTCCCCCTGACACCCACCACTCATTGTTCTCTAGTAGTAAGGAGAAGTGACATGAGGAATGCTCATCACATTCAAAGACTACTTGACATGAGTGTTTGAATGTGGGAAAGGAGCAATAATCCCTGACAGGCAGCATCAGATCCCCATCCATTAGAAGCAGCATTAACCGAGACCTACATAACCTACCGAGCAAGACATGGAAGGGGAGCAGCCGGACAAAACCTGCCACCAGCATGGCAACGGAAACGCGCAAGGTATGGCTCTTCCTGGGCGCGATTTGGAGATCCTCCCCTTGCACTTGGATGAAAAGGGTAAACAGGAATCTGAAGATTCGCCCCCTGCGCTGCCACCACCCATATTCCTCTATCCGGGTGCAAGGAAGCCAAAACAACAGGGCAGAGATCACACAGGGATGACCAGCTTACAGGGGTACGGTCGTACCTCTCCCACGTCATCGTTGTCGTCTTCTGGATACCCTGACCCTGCCTCGCCTGGATCAGGGGGGTTGTCACCGACGTCCTCCTTGCCGCTAATGATGATGATGATGAACTACACGAGCAGTGGGAGCAATGGCGGCAATGATAAAGTCCAAAAAAGTGAGTAAATGGCATATATTTATAGGGTATCTATGTCCGAGACTTTTATTTTTCTAGTTTGCGGTGGCGTGGGAAAAGATTAGAACCCCTGTCAGGTTTTACTGCTATTAATGGCCGTGCTGGGGCTTATTTACACTTTGAGGGCAGTAAAAATAGGTGGTTCAGCCATGGTTTTACTGTCCCTATAAAGCCTCAAGGTTTTTCACCTTAATGCATTGTATGAAAAACATTCTGTGCTCCTTCCCCCTCCCCTTTTCCCTTTTTTTTTTTTTTTTTTCTTACCTGAGCCCAATCCGATCCAGCAATGTGCACAAGAGCAGCGGTTCCAGCCGCTGTCTCTCTCCTCATTGGACAGACCGATAGCAGCAGGAGCCACTGCTGTCAATCAAACCAAGTGACACACGGGAGCGGGCCGAGTCCTGCTGTCTGCGTCAACGGACGCAGCAGCAGGACTTGGGAGTGAGCCCGCATGGGTGCCCCGAGGGAAAGCGGCTTTCTGTGGGGGCACTCGATGAAGAGGAAGGGCCTGGAGTGCCGGCGGGACACCCCAGAAGAAGAGGATCAGTGCCGCTCATGTACAAAACCATTCCACAGAGCAGGTAAGTATAGGCATGTTTGGTATTTTTATGAAAATTAGATGAGGGTTTACAACCCCTTAAGCCCGATTCACACTTGTGCGATCTCAGCCATCGCATATGATTTGCAGCCGCACCGTAGGTGCCGATCACATGCGATGTGAGTTCAGCCATACAGTTGTATGGCTGAACTTGCATTGGATTCGCACAGAAAAAGGTGCAGGGACTTTGTTTTTTCTCCGCACTGGAATCGGATCGCATGGTTGTTCTCACCCATGCGATCCGATTCCTGTACAAATCCACAGTTCACACTGCGATCTGTGAACCGACCTGGGGGTGTGATTAACATTGTATTGACACCCGCATCGGTTCGCAGAAGGCAGTGTGGCCTGCCTGCGGGAGAGATGCGATGCAGGAACCGGTGCTGAAATCACATTGGTCCCTGCATCGCACAAGTGTGAACCAGCACTGCCACCAAACATGGCCCATTTATGAATGGAGTTGCACTGCAACCAACCTGCAAACATGTGCAGTGTACACGGTTCCTGCTTGTTTGTGTGGGCTTTTAATGGTTAAAACGGGTATTGAGGAGGCAACATATTGCTTCTGAACTGCCTGTTATTTTCCCTCTGAAGAATGATCAACTGTGGATCACTTTTCACAGGGTGGTAGAAACTGCTGCAATTGTAAAGTAGGACTTGGGGAGATTTCCCCTCACTTCCTGTCTTGATGACACAGCTTTTACCATACAGGAAGTGAAGGAAAACCTGCATCAGGGAAAAAAAACAACAACAAAAAGAAAAAAGCTCACAGCAGCTTTAGCACACCACTAGTTAAAAGTTAAAAAAAAGCGTTTTTACT
This sequence comes from Glandirana rugosa, assembly GCA_018402905.1. Taxonomy (NCBI): domain Eukaryota; kingdom Metazoa; phylum Chordata; class Amphibia; order Anura; family Ranidae; genus Glandirana; species Glandirana rugosa. The sequence goes on from BLSH010389339.1 coordinate 603,374, forward strand.
TTTGTCTGTGTTGCTTAGAGAGATTTCTCCTCACTTCCTGTCTGGTAAAATGGGGTCACCAGCACAGGAATGGAAGGGGAAATCTCTCTAAGGCCTGGCTCACACCTATGCGGGTTGCACTTTGCATATTCCAGGTGCATTTGGCATTTTTTTAATACATGTTTTTGATCTATTGAAGTCTATGGAACCAAAAACCTGAAAAAGAAAAGTCCCTGGCCCTTTCCTATAAAAACGCACAAATGTGAACTACATCTGTAGGAAACCATGTTAAATGGACTGTAGTGTGTTTCAGTTTGCAAAACTGAAAACGCACTAAAAAATGCATAGGTGTGAACCAGGCCTAATGGAACCTTTGATAGCAGTAAAGCCTGCAGTAGACCTCAGGGGTCTAATCCTTCTTCTTGTCATCCAAAACTAAAACTGCATGGCTATACGCTCCATTTACATGTGTGGTTAGGGGCATCAGTGGATTCCTGCCACAGGTGTGTGTGAACAGCTTGGCCTTGCAGTCTGTAGAAATGAGACACAGTGGTTGCAGGTATGAAACATGGAGGGATTACCAGGGACAGAGGATCTCCCCTGGACTGGGCTGGGACAAGGGTTGGGCAGAAGGGGCAGCTGTCGTGGCCACAACAGTAGAGGGACACCACCTCACTGCACACACGCTCCAGATCAGTGGCTGGAAACCAGTGGATCGCGGCTTTGTCTACTCCTACTGCTGCTCCAACATGGCCACTCTCCACCCCATCCACCCACAGCATGACACACCATGCGTGTGCAACTAGCTGCTAGAAAGCAAGTTATTGGCTAAGCATGTGCAGTGCACTCACCCCATCTCAACCATGGGCAGCTGGAGCAAGGGGGCAGAGAATGGGTACATGGCCATACAGGTATTCTATGCCATGCATTAGCAGTGGGGGCGCAGTTCTTGCCCTGGCTGTTAGATGAACCTGTCCAGGTACCAGAACTGGCCCAAGACATTGTGCTGCCTGGGTCCAAGAATGAAGTGCTGCCCCCCCCAAAAAAAAATCACGCTCACCAAAAGGCCCCCACATCCCTTATTTTATATCATGGTAATTAGAACTAAAATTAAATTTATCAGGAAGTCAGATTTACATGCAATAGCACCTTGTCTATATGAAAAATGATATGACATACCATTATGTTCAATTCCAAGTGGCGGGCTAGGGCAGTATAGGGTAGTATAGTGATGGGCTAGGGTAGTATAGGGACAGGGTAGGGTAGTATAGTGATAGGGTAGGGTAGTATAGGGATGGGCTAGGGTAGTATAGGGGTAGGGTAGTATAGTGATGGTCTAGGGTAGTATAGGGACAGGCGGAGCGGTCCAGGGGGAGTTGTCATTATGACACACAAAACTGCTGGGAAAAAAAATCTTAGGTCGTCAATTTGCTTGGTAAATAGAAGAGAAGGAGGGGAGGCCGTGGTTCAGTTTGCTGCCCCTCTCAAAGTGCTGCCTGGGTCCAATGGACCCACTGGGACCCATGGTAGGTCAACGTAACGTCCCTAACAGTTTGTGCCCAGGGGCAGCCATCTGTCCTTACTGCACGTAATCTCTCCCTGCACAATTATCCTATACACCTGACAATCCTGCCACAGCAATCTGATGGGTCTTGGCACAGGAATCCTCTCTATGCCCCTAATCGCACGTGTGAATGGGGCCTAAGTGGCGAATACAGAAATGGATCTGCTGGCTATAGCAGCCAAGTGCGCTTGGATTGGAAAAATGAGGTCATCTTGTTATCATTAGTAACAGCTCCACTTTTACTTCAGTATTCTTTATACAGGAGTTCAGAAAGGAGCTGTAGGGAACCTCACATAAATGATTACACGCTCCATTTATGTCTGTAATTAAAGCGTGTTTTGTACATTTTTAGTAGGAAAGACTGATTGTTTGTTTACTGCAAGTGTTACATTGTTTACATCCCTGGCTGATGATCTCTGGAAAACAGCAATCAGCCGTGTTGTTTTCCTTTCAGTGGATCAGTATTGTTCTCTATGTGATCAGACGGGGGTGCCAGCCTGTTCTCCCATCTCACATCGCTGTAGTCCTAAAGATACACAGTGGTAAGATTTGACATGTTTATAGGAAAGCTGCCATAAGGGAAGGAAGGAGGCAGCTGTCGCTGACCACTTGTGCTGGAAACGCTTGTTGACATGCGGACCTTCCTCCTTCAGTACGTGAGTCATTCACCCTAGTAAACAGATAAATATTATATGATTTTTGGGATCTGCATACTTGTTCTGGGTTGGTGACTAAAAGTATTGAAGACAGAGAATCAGTTTGACAGTCAGGCAACTAGCATTTTCAGAGGGAGGCAGTCCCTGTGTCTCTTATGAATGTCAGTACCAAGTACGATTGCCGGCTCAGCTAACAGCTCCCTGATGTCTTAGGCCTCATACACACGGGCGTAATAGCAAAACGTTAGGACTGACGTCGGGCAGAAAAACAGCGTAAAAAACATTGGCATTTTGCATCTGCCTTAATGCGCGTCAGTGAGCGGCGGCATCAATAGACGTTTTGTTTAAAAAAACAAAAAAACCTTCCTCTGCTATTTTTTAACCTGAAAACGTCGGTTAACGTCGCTACGGCATTAATGCGCGTAAGTGAGCGTTTTACCGACTCAGCGTCAAACACAATAATGCTACAACCTCGGAACGCACGGGTCCTGCGTTCGATTTACAGCTTAAGAACGCCGACGCCATCTACAGCTCAAAAACTTCAGCGTTTGTATGGGGCCATTGAATAACATGGAGAGCTGAAAAAAAAAACGCTAAAAAACATCCTTGTATATAAGGCCTAAGGCCAGCCAGCTTTGTGTTTTTTATTATTACAAAGTAACTGCTATGTTAAAGTTTTTTTTGTATAGAGTGGAGAGGGATTAGAACATCCGTCATGCCTAGTACACACAATGAGAAAATTTGCTGAAAAATACGGCTTTCAGAGCGATCGGCTGATAATCTGATCGTTGTTGTTCAGTCGTTTAATGGTGTCCGACTCTTCATGGACCATAGCACCAGGCTTTTCTGTCCTCCACTCCCTCCGGAGCTTGCTTAAAGGGGTTGTAATTCTATGCATTAAGGTGAAAAACGTTTCCTGTTGCAGCTCCCCCCTAGACCCCCCCCCGTTTTACTTACCTGAGCCCAATCGTTCCTGCGCCGGGGATGAGCCTAGCAGCTCCAGCCGGTATCTCGGGTCCTCATTGGATAGACTGATAGCAGGGGAGCCATTGGCTCCCTCTTCTGTCAATCAAGTCCAGTAATGCGGGGGGAGGGGCCGTGTTCTGTTTGTGTCAAGGCACGCAGCAACATGACACGGGTGACCCCAGGGAGAGCGCTTTCCTGACGGGTCACTCGAGAAGAGGAGCCAGGCGCGCCGCTGGGGGACCACAGAAGAGGTGGATTGAAGCCACTCTGTGCAAAACCCTTGCACAGAGGAGGTAAGTATGACATGTTTGTGTAGCCATGTACTCCCTCAAGAGTGGCTGATAGTTGTGGTCCACGTGCCCGCTGCCCTCAATCACACGAATTCCACACATCCAAAGTCCACTGAACAGGCCTGTACTTTGTTTTTGTTGTTTTATTTAGGGGTTTGAAGTTGGATAGGGATTAGGGATGACTGTGGGATGCCCAGTAATTGAACATGGGACCTACTATATACACCTCCGGTATATATACTTCTTCACCTCCAGCACACTACTTGCTGATTGTTACTCTTCTCCTTCCATCTCTCCATCACTCACTTGCTGACCGTTACACTGCTTTCTGTCTGTTCCAAAAGGAAATTTATCAGACCTCCATGACACTTCTTCTTCACCACAGCTAGCACATGGTGAGGCCTGCTGCAGCCGCTAGCAAGGCCTCAGAACCACCCTTTGTGGGTAAGAATCCCAGGTTTCCATCCATGAAACCATGGACCCTCTCTTGTGTAGCTAAGTATGCTGGTGCTAGCTGGGCCTTGGATGAACTACAACTCCCAGCCCATCCATTTTCCAGACCCATCCGGCCTGCCCTGAGGTCTAATGGCTCTCCTTCCCCTTGGTTGGGTCCTCCAGGCCTCTACAGACTGCTTGCTCTCCTCCCAGACTGTCTCAGCCTTCTCATCCAACTCTCAGGGGCCACCACTCACCGACTATTTGGTGAATACTTTAAAGAGTCTCCTTCCATGCAGACCTCAGCTGCTCTCCTGTTTCCTTGTGCCACCCCACAAGCCGACTCCCGCCCCCTTATGGGGGTGCTTCGCTTGTTATTTTAAAGCGGAGTTCCACCCTTTTAAAAGTCAGCAGCTACAAAAAGTGTAGCTGTTGACTTTTAATAATCGGACACTCACCTGTCCCTGGCTCCAGCGATGCGGCCGCCGCTGCCTCGCTTCTCTCCCCCTCCTCTGTGCAATGCCAGCATCAAAAGTGTGGGCGCCTGGCTTTGGCTTCAAAGTTGGGTGCGCACTGTACATGCGTGAGCCGTGCTGCACGCTGTGAATGGCCAGTGTATCTTCTGGGACCTGGGACGTGTTCCAGAAGATCGCCGGGAGGGAGGGGGGACAGGTGAATTTCCTTCCGCGGCACCAGGAGAGGAAGTGGAGCTGGGAACCCTGTCAGTTACAATATAACAGATTAGATCATCATGGGAAGTTGTATTCTGTCTTACGAGAATTTCGTAACTATAGTAACCTATTCATTTTTGATATGAGCCTAGGATGCAAAAAAAAAAAAAATTGATCATTCGTCTGATGTTCTCATTGTGTGTATGCGGCTTACTTTTTTATTGGTGTCTGTACCCTTGTTTGGGAGTCTCACCTTCTCCATTTGTCCTGTTTACTGTTCTTACCAAAAGCGAAAGAAAATCACAAATTTTGGGTTACCACCAGAACAGGAGTAGAAATCATCCAATAGGGATGCTAGTTCTGGTAACAACCAGGGATTTCTTCACTTTGGAGGGATTTCCTCTCACTTCCTGTTTTCGCTATGGGATAGGAAGTGAAGGGAAATCTCTCAAATGGCGCACAGATGGCAAAAAAAGAACAGACAGGGTTTACAACCCTCCCTTACTCTATCCAAAATGGGGAGAAAATGCCTTCAGTTCTTCTTTAGTACATATGTTGATTATTAAACATTACAAAAGCAAGTTGTAAGCATCCTGTTAAACTTGTTTGCTTTCTGCATGCGACAGATACAGGTTTTCAGGGAAGTTTTTTCACATGTGGTTACCCATTGCACAAGTCTTGATTGGAAAGGCGTAGTGTTTCCACGTTCAACAGTTAAAGTAGTACCAACGTCTAAACATTTCATACCTTAAAGGGGTTGTAAACCCTCAAGGTTTTTCACCTTAATGCATTAAGATGAAAAACCTCCTTTAGTGTAACAGCCCCTTAGAGCCCCCTTTTTACTTACCTGAACCCAATCATTCCAACGTTGGGTACGAGCACACCTGCTCCAGCCAGTGTCTCGGATCCTGATTGGATAGATTGATAGCAGCGCAGCCATTATCTCCCACTGCTGTCAATCAAATCCAATGATGCGGGAGCCGGGGGGGGTGGGGCCGAGTCCTGCTGTCTGTGTCAATGGACGCAGCAGTAGGACTCGGGAGCACGCCCGCACGATTGTGCCCAGGGAAGCGATTTCCCCATGGGGCACTCTGTGGGAAGGACCCTGGAGCGCCGTAAAGGGACCCCAGAAGAAGAAGATCAGGGCCACTCTGTGCAAAACCCTTGCACAGAGAAGGTAAGTATGAGTTTTTTTTGTTTTGTTTTTTCAAAGGAAGCTTTATAATCACTTTAACCCCTTTATGACCACCCAGCACAAAGGTGGGCTCTAATGCCCAAATGCCACACTAGGTGGCAGATGGGTGGCGGATATTTATGTGCTGAGAGTGTTCTCTCCCAGCAGGACGAAGACTGAGCTATCAAAGACAGCTCTCAGTCCAGACTGGTAGCTGGTGAAACAAGTCGCGCCCCAACCCCAGGCATGGAAGGCTTTAATGCATTTCCTGCAAACACCCCACTACCTATCCAACCCCAGGACAAACACCGCTCAGTGATGGCCTCCTTATAGTGTTACTAAACCCAGGACACTGCATTCATTATATCTGGTCTCCCACAGTACACAGAACATGGACATATAAACTGCTAAATGCCTTTAGAGCAGTCTATCAATGTCTGGTTTAAGCTTGTAGAAGGAGTTTTCATCCTCCTCTGACTGTCCAATGAGGCTGCATGACCCCTGACCCTCTGGACAGTGCTGATTGGCCCTGTGCTTATCACATGCACCCTCCCAAGAAAAAAAAAAAACCTCTCTTGGAATACACACCAAACTGAGCATGTGCAGCTTGTCCCCAAGGCTCTGTACTATCAGCTGATAGATTGGGGACAGTGAAAGAAGGGAAGGATCAGAGAAGACAGGATCAAACCGTCCTACTACACAATGCAGAGGAGTAACCCCTTCAGTTCCCCAGTTAGTATAACAAGCATGCTTTATTGCATATACAGACTGATTTTACTGTTGTGGGTTTAGTAACACTTTAACACTTAGCTTGCTACCAGCACCCGAAGGAGAAGAGGAGCCTACAGTGCTGGCAGGGACTGCTAGAAGAGGATAAAAGTGACATTTCTGTCAATCACTTTTCACACAGCAGATACGTATCATAATTCTTTTTCTTTATTTGTAAAAGAGTTATTTTTTTACTTTTGAAGTGATTGCAAACCTATTATTTTTTAAACAACAAACACGTTATATGTAACTGCTCTGTGCAATGGTTTTACACAGAGCAGCCCCGATCCTCCTCTTCTGAGGTCCCCTGCCGGCGCTCCTCCTCTTCTTGGTGTGCCACCATAGGAAGCCTCTTATGGTTACACACTAACAGGCTTGAAAATGAGGACCCTATAGACACACACAGCACAGCTTGGCCCTGCCCCTGGGCCCTTGTCACAGGATGTGATTAACAGAAGCCCAAGCCAATGGCTCCCGCTGTTGCCTCTCTGTCCTATTCATAAAATGCATGAAGGTAAAAAAACCTTCTACCTTTACAACCACTCTGTCACACTCAGAGTTTGAGTTTGCTTTTTTTTTTTTACAGAACCTAAAAACAGCATCAACAATTTTTTATTGTAGCAATTAAAATATACAAATATGAAAACTATAAACCTTTCGGGGAGCAGCTACAGGCTTAAAATTTTACATTTGTATTTATAAAGACCATAATTTAAATTGCAGAACATTTGAAAGACAAAGCTGGCCATACATGTATAGATTTTTGTGTTGCTCCTGCGTGGCTAAACCGTGCGGATGGATGAATGCCACCTGCCAGGCTTTAGCATGACAGACGGCCTCTGATTAGATGGGGCAGACACTTTTCTAACTTTCTCCCTCTACAAAAGTTGATTGGAAAATCATTTTTCGAGAATCTAGCTTTTGTTGAAAGGGCCCCCAGAGAGCAAAATTTGATGCGTGTATGGTCTGCTTAAAGCTGAACTCCAGGAATGAGACAAAATCCCCCCCCCCCCCCCGCACTGCAAGGATTAAATGCTTGTTTAGTTTAGGGCAGTGGTGGTGAACCTTGGCACCCCAGATGTTTTGGAACTACATTTGCCATGATGCTCAACTACACTGCAGAGTGCATGAGCATCATGGGAAATGTAGTTCCAAAACATCTGGGGTGCCAAGGTTCGCCATCACTGGTCTAGGGGTTCAGGGGTAAAAAAGAAATCATAACCCATTAATATTAAAAAACAGCTTTTACTGTAACATTCATCCTCAATCTAGAGGTGTTCTCTGCAGTAATCCTTTTCTGCCTCAAGATGTCCTCAGTCTTCCGTTTTGACTGACAACCAGCATCAGGTTAGCAGCATGTTGAGGGAGGGGGGGTTTGTTTCAAATAGACTTTTCAGCTTTAAAGCGGTTGTATACCCAGGCAAAAAAAACCCCAAAAACCTGCAAGACAATAGCATAATGAGCTAGTATGCACCGCATACTAGCTCATTATGAAATACTCCCCTTGGAACGAAGATCCGACCAGGCTGCTCGGTCCTCTCCGAGGGAGCGGACATCTTCCCTCGGATTTTGCTTCCGGGTACGCGGCTCTGGCGATGTGACAGGCTGGAGTCATGAGACGTCACTCCTGGAGCCCGTCTCTCCGGCAAGGTCCGGTGCTATGCACCTGGCCTTCGCCGGAACATCATGGCGCATGTGCCGTGCACGTCGCAGCTGCTTGCAGGGGGAATATACTGTTTAGGATATATTCATTTTACCTACAGGTAAGCCTTATTCTAGGCTTACCTGTAGGTAAAAATCCCTTTAAAGGTTATACAGCTTTAAAGCCCAACTGCATTTTTCAGAACTGTTTGTATTATTAGTGGACCAGCAGTGTATATATAAAAAAGAAAAAAACAGCTATCCTGCAATACATGCTTCTTCAGTACTGTCATTTGTAGGCTCTTCATCCCAGTTCTGGTCCTCTTCCAAGTTGCTTGACTCTCAGTAATATCCAACCCATCTATTGTGAGCCCAGGCTGTCATGGACACGCCCCCTTGCAAGCAAGGCAGCACACCACTCGGGATCTTGGTGCTCCAGAACAATGTGTGCTCACGCTGTCCAGGGGTAGAAACTGCTACCACCATAGGAGAAGTGGGAAGGCCTGTAGAGACTAAAGGCCCATATACACGATGCAAAATTAGTACGGGGATTTTTGTACGACAAACGATCTTCCAATTTTCGGATCGTTAGTATGGTGCTTTCAACAGCCGATTCTGATTTTTCGGAAGACAAAAGCTGGATGTGGAGACTATAAAATTTTTGGCTGCTGTTACCACGAAGTCCAGTTTTCATATAATTAGTATGGTTTTCATCCGAAGAAAAATCGTACGAGCAAGACTATGCATGCTCAGAAACGAAGGAATACATACAAAACAATTCAACACATTAGGTCACTTCTGAAGTTGACTTTGGTCTTACAAGAATTTTTGTACGGTTAGTAACCTCTTCACTTTCGACATAAGACTAGCATCCGTCAAAAAACGGACGAACAGTCGTCCGAAAATCAGATTGTGTGTACGAGGCTTAAGGATCCTGGAGCTGGGGAAAAAAATCCTTAAATGATGCAAAAACCTCAACCACCCACAATGCAGTGCTCTTTGCCTTAGTAAGTACTGTCTTGCTGGGTCCAGTAGTGCAACCCCAACCCTGTGCAAATACAGTTTTGATAGAGTCGGTATTAGCATAGAATATTTGGGTTCTCCTGGGGGATACTCTGAGAAACTGAAATATTGGTACTAAAAGGGGTTATGAAGTGGTTTACTTTGAATGGTAAAGGAATAAAACCACCATAGTCAACAAAAAGTATTGCTTATATTCTAGGAGTGACTATCCATTTGTTTAAGTTTATAAAGTTATCTGCACACTACACATTTCTCCCATGGTTTGAAAGCATTTAAGAAAGTTTAAATTGCTACTCCTGGGAAAGGGTCTACTGTCAGTTTTTTTTATTGTTGCCTTTGGTCCCATTGGTAAGATTTCCCTTTTACTTTCTGTCCTGGTGACAACATCGTTGTTGGTCTTTGAGACAGAAAGTGACGTGCAACAATAAAAAGTCTCCAGAGTTTCGAGCATTATCCTAACCCCCATAACTAGGGTACCTGAGAGGGTTTTCCCAGGTTGCCTGGCCAATACTCCACCACCCCTTATTATCTAATTAACCACACACAACACCAACTGGAGTTTAATGTCCATAGCAGCCTTTTTATTAACCAAATGTATAAATAACATATTAAACACATGAACATTTTTAACACAGAATATCAGCCAATTTTCCCAGGGGCCCCAAGGTCCTTGTGAGCATGCACACTAAGTACCTGCGTAACTGCCATTTTGAGGGCCTCCAGCCATAGAAGCACCAGCTCGGAGACCACCAACTTCGCAGGTATCACTAGCCAGAAAAATTGGGAGCTGTACCTCAGACTGGTCCCTACAAATGTACCTTTTTTGCCCCTTAAAAACACCTCCTAAGGACCTCGTGCCCCACCAGCCACTATGACAAATTGCCCCATCTCTGTAACCTGCAAGAAAACATAAAAACAAAAAACACAACACACCAACCACAATCCTAAACGGTAAGGGAGGGAGGGTGGGTAGATGTCCCGTCCACGCTCTTCCACCGACTAACTCCTCCCGCCCCCCCCTGCTATTTTCCCAACTCCAGAGGCCCCTCCTGATGGCCCTCACTTGCTATTCACTGCCCTAACCACTACTGCTCAAACCCCCAAAGACCCAGTCATGACGGCCCTACGTCCATTTTTCTTCATTTTTTTTAATCCAGGCCTCCCTTGAATTAAAATGAAAGGGCAGTTTCTTTGTCAGACCCATTCCCCAAGTTGCATTGCACATAAAAACACACACCCACAATGAGAACTATACATAACTTACACTCCGATTCCTGCCAACAGCACCTAGGTAAGAGTGATGTTACAAGCCTTCCAGCAAGATCCTGGGAATGCTGAGTATTCCAAACCTCATGGGAAGATGCTCCAGTCTTTGTAGGCTAAAGGGACCTCTTCAGATACTGCTGTGGTGCTCCCTTATTGGGGATTCTATATTGACATTTGGGGCCCAAGTATAACATATGGTTGAGAAAGTTGGTACTTGTTATGCAGCAGAATATTTGTTTTTAGCATGCATTGTAAATAGAATTGTTTAGAATATTACATGTGAGATTGTGATTTATGTGCAGAGTTACATTTGTGTAATGAATTAGATTATTGATCAACTCCTGTGTTTGATGTCTTCTATTGAATGCTTTCTGTGTATTACGGATTTATTGGTCTCACTGGCAGATTGGAAGGAAAGAAAGAGTTCACTTCTTCCCATACAGAAAGTATCTCATTGTAGTGCAATGAGAATCCAGGGGTGACTGCAGACTAGTGTCAAAATAGGTCAGTACTCTTAGTGAATTCAGGTATGGAATGTATGATAAATGATCATAGACAGGAATTACTATAGATTATACATGCTGCCATTTTATATGCATTTTTTTCAGCAGTTTTACTACAAATGATACCACAATAGGAGACAAGGATAATAGAAATTGCAATAATAACGACTGGTGGTAGTTAGCAAAAGGATATCACAATACATGTCAAGCATAACATTTTGATAGAATGTCCGAGTAAAATAACATCAACAAAAGCTGTCATAGTACCTACGATCTAGTGTCCGAGGTATGTAGGTGTTGGGGTACCAGTGAGGCCTGCTGTAATGACTGGCTTGGATCAACCCTGTGTCTTTTAAGGATCCAGAGAGAATAATCTTAGCGTTATGAAGAATACACACAGACAGACAGTTTGGATGCCAAGATTATTCTGACTTGTATTGTTTGTGTCAAACATCTTATAGTCATTATAAAGGGCGTTACAAAGTTAATAATATTCTGCAACACATCACCTTATAGGTTAACAATTATACAAAGTAAATAATATTCCAAATAATATGAGACTATAGGTTTAGTAATTATCATAGATAAGAAAAACTCCTCCTTAAGAAAGGAGGGGGTCTTTATTCAGAGGCCTGGAGCTATGGGGTTGTGCTAAAGTAATACTAATTATTGTGGCTGGTACTACCAAGTACATGGAATTTTTAGTAATTGGGATGGCAGATGAGATCATCTCTGTACGTGTAAACTGTGAATTCTGAAATGGAAGAAGGGGGGTGGGGAACATCAAGACAGAGGAGAAAAGGATATTTTAAAATGGAATCCAGAAGACAAAATGGCGTTTCGGTGTTTTCTCTGCATCCCCCCCCCCCCCCCCCCATAGTAGGTGACCCTGAGACTGGAAAGGGACTCATGTCAAGGGGAAGACCTACTGTAAATACAAGGGAAGGCTGGCATTTTGTTACAATAATTCTTGTTTATCTTTTATAGACCAGCCTTTTTCAACCAGGATGCCTTCAGGTTTCTTCAGGGGGGCCTTCGCAAAATACCTAAAAAAAAACAAAATACCTCCACACTGTATACAAGCCAGCGAATGCATTGAGCCTGCCATCTAGTTACACACAGCTATAGGTTTTCATTATACAGTATTAGAACCTCCAGCCACCAGCGTCCTAACAACCAATGAGGACACTGGTTGATAAGGAGGATACTGGGCGCCTGCACAGCATCCTTGTTTGCCCTCCCCTGCCCATGTCCATCAGCGCTGGGGTCACATAAGCTGAATGAGGGAGAAGAGAATCCTTGGGATACTAGTCAGTACCAGGGGCAGAGGTATACTTGCTTTGTAAGAATGCATCACCTCTAATGTTGGGTGGCCTACATGTTCCTGCTTTAAAAGGTTGAGAAACCCTGTTATAGGCATCAAATATACCTGATATATACCAAACATACATGTGCTAACAGATAAGTAGGATCAGGTAAATGGAGGATCATGACGAGGTCTTATTGTTGAGTTCAAAACAACGAGACCCCTATGTTTTTTGCCAGGTTTATATATGAAAACCTGAAAAAGTCAAACTCAAAATTCAGTGGCAAAAACGAATTTTGTTCCTATCCCCGTACTGGTAATTATAAAGCAAGCAGTGAATAATCACTTTTGTATCAAATGTATAGTTATTTTGTCCTCTAAGACCTCAGTAGCTTTAATAGCTAAAAACCTTAGGTCTATTATAACCCACAAATTTTCAGCTCGGTGAACAAGATAATCTTCAAGGATATCTTTTGTTGTCCTGTACAAAGAATGTGTGAACAATGCAGTATGCACGAGTTTTTTGCGGTAGACCAGGATTATCACAATAGATAAGCATATTATATGATTCTAAACTTGGCTTAAGGCTGCATTCACACCTGGGCGTAGCATTTTCAAGCAGAAATACACATATTTTTTACAGCGATTTTGTACAGGTCAAAAGGTCAAAATACTTCCAGACCTTGTTTGAGCTTCAGGCGTTTTCAAGCTTTTGGCTTCAGGCATTTTTGAGTGGAGATGTGAACCATCTCCATAGAGAATCATTGATTTTTTTTTTTTTTTTTTTTTTTCCCTCCAGCGTTTTGTAGCTTCAGGCTTCAAGCTACAAAACGCCCAGGTGTGAATGGGGCCTAAAGTGTCTTCTTGTTCCATGCATCTGGTATTT
>BLSH010389339.1:622157-644709 GCA_018402905.1 Glandirana rugosa
TTTTTTTATTTTTTAATATATATATATATATATATATATATGTATGTGTGTGTGTGGTGTGTGTGTGTGTGTGTGTGTGTGTGTGTATGTATATATATATATATATATATATATAATTTTTTATTTTTTTGCAAAATAGTCGCTTTTTTTTGTTTATAGCGGCAATCAGAAATGATGCAAATACCACCAAAAGAAAGCTCTATTTGTGGGGCAAAAAGGACGCAAATTTTGATTGGGTACTCCTTCGCACGACCGCGCAATTGTCAGTGACGCAGTGCCGAATCGCAAAAAGTGCTCTGGTCCTAAACCGGGAAATCTTCCGAGGCTGAAGTATATTAAATTTTTCTTTTTGGATAATATTTTGGCTGCGGCTTATCTTTATTGGTTTTAATTTCAAAAACCCAATGTAACTAATTCATCAACCTTAAAATGAATATACCGCCTTTAACACACACACACACAGCTCAGCCACTTAGACTCAAGCTGTTAATAATTTCATACTTAAGATGTATTTATTAAAAAAAAAACTGTCCCCTTTTGTAATCAACACAAATGGGACCCAACCATATGAAGCTGCGACGATAGGTGTGGGGGGGGATTCGGGTGGGCAGCTCTGCTGGGTGGTCCTCCCTCAGATGACTGGCCATGGTCCTATGAGGGGTGCCCCCTTTTATACTGACCCCCCCAATATTCTAGAATTTTCTATGGTGTCATATGTCCTATGCTAGCCTATCATAAAACGGGGGGTCCTTGTTCCAGAACCTTCCAGGTCAGCTGACCTGGATAAACCTATCACAGACCCCCACTGATTACTTACCGCAGAGCAGCCAGTGAATAACTCCAACCTAACACCGTTACATCATAGTTATAGGCTGGCCTGAAAGAGTGACACTAAAAAAATCTGTTTTTTTATGCCTAATGCATGGTGACTGCGGCATGTAAAATGCCCTCATCTGCTGCCTAACAAAGCTTAAGGGTGGCCGTTGGTGGGGGGCAAAAACATGTCTCTACTGCACATTTTTACCACCCAACTGCACATCTAAATGAAGCCTTAGTGACATTTTAAAATACAAAAAAAGGGGAAAGAAGTATTCCAGTGCTGCTGATGTTCTGCTGCCTCTTTGCAGCCACTTCCTGCCTACATGTGTGCCTCCCACAGTGACTATTCATTGCTCTGGTAGGTTTCCAGTCACCATGAAATTATGGAGCACAGCTGCACATAGTGGTAACTGATGGTACACAGGGCTTTATCAGAGGACATAGACTCTTCTAAAGCATATCCAGCTGCTTCATCTCCCCTCATCCACCTCGCAGCACACAGTAGTGCTGCACGATTCTGGCTAAATAAGGAATCACTATTTTGTTGCTTAGAATAAAGATCACGATTCTTGTGGCATCTTTCACATTAAACAATTAAAATGTGCTAACTTTGCTGTTTAGTATTTTTCTTAGTTCATTAAAGTGTATTCTTCTTTTTTTTTTAAAAAAAATTGCGTTTGAAAGACCGCTGAGCAAATGCTGTGTGATATAAAATATTGCAACAACCGCCATTTTATTCTCTAGGGTCTCTGATAAAAAAATATATGTAATGTTTGGGGGATCTAAGTAATTTTCTAGCAGAAAATACTGTGTTTTTTTTTTTTTTTTTTTTTTTTTTTACTTGTAAGCCACAAATGTCAGAAAAGGTTTAGTCTTTAAATGGTTAATCTTCCCTCATCTGTAGACAGGAGTTCATCCCTTTTGATAAAAGAACCAAAAAAGATACTTTGTTTACACTTGTGGGGAAAAAAAGTATTTAGTCAGCCACCAATTGTGCAAGTTCTCCCACTTAAAGTGGTAGTAAACCCGCGAGAAGAGGGGGAGGGGGGAAATATCCTGCAAGACAATAGCATAATGTGTTAGTATGCATCGCATACTAGCACATTATGAAGTACTTACCTTAGAACAAGACCCTTGATGTCTGAGTCGGTCAGCGCTGAGGCTGCTGCCATTCCTTCAGAGCGCATGCGCCAGTGACTTCACCGGCTGCATCTACAGTAAATCTCTCCTTAATGGTGCAAGTTTAGGAGATATTTACAGTACCTATAGGTAAGCCTTATTATAGGCTTACTAATAGGTAAATTTGATGCATGAGAGTTTACTCCCACTTTAAAGTTGTTCATAGAGTTTTTCTATGTCGCTGTTGCTATGTGGAATGAAAGAAGCGGATGGTTACAAATTATTCTCTCTCTGGTTTTAATTGCATTTAGAAAAAAGCAGTACAGAGTCATGACAGATAGGTCCATCACCCTTGGCTTCTGGACTGAACAGTATCTGTAGTAGAGATCTCGGTGCCACACTGATGCTGTATGCAGATCCATCTGCTGCACTCTTCTGCTTAACCCTTTTGGCACTACACGGAGGCCACCTAAAGCTTTGAAGAGCGTAATTGGCATAGTAAGTATTGTACATGACAGTGAGCTGCCCTTTAGAAGATTCAAGTGTTAATCTTGCTGAATTAGAGAGGGAAAATAAGCATAAGATTTTCTCTGCTTTCTCTTTGGATTGGGATCCCTATGCCACCTGTCAGCCAGGGATCTGTTGTTTACCAAGATAAAATAAAAATGTTAAAGGCCTTTAGGTTTTGTTTCTACAGTCGGTGTTTATATCAGCCATAGGTATCTGCGATTGGGTCTCTATGGGTAACCGTGAGCGAACATGATTATGTATGTGTACTTGCGTGTCTGTGTTCGCAGTGGCTTGTGCTAAAATGGTAACATCTGTGTTTTTTTTTTTTTTTTAACGACTTTGCTTTTTTTTTCTGGCATCGATCCTTCTGCCTTTTGTCCCTTGTGTATTACTCATGTTTCTTGGCACCAGTCTCAACATTGATTTTATACAGAGTTTTTTTTTTTTTGTCCCATCCGCAATAGCCCTTTATGTGTTTATTATGGTGAAAAAAAACATGGCATGGTTGGATTAGCATGAACGGTGTCATGATCCCGGAACTGTTTCAAGTCATTCCAGGAGCTCACAAACAAACTACAGACAAGCACGCCATTCCCTTTCTGACAGCTGTAATACTATACAAGGTGCATGTAACAAAAACTAGAGTACCCGTGACTCTGTGATTTATAAGAAATTTGGAGAGGTTCCGTTTTAATCTAATTTCCCTGACGCTGAATGTAAATACAGGTATGTATGTATTATTTTATGAACAATTTCCGATTTGGATACACATTTTTGAGGAAACCTATTCTAAGAGAAATGTGGAGGCTACCATTGCTGGTCTCTGCTTATGGGAATGCTTGTTACCTGGCTGACCCTCTTGTCTCAATACTCTTGTTTTGACCACATTCTGCAGATTAGGCCCTCTAAATTTAAAAGGGCTTTACTGATGACTATACTTGCGTAGCGCCTGTGACTCACAAAGTATTGATGGCAGTTAATCGTGACTGTTGAGAAGTTTAGGTGCAGTTTTACCAGTTATTCTACCAATACCTTGCCCCCCAAAAAGACACCAGACTGATTTGAGTTGGAATTAGGGCCAGTCCACAGCTTTATTGAACTTTCCAACGTTAACAAAATTGAAAATACTATATAATAATGCCAGTCATGGTTATACCGTGAGCATCCATAATGAAAACACTGACAGTCTAAGAGGCCTGTCTCCACCATCATTGCGAGACAGTCATTAAACTGCTCCCAGCCTTAAACTTGAGGGCATGGCCCATAAATCACTATCCATCGCTGGCAAGGAAAAACCCCCAATAAAGACTTGACAAACTCACCTTGGGCGGGTAGAGTGGGCAACTCTTGTGACGTCAGGAGCTCTTGAGTGTAGTGGGACGTGCCCTTGTGTAGCCTTTTTTCTAGAGTTCGGGCTCCACCCAGTCACCTCATGCCACAGTGGCTAATTCCATCGGAGCCACTTAAACTCCCTGTTTTGGATCACGCCCTACGTAGCTGCCAAGCTTCTAGCAGTCATGGCTCCCTTTCCCTAGGAGATGGGGATCAAGGGGCCTTCATTATAACAGCCAGGCAACCATGAATCTAAAGAGCTCAGCAATGGAAACCCTTTTGTTCTTTCATGACAGCTTTACTATAATAAAAGAAGTGCTGTAGTGTATGGGCCCTTTTAACAAATTTGCCTCCTTTAGACCCCTTTCACACTTGTGCGAGTTGTCCTGCGATTTGGGACTGCAAAGTCATATGACAAGTCGTTCCCCATTATTTCCTGTAAGTACCATTCATTGCTGTATGCCTTTGGTCCAACTTTGATGCAACTTGAGGTCCATAGACTTCAATGTTAAACCCTCAAAGTCTCATGCAAATCACACCTGAATAATATAGATGTGACTTCTGTACTACTTCTGTAAGACTTTTTAATATGTTTTCATTTTCAAGTTGCATCAAAGTTGGGCCAAAGTAATCCAGGGACTACTTTGAAGTCGGCACGACTTGAAAGTCGTACAGATATGAATGGTAGTCATTGGAAATAATGGGGAACGACTTGTCATGGGACTCTACAGTCCCAAATTGCAGGACAACTCGCACAAGTGTGAAAGGGGTCTAAGTAGTACCCTGAACAAATATTTTTTGTTTGAATTCCTCCTGAAAAATAACCATGTTTTTCCTAGTAAGTGAGGGTGCCTAGACACTCCTGTGCCTATAGCCTCATTGCTCTAAATCTGAGAGATCCAAGACGCTGCTGCCTCTGACTGCTAATCTCAGGAAGTTTGGCGGGTGATCTGGTTATGTTACTGCTATTCTGCTCACTGAAGGCCCTGACATAAACAAAGCCCTGCCTCTACTAAGATGGCTGCCTTCCCACAGAAAAACTATACAAAACAATTGAGGAAAGTGGTAAAATGGCACTGGACCCACAGGGTTATCTCACTGGTATTGCTATTGTAAAAGAGAAGTATGGCCAAAGCTTGTCCGGCTGTACTTCTCATATGGGTCACAGAAGTACACTTACTTATGTACTCCTGTGACCCAAAATCAGCCGACAGCAGGCTAAAGTCCGCTATTGGCTGACGTCACAGTCCCGTTTCGGTCTCTGAGAGGATCCCGCCAATAAAGTTGGGATCCACCCAGATTCCTGACCAGTAACTGTTCCCACCCTCTTTTCTGCCTAGCACACCAGGGAACTCTGGTGGGGCAGAGCAGAGAGCCATTGACTGCCAGTAACCGCTCTCTGTCTGAGAGGATCCGAGAACTGAACAATCAGCAGTCACGTGATCACTCAGTACTCGGGATTTGAGGCAGCAGGGGACAATGGCAGTTTTGGGCTGATGATGCATCAGGTAAGTGAGTATGTTATTTTACATTCCCATACTTCTCCTTTAAAGAGTTGATGTAAATCAGGCATCACTAAATGGTGGACCGCAGTGAGGACCTGGACTGGGTCGCTGTTCCATCTAAACCCACAGTCGTGCCATTTAGGAGCCAGTTCTGTCCCCTAGCCTTCACCACTGTCGTTATCACAGCAGAGCGGAGAGCGAGAGGCAGGACAGATGGAGAGAGAGAGAGAGAGGCCCAGGAGCACTGGATGAAGGGTGGGAGCAAAAGCTGCCCGAATAACTTTGCAGATTAACCAGGAGGTGATTGGTTGCTAAGACACAGAGCATTCCTAGCAACCAAACACCAGCTTGTTAATATGCAAAGTTAAATTCCAGCAGCTTCCGCTCCGCGCCCTCCATCCAGTACTACTGTGATATGAAAGGGGCAGAGGACACTACTGTGGGGGGTGATGTTAGAGGGGCAAAAGACATTACTGTGTGGGGAAGGGGGTGGTGATGTGAAGAGAGGCGGAGGACACTGCTGTGAATAAAGGGGGGTATGATGTGAAGGGGGTTCAGGATACTGCTATGAAGTGAAAGACTGTGATGGAAAGGGGCAGGATTGTGATATGCAGGGTGGGCTGAGGACACTGATATAAGAATGGGATTGTGATATAAGAGGAAGGGGCTGTGATGTGAAGGATCTGAGTGATTGGGCAAACATACGATTTGGACCTCTGCTGGAAGAAAATTTTATTGATCAGACCTGTAAATGATCTAATTCATGGGCAGGCAGCTTATATACACCAGAGAATCTCAACAGTCTCTTTGGCTTGTAGTGTAATGCAACAAAAATTTAAATTGAAGCACCACACCACTCCTAAGAGGTCCAGATACAACTTTAGGGCTGGTTCACACTAGTGCGATGCCAGACATCGCATGTGATTCACACCGCATTGCAGTGCAGATCACATATCACGTGATGTCAGTTCAGTGTGATGCAAATTCAGTCATACAAAAACTGTATGGCTGAATTTGCATCGCATTCGGACCAAACTCGTGCAGGATCCTTTTTTTTTTTTGTCCACTCCGGAATCGGATTGCATGGGTGTATACACCCATGCAATCCGATTCTGCAAATCACACTGTGTTTGGAAACTGATTGCGGGGTGTCGTTAACATGCACTCCACAATCAGTTGTGATTTCTATGCGGTGCGAATTTGATTCTAGTGTGAACCAGCCCTTATTTCAATATAAGTCGGGGCTATGTCATCTGAACAGTAGATCACAGAGAGACAAAGCTGGGTTTGGTCGGCTGGTGGAGTATGTGTTTTGAACAGAAACCACAATGCTGGTAAGGGGGGAGAAATAAAAAAAAATGTGCTTTTTGACTTTTCCTACTACTTTAGAAGACGGCATATCCTTGAAACCAAGCTCCATATCAAGTGGACATGCCCCAAGGTCCTGAGCCTCAATATTTATATAGTGGTATTTTCATAGTCCGTCTTAATATCCCTCCCACCTCATACCTTGGAATCCTGGCTTTTCCAAGCTCCAATCGGCAATCTCCAAAAAAAAATTCCACATTTTGACCTCCCACAAATTTTGCAATCAAGCACACTTCCACTAGAGTTTGGAAATCCTGACATAGAACCTCTAGGAAGTTAAAATGAAACAAAGATATACTCCTAAATAGAGCTGCACGGTTAATTGTAATAAAATCGCAATCTCGATTCAAACCCCCCCCCCCCCTCGTGATATCCAACACGCATTACCGCGATTTTCAGTGCAGTTAATGGAGTCCGACTTGAGGGGCAACTCAGCGCAACTTGCCTGGAAGTAGAAGTCAATGCAAGTCGCCTGAAGTCTCTCCAGGAACCTTTTTCGGAGTGACTTGAATTCCTCCTATCTGGGCAGACTGCCAAGTCTGAGATCATTGCTGATAAAAGAAGCAAAGAGATACTATGTTTCTAGTTATCAAAGGAATGAACTCCTGTGTATAGAAGAGTTTAGTTTAACCATTTAAAGACTAAATCTTTTCTTACATTTGTTGCTTACAAGTAAAAATCCAGTATTTTCTGCTAGAAAATTGCTTGGAACCCCCAAACATTATATAATTTTTTTTTTGCAGAGACCCTAGAGAATAAAATGGTGGTTGTTGCAATATTTTATGTGACATGGTGTTTGCGCAGCGGTCTTTCAAACACAATTTTTTGGGAAAAATTACACTTTCAAATAAAAAAAAACTACACAGTGCTGTTAGCCCAGTTTCTTTGTATATGTAGGATGTTACACCGCAAGAATAATGAGAGAATCGTGATCTTTATTCTAAACAAAAAAATTGTGATTCTCATTTTGGCCAGAATCGTGTAGCTCTACTCCTAAATACAAAACCTTATACCAACTCTTCTAGAGAGGCTTCAACAATCTTAATGGTTGGTCAACTGTGTCTTGCCAGTAGTTGCGTAGGTTTGAACTTTTTTTTTTTTTTTTTTTTTTCCATGCCTTTCCTCTTTTTATTTTTCTTTTCCTTCTCTTCTTTCTCCTCTTTTTCTTTTTCTTTTGTTTTCTTTTTTCTCTCTTTTTTTTTTTTTTTTCTCTTCTTTCTCTTTTACTTCTACACCCCCTCATGTTACCACCTCCTCTAAATAGCCAAGCCAACTAGCCCCACATCTGTTTTCATTTGCTTGCCCATAGATTAACATCAAGCTTCCTTTCAAATCCATCTGAAAAACTGACAGGCGGATCTGATTGGAACAGACGTGTAAAAGGGAAGAGGAGTGTGTGGTTGTGGAAGCCTTAGGCTTAGGCCCTTTCACACAGGAATTCTGTCTGTTCGTTTTCCATCTGTCTGTCGATGTATGAAAAACAGACAGCAGTTTATTTCAGTGCACAAATGCATGGAAATGGATGATGGCATCCGATCCGGTCCGCTAATCGATGGATAGGGATACATTTGCCATCTGTCCTGCAGATCGGATCAGATGACAGTCAAATGGAAATGGACATGCAAACCATTTCCAACCGACCGCCCTATAGAGGAAAGCGGGCTTTGTCTGTGTGCGCTCTGTACGCAGACACGGACCTAGGATCAGCGAAGACATCCCTCACTGAGCAGGCGGATCCGCTTTGACGGATCCACCCTGGATGAAAGGGGCCGTAAACTGAACTGATATAAACCTGATGTAACCTGAACTGAACTTAACTGAAGTAAAAACTGATGTAAACTGAACTGCAGATGAATGTGCAAACTGAATCCGTTTTCATCAGTTTTTTTTTCTTCGCAAAAAACGTGACTGAATGGATGACACCCATGTGAAAAATGTCAAATATGTCATAAAGGAGCATGTTGCAACCCCTTGTTCCTATTTGATAATTTACTAATAATAAGCATTATTAGCATACATGCAGTTTTTTTTCACCATCAAGATGTACATGACATTTTGCTGTTGCTAGCTGCCATGTGACTGTTGGAAAGCCATTACATCCTGTGCTTTCAGTTATTTGCTGAGTAGATAATCTCTTGACCTCAGGGCTGTTTACTTCCCCACTCTCTGCAATCCAGTGGGTCCATAAAATAGCATATCTTCTTTTTACTGGCCTTTCTTGTCTTCAGTGTTAATGGCAGTGTGAAAATACAGTGTTGCTGTATTTTACAGCCTCCTAAATGGATATTTCTAAATGACTGAGAAGGAGTGTCAGGTTTTTTGAACTTTGTTCTTGTACTGGCATTAAATGTATGTGCAATATATATGGGCATATTCTTCTAGTTTGTGGCTGAAATGTGTATCTCACGTAATGCATATGTGTGGTGACAGGGAAGGCGGGCCGTACACACCAGAATGTTGTGCAGGAAACTTGCACTTGCGATCTGGAGCAGGTGTCAGTGAAATATTAATGACACCCCAAACACAGGACAGTACCCCGCAGTCCAGTTACTTTATTTTGTAAAACGTTGCATGCACTACTTTTGCTGCGGCCTGGTGCAATTTCAGCCCATTCAAATGAATGGGCTGAAATCACACTGCACCTGTATCGCATGTGAAAGGCACAGGACTGCCCAGTGCCTTCCTGTGTAATTCATACTGTGAACTGGCAAGAACACAAACGTGCTGCACATATGCGTTCATGGTGGTCGAGGTTTCTGCCCTGAGAGTGTGCCTACTGCACAGTGACAAAGCCATCACAGACAGCTCCTGGTCTCTATTAGTGATTGAGAGCCAGCGGGACTAGCTCCTTATCATGGGAACACTGGGGTTGATTTACTAGAATTGCAGAGCGAAAATCCTGATGCATCTGTGCATGATGGCCAATCAGCTTCTAACTTCAGGTTGTTCAATTAAAGCAGAGTTTCAGCCAAAATATGACTTTTAAGATAAAATTACCCCTAGAATACTACTCCCTTGTGCAATGTAACAAATGTATGCTGTAAAGTAAACTATGTCCAGTTTTCTATTTGTGCAGCATCGTTTTCTTACTTTGTGAAGTTCCTGCACAGCGCGGCCATCTCCGGTGTGGGCATCTGAAGCCACAGTGTCCTTCCTGGATTTCGCGCATGTGCAGTGCGGTGCAATCTTGGTCAGCTTGACATGGCACAGCCATGCCAAGCTGACCAAGCTTTTCCATAGACGCCAATGTTAAATGTAACGGCAGCAGTGCCATGCCAAGCTGGCCAAGATCTCCCAGGAGCCAATGCAAAGCTGGAAATTACATACAGCTCCACGGCCCCTAAAGGAGGAAGTGAAATTGGTTATAGGCATAAATCGGGTAGGTAAACAGAAAAAAAATAATACATTTCTAATTCATTTTAAGGATGCACATTAGTGCTGCATGGTGAGGAGTGAAAAATGTGGGTGGAACTCCGCTTCAAGAACTTTGACAAAAAAAAAATATGGAGTTTTTGCAGATTTCTATGCAGAGCTGCACTCTTGAGTTTTAGTGAATCAGCCCCACTGTGACGGCCAATCGGGAGATGCACACCGCCTTTTGGTATTTAAAACCCAGTTAAAGGACCATCAGGAGCAGGTAGGAAAGGGTTAAAGATGTACACCTTCAAGACAACCTTTTTATGATGCAGTAATGAAAATTTAGCTCTATAAATGCAATCCTTCAAAGTGTGCGCTTTGGGGAAAAAATTGTCAAGGAAAGAGCAGAGGGCCTTGGGAGATTATCTAAATTCCATGTAACTCTGGGTCCAAATACCTCTGAACAGCTTAATAAATTTCAGTATTCTTTTAGTGCAGTCATTTGCATTAGGATTATACTGCATCAAATTCTTCCCTTTAACTTCTTCTTAGGACTTTGTTCCTCCAGCAATGTTACACATTAAAGTGACATGAGTGACCTGCATAGAGGCTTCCTTTCTTGCTGGATCAGGAACGGAGTTGTTGCATCACTTTCACTGGAATTCCATACTGTGGTATTAAATTACTGCTGAATCGTCAGTGCCTTTTACATGACCTACAAAACCATGTTCAACTGTGCCCTTGAAATGTCTAATAAAAAAGTTTTCATTAACGTTAATTATTTATTTGTATTTTATATTGCTTGCTGTGCTTTTATTATGTTTGACTTATTCACACCAGCCTCTTAGGCAGTGTTGCCCCACGCAGACACAGGGCAAAGACGAGGCAATTTAAAAGTCCTCAAATCAGTTTTGTTTACACCATTGTACTGCATTGGTGTGTGCTGAAATAAAGTAGGGCATGCTGTACTCTTTTTCAGCATAGACCATTGCAGTGCACTTGCAAAGCACTATAGTAAATAACAAAAAATGAATTGTCATTTTGTAATATTTTAATAAAGTTGGAAAAAAAAGTAAACTGTGCAATGCGTGACTACAGCGCATTGTTATCACTTTCTTCACAGAGCATACCAGAAGTCATGGCCTAATGCGGCTGCTGGTGTGAACATGCACTGCTCCTTTAAATGAGTTGAACTTGTAGTGCATTCTGTTGCCATGCAGAACTAAATGTAATTTTCAGCTACTGGGCCTGAAATAAGGGGGTTTGGACTCTCATGACAACCTCTCCCCAAATGACCATGTAAATAGCCTGCAACAAAAATGTAAAGTAAAATAAACAATAAGGATGTAAATGTTAATTTTTTTGCATCTACACGCTCATTATTAGGAAAAATTTGTGAAATTCCAATGATGGAGCTCCCTAAGATGAAAGTAATATGCTTGCCTCCCTTGCTGCCCACACTGGCAAACACCACTCTAATCTGTGAAGAAGCTTATTACAACAGTGATTCTCAACCAAGGTTTTGCGTAACCTCCTGAGGTTGCTAAGGGGGTCCTTGAGCTGTCGCTGATTGACCTTCCATTTGATGGGGGTTTTCATAGTTCCAGGGCTGTGCACACGGGCCGAATTTCAGGTGGTATTGGCCGGTTCAAAAGAAACCAGCCAACATTCGGGCTGTGCGTATGGCAGCCAGTCCGACAGAAGCTGAATGACCGTCAGGCTTCTGTTGCAGGGGTATGCCCGAAAAAGGTCTGCTGATCGGCATTCCATCAGCGCTCTCAGCCAATGGCTAAAAGTGCTGATCAGTGTGTTCCATCCCCCTGTTAGAACATAATAGCTTAGCAGGGAGATCGCTGTACTAACATTGGATTGTTAGTACAGGATCTCGCCCAAGCTCTTGGTTTTTTTTATTATTTCTTTTTTGTGTTTTAACTGTCCTACTTTGTTTCAAGTTGAGGAACGTTGGAAAATAGTGTTTGACCCATAAGGTTATCTTATTGGTATTCTTAATTTTAAAGTATTGCTGTTAAGATAAATAATCAGGTTTCCAGGCAGGCGGCATCTACACCCAAGAGAATCCCCCAGTCCCCTTGGCTTGTAGTGTAATGTAACAAAAATGGAAATGGAAGTGGCAAACCTGCTAAGAGAGCCAGATACAACTTTATTCCAGTAAAAGTCAGGGGGACAATCCAAAGCATATCACAACATTTTTGTGTGAGTACAAGCACAGGCCTTGGCAGCAGTGTCAAACTAGCTGATGACGAGGTCTGTACAATCACACTGGAAGAAATTACATTAAAGGTGCCGTTCATTTCAAGTCCCTTCATACTGTATTCAATCAAGCCCTGGGGAAGGGGGCATGTTGGACTCCCAAAACCTTGGCTACTCTGGATTGTCAGTCTGACTTTGGAATAAAGTTGTATCTGGACCTTAGCAATAGTGTGGTGCTTCAATTTCTATTTGTTTACGTTACAAGCTTTGTAGCAAGGCTGTCTTCTTTTTGTTAGAAGTGCTTAAAGCGGAGTTCCACCCATTCATTATGATTATTAAAAGTCAGCAGCTACAAAAAGTGTAGCTGCTGACTTAATAAACAGACACTCACCTGTCTCCTGGTCCAGCGATGGAGCCGCACGGAGCTTCGCTCCTCTCCCCCTCCCCTCCGCGGCGCCGGCATTGCTACTGTGGGCACCCGGCCGCGGCTTCACAGCGGCGCTTTGTGATTGGTTCCGAAGTCTTCTAGGACCTATACTGTGTCCCAGAAGACTTCGGGAGGGAGGGGAAGGAGACCTTCCACTTCCGATCGCCTAAGGCAACTGGGGCGGAAGTACCCGAAAAAATCGGGTATCCCCAGCCCCCCTCCTCCCCAAAAGATCCGTTTTAGCATCCGGAGCTGGGGAGGAGGACTTAAAGCGGAAGTTCCACTTTTTGGGTGGAACTCCGCTTTAAAGCCAAACTGCAGGTTTCTTGTGACTTTAGTTTGTTTGGACCAAGCTGGTCATGTGATGGTTCATAAGGTATATGGTCAAAATCCCCCTCCCCACAGCTTGCTTTCAATACCATCTGCTTTCATAGTCAACGCTACATCAAAATTGAGAAGGAGCACCAAGGTTTACCATTTTACTCAAATACGCCATAATATTCACAACTTCCTTAAATGTCAACCAGACTCCGCAAAGCACATTACCCGATTTGAAAACTGGTGCAGCAAAGACCCTTTCCTGAAAGGCTTAGTATCTGTTTTATACGCCCCAATAATTGATGCTATGGGACCTTGCACACTTTTCTAAGTTTCTAAATGGGAAGCCGACTTAGGCAAAACCCTGGATCAATCTATCTGAAACCAATTTTGGCTTGACTCTTATGTTCCCAGAAAGTATTTGCTTAAGAGAATGCCTAAAGGTTATTCTCTCGCTGGTATATGACCCCTGCATGGGTAGCTAAATTTGTCCCCTTAGTATTCTCTTTGTGCTTTTGAGGGTGCATGTAACCAGGCATCCTTTTTCACATCTGGTGGCTTTGTCCGAAGGCTTTGCGATTTTGGACTCACTGATTAGATCAGTCTTAAATGTCTCTTTGGCCCACGACCCCTGGGAAGCCTTTCTACTTAAGTCGTTCCCGTCCCTGACTAAAGCCCAAAGGAAGATGGTGATGAGGTATATATTCCTGGCAGCCTAGTAAACCTTGGCTAGGGCCTGGTACCAGTCATTTCTTATTTTTTTGCTGAGGTTAAGCAGCAGGTTTTGGGAACCTTGGTTCACGAGAAGCCCACCTCTATACTTTTAGATACCCATGCCAAATTATTGAAGATTTGGGACTCATGGATAACTTACAATGATCACCTAAACCTGGATCAGTGTTTATTTTCCATATGACTATTTGAACGGTCCATTTTTGTATTGTGTAAAGGGGTGGACTTTACAGGAATCTTCCCTTCCCTCAGGCAAACCTTCTTCCCATTCTACTTTTCTCTCTGCTTTACTGTCCGCCAAGGTCTCCTGGTGGTTATTCTCTATCCTTCCCTTTCGCACGGTGCTCTTTTTTGGGCTTCAGAGCATTCTTCCCTTTCCCCCTACTTTTTTACTGAGGCAAGTGCCTCCGCCGGCAGCACCTTGGCCCACCTTCCGAATCCTATTGATGATGGAAATGTGCACGCACTTGTACCTTTTTACAACTTGAAAAGCAATTTGATGTGTTTAATGTTGTACTTTTCTGTACATGATGTTTTTGTACAACTTTCAAACAAAACTTATAAAACCCAATAAAACATTTTATTGGAAATAAAATTGATAAGGAGTAGGCTGACACAGTACAGGATGCATTGTTCTTGCTTGATTGCTTGCTCTCAGCTGATATTCATAAAGGACTGAGGCTGTGGAAGAGGGGAAGGAGGGGGATCTGGTTGGTAGCAAAGATCTTTGGAAGCTTAGGCCTAATGTATGTATTGTATCATCGGAATGGCTTAGCCTCAAATTAATTTGTGTAGGTTCATGAAAAGATAAGTAGATGAAAATACAATATCCTGATATAAAGCCAGAAAAGCAAGTAAAGGTACAAGGACACTATTTGTATATGAACAGAAGGTTACAGGCATTGACAAGTGGGGGAGGATCTGGGGAAAAAGAATGTATGGTGCTTTGCACTCTTGCAGATAAAGGCAACTCTAAATCTTTCATAGGCCTGATGTTCTGCTTTTGTAAAGAATAATCTGCTGGGACACATTAACGTGGAAACCTGAGCTCAAGGCTGACCAGGGGGCTTGGATGTGTGGAGTTGGTTTTCTCAAGGGGACAGAACATTTGCATTTCCAATAAGCCTCTGCAGCAGACTGGTTAGTTGGCAAGCCACAATCTAGCTGTCTAAACATAGCTAACACATTTCTAGTTAGCTGATTGTTTGGTTAACTGCCATAGCTGTCAAATGATTTTCAGGCACTTTACTGTTTTTGAAGATTTAGTTCCATATTTTCAGGTTAATGAACTGATCCGTAAATCCTAATTTTTCTGTCCGCTAGATTTGTTTTAAATGGGGTTGCCACCTCATCCCTTTAAACCCGAACATATATTAATCACACAGGTTCTGAGCCTAATTTATTGAAGTTAAGGCAGCGGGTGAGTTTAACTACCACCTTAATCAGCCACAGAACCTGTGTAATTAACATGTGTTCGGTTTTAAAGGGATGAGGTGGCAATCCTAGTTTTAAAAGTTATTAATGTTCTCTTGCATTCAGACAGGCCATAATGATTTGTAGTATTCAAATACCATTAGGTATGATAAGGGGTTCCAGCTCTGTGACAGTAATTCTGGAAACTATTTTCGAAATGTTGTCAAATATAGGGTACTTGTGTTGATTAAGATAATTTGAATAAAGCACTTAGATTTTGATGCTGACTTCAGATGCAAGGGACACCATCTTCACCCTACCCACAGTAAAGAAGTGTTTTGCTCTGTTAAAGTGGTAGTAAACCCTCCTATCATCTTCAGCCAGGGAAGCTGCCGTCTTGGCCTCTGTTTAACCTACAACTACCATGATGCTGCATATGTGATCAGCTATAACACCAGCCATTGGATGGTTTGATAGTTTGGTTTAGAGCACAACCAATGGGAGTGTTACATTTCCGGCACGTGCCGGAAATGGAACGGTTTTTTAAATTGTTAAATGGATGGGTTTTCTACCGCTTTAAGCCTACTATATAACTATAACTAGGTAGCCTCAGATCCGGAGGAGGTTGGGAGTCTGCCCTCTCACTGGAATGATAGGCCTGTTCTATTGAGGATCTAGATGTTACATAGGTCAGTAGTGCTACAAAATATCAGTTTGTAGTGGATGCGACCAATGAGCTGCTCAAAGCTATATATACCTTCAAGCAGATTGACAATTCTCGGCCAGTTCCGTCTTCTAAGAACCCTATGTAGGCTTAAAAGAACAAAGGAGTAGGTTCTTTCTTGTCCATCAGCCCCTTAGGGAAATTTAATTTTAAGGAATGGATATGTCCTGAGAAAAAGCTTTTTATGTCCAGATTTTGAAAGTGGTGCTTGCCCTTCAAATCCCAGGAGCAGGTGCTATTTAAGTGTCCAAGACTGGATGCAGCACTGTCTCAGGTATCTAGATACCAATTTATCATTGAGTGCCCAATCACTCCAGAAACTGCATATTTACTCTTTTTCTCGGTGAAGTGCATTTGGTGCACATTTTTGCATGCATTTGTGTGCATTTTACCTAAGCTTGCGTTTCCTTTGAAGTCTCTAATGTTTTCTTTCTTCCTTGGTGGTTTATGTGCATTTCACTACGTTGGGTGCATTTTTGTGCATTTACATGTGTGAGTTTCTGTGCATTTGCAGTGCAGAAAAAATGTAGCTTGCTGTACTTTTTGCACAGCAATAGTGTGAACTATGCCCATAGGATAACAGATTGTTTTACTGTCTATGCTGTTGGAGTGCAGTCAAAAATGCATCCCATTGCATCTGGTGTGAATGGACCCTAAAGATTTAGGTCTTCTTATTAAAGATCAGATGGACAGGAAAGTAAAATTATTATTAAAGTGAGTTTGGGACACACCTGCCCTTCTTTGGGTCCAGTCCTGGCTTCCACGATGTGTGGCTAGGAACTTGGATGTGTGGCTAAGACAGTTGAGCTCCTCGCCCACTGAGCAGATCCAAGAATTGATTGGTATGGTGGCTAAGGGGTGTCTTTTTTTTGACAGATGCTGCAGTAGTCTATTAAGCCTACAGCCAAAGCTACAGCTTTCATTAATCCTGCCAGGAGAACCACTTGGCTCAAGGACTGGAATAGAGAGTTGACTTTTTAAAAAGTAAGCTGGTGGCATCTGTGGTATCCCTTTTGAAGGTATTCTCATTTTTGGTACAGGTCTTAATACTGTTTTAACACCATATTCTCAGAAGGGGAAGTAGTTTCATCCTAAACCACAAAAGGTTCTGCTACAAAAAGCCTACCAACTTCGGGCAAGAAACTAAAAAGAAGTGGTGCTTTCATAAGAGGGAAAGGCGGCATTTTATTCAGCCTCTCAACCTCCTAAAAAGGGTATCGCTAGGCCAGAAGTAGGGGTCAGGCTGTTTCTTTTCTATAATCAGTAGGAAACAATCTTGAATAGCCCATTTTTGTTCCCCAGATCATAAAAGAAGGATGCAGAATGGAGTTTTCAGGTACTCTCCTTTGTTCCTATGTCAAAAGTTGCCAAGAGACCAATAGAAATTCAAGGTTGTGACAGACATTGTGTCTCATTTAGCAGAGGAGAGAGTCATTGTGGTGGTCCCATAGGACCAACTCCCTCTTTCTTTTTTGTGCAGAAACATTTGGGGAAATACCGAATGATACTAGATCTGAAAGAATTAGGGTGCGCCTCACACTGTCAGTTTTAACCAAGCCTGACCACAGTTCACCCTCTTGGTCCAGTTCGTTGGTGTAGTGTGAGATCTCCAAACCATGCCCGGGACCGCTTTTGAAGAGGTGGTCCAAGGCACAGTTCCCTTGTGGTCTGGTGCAGTTTGCTTCAGTGCAAGTGCAAATCTTGCCTGAGCACAGAACCCCTGGAGTTCTTGACCATCATTCATAGGCTTGTGAGCATTGCATACTAAAATGATGATATAAATATTAAAGGAGACGTACAGCCAAGGCTTTTCCGGGTATATTTCTCCTGGGGATCACAGGAGGGCAGTTTATTCTGCAGTCTTGTAACTTGCTTTTAGCTGACAGCAATCTAAATACCGCTGTCGGTAGACGCCACTGAGCCCGTCGAGGCTCGGGAAAGATCCTGACTTTCCAGTCGGGATTCGCAGATGGCTCAGCCTCTCAGTGGCTCACGCCACTGAGCCAGTCGAGGCTCGGGAAAGATCCTGACTTTCCAGTCGGGATTGGCAGATGGCTCATACTCTCAGCGAGCCGCTGAGAGATGGAGCCAGCTGCTCCTGCCCCCTACACAGCCCTGGTGCTCTAGGGAGCACTAAGGGGCAGAGCAGAGAGCTAGTGACTGACTGTCTGCTCAGTGAAGACTGAGAACTAAGGGATCAGCAGTCTTTGATCACTCAGTTCTCAGTCCTCGAAGCGGCAGGGGACAGATGCAGCATCAGTAAGTATAAATATTTTTTGTTTGTAAAGTCATACTTTACAGTGGTTCTCATCCATGTATTAAAACACATGTACATTGCCTTTAGATTTTAATCCATTTTATCCCAAGTGATGTCAGGGATTTGCTGTGCATCTTTTTCTTGTTTGACCCAATCACCAGAGGAAAAATAAAAGCAAGCTAACCTATAAAAGAACAAATGGTGTGCTAAATCCTCTTTTGAAGATCACATGGTGCCACTGCAATCTGACACTTCCAGTTACATTGCAGTTATCATTGCTTGGTTTGTTACTGGGCACTATTCTTCTTCTTCTAGCAGAACACTGCATCACCAGCAACATAGCGCAACTGGGAGAAACCACAGCACCCAGCAAGGGATGAGCCATCTGACAAACCTGGAAGTGCGGATTAATCACAGCGCCTAGAGCTCTCTATCCCCTTCCTGACACCTCGCTATAGTGTGTCCTAGTTCTGAGAGGCAAAGGTCTCATGATCAGAAGACCTTCCCGCAGGATCACAAGCAGAGACCAAAAGAAGTTGGTGACAGCTTGGCCAGTGTACTGTGAGTGCATTCTCTGCACTCAACCTTAGACCCCAGTGGACGTATATGTGCAGTGGCTGGGCTGGCCAACCTGTTCTGCTGTTGCACGTATGCATTAACATGGTCCGCAAGAGCTTAAACGAGCGCAGATGTTTTGGACCCCTGAACACTTTGGCCACTGCGTTGTGTTGGAGAGCAGTGGTCTAACTTTCCAATGTGATATCATCACAGGTTGTTTGCTGCAACACTTACCAACTAGGCCCAAAAGCGCACTGTATTACTGTAAATGCAGCCTGAATGCCTTACAGTAATAGAGTTCATTTGGGCTGTAAAGGACTAAATTAAAAATCGTATTCTGATTGATTGCTGTATCTAAGGTGCCACTCAATTTGAAAAATTAACCATAGATGCTGAGGTAACTATGTTTTATGTAGGATACAAATCGACTGTGGGTGAACTGACTGTTGTATAGCCGCAATTAACATTCTCTGTTGACCGCTGTGGTGTCACAACACAGAAGACATTTTATAGAGGGGGTGCCCGGCACAGTTAGCGCCCGATTGGGGTGCCGGCGGGGGGGACCCTCCTGCCCCTAGATAACCATGAAGATAGACATCAGACTTCGGTCATTTATGGGTACCCGTGGCGGGACAACGTCTCAAAATAGGTCAGACACATTTGTATTTGTATATGTATCCTTGTTTTATCGCCTTTGCCCTATATGGCTATATGTAACTTTGTATGTGTATTTTTTGTCTTGAAAATTAATAAAAATGTATTATTTTAAAAAAAAAACTGTTTTATGTAATATTCAGATATGGAATTTTGGCTTAAAGTCAACCCCAAATCCCACAAATGTTATAACTATAACCACCTCATTGGCTTACGACATTACATTTTAGCATGGCTAGTGCAGGATATGACCTTTGTAAAATATGAGCTTCTTAAACGTTACCCAGCCGGACCTGCAGTTACCGGTCCACTTCTCTGGCATACTGATGTGAGGGATTTCTACACCTAGAACCAGTGACGTGGTTGATGGCTCTCATGTGACCAATCCAAGTTCCGGGTGACATAAGCACATACGAAGGTCTTTGGATTGGAGTAATCTATTCTGTTTGTTTGATGTGCATCACCAGAAAGAGAAACCAGCTTTAAACAGGGCAGATGAGGAGGTAATCTGGAATTTTTGTTGGTGAAACTATGGGAGGAAACTTAAAATGTAAAGCTGAATTGCAAAGAAACCTCTAAATACACAAAATTATGTACATGTCCTCTGGTTTACCTGATGCAGGGAATCGTAATCCCTTTTGGCTAGTATTGTGTGGTCAAGAACCTATTCCTAGCTTACTGACTGGACGACGGAGGAGTAGCAGTTCATTAATGAGTCATCTCTGGGTTTTCGACTCCTGTCAACCTGCTCATAGTTTAAACCAATAACACTATCAAAAGCAATAGATCCTCCACTGGCTAAACTTCCTCTACTATTGTTATTGCTACTGTACAAAGGAGTACAAGGAACTTGCTGGGGATGTTAAGGTGATGTATTTAGGGCTCGTTCACTGTAGCCCCGTTGGGCAGTCCCATCACTTTGTCAAGGCAGTTTGCCTTATTTCCTATTGCTTTGGACTGTTCACCTTAATGTGCACCTGCTGATTTGAATGAGCCCCTAAGACTGGGTACACACTATGGGAAAATCGGAAGAGAATTCAGTAGCAGGGGTCTGGTGTGTCCCTGTTCTCCGTTACAGGGACGAATTGGGGGAAAAATTTTTGCCTGAATTCGGCCCTGAAACTGAGTCAAAGACTTCACAGGACTTCTGTGCAAGCAGCTCTGCAGCCCCCATGAGATGCATGAACCGGCTCCATAGAGAGCCAATAAGGCTCCTGTCATTTGAATTGGATGTGGAGAAACCTGCATCCAATTCGCACTAGTGTGAACCCAGCCTCAACGTTTCTATGTCAAACGAAAAAAAAAAGCCTTTGCGAATTTTCGTATAATTCGTACCATCCTCGGGTTCAACTTGCTGTGAAACATTGAAGAAAACCAGACAATTGTTTGCCCAATTTTCTTAGTGTGTGCCCACCTTAAATCTGAATAATATGCTTCTAATTTAATAATCAGTATCAACAGGGTTTCAATTAAAATATTAGCTTATAAAGGGCATCTTCAAACCCCTACTAGTTAACCATTCGGGAAAAGAGTGTGTTTTTCACAAAACTTTAAAGCCCAGTCCCCAAGGAGTAACTACGATGTAAATATATTGGGAATGAAGCTGACACAGATGCTCCTCCTACCCATCACTCGTTCTGTGGTCAATCAATGATTACAACAATACTTCCTATTAGGAATTCATCACATAATGAGTGAACAGCTGGGAGCTTCACTCTATTTTTTTTTTTTTTTTGTAAAAAACTAAATAAAAATAAGAACACACATTTTACTATATAGTAAAGAAGGTGCTCTTACAATGGTATTAAAAATCAGCATACATCCAATGAGGGAGTTTAGTTTAGGGGTGGGTTGTTATAACTTTTTTTTTTTTTTTATATTTAGAATATATAAAATGTATACAGTATATTTAGAAGCATTTTTAAAATAAGTCATCAATTTGTAAAATATTTATTAACACTGTTTTTTTTAACCACTTGCCGACCGCCGAACGCAGTCTGACGGCGACAGAGTGGCTCGATTATCGCAAACCGCCATCATATGATGGCGGCTGCGATATTATTTATTTATTTTTTTTTTTATTTGTATTTTAGCAAAAAGTAAGAAATGTGGGTTTTTTTGCAAAATTGTCGCTCTTTTGTTTATAGCTGCGATCAGAAATGACGCAGAGGGGATCAAATACCACCAAAAGGAAGCTCTATTTGTGGGAAAAAAAGGATGCAAATTTCGTTTGGGTACAATGTCGCATGACTGCGCTATTGCCAGTTAAAGCAACAAATCACAAAAAGTGCTCTGGTCCTAAAGTGGGAAATCCTTCTGGGGCTGAAGTGGTAAAATAAGAACATCATGAAGTTAAAGGGATTGTTAAGTCTCATGTGTTATTTTTTTTTATTTTTTTAAATAACAAACATGTTATACTTGCCACCTCTGTGCAGTTGGTTTTGCAGCCTGGACCCTTCTCTTCTCAGGTCCCTCTCTGCTGCTCCTGGCCCCTCCCTCCTATCGAGTGCCCCCTTTCTATGGGGGCACCCGAGCCGAGTCAGCGCTCAGTGTATCCATTCAGACACTTAGCCCCGACCCTGCCCCGCCCACTCTCATGATTGGCTAACTGACTTTAGCAGCTACGGGAGCCAATGGCACCGCTGCTGTGTCTCAGCCAATCAGGAGGAGTGCCCGGACGGCTTAGACATTGGTGGACATCACTGAAGAGAGTTGGGGCTCAGGTAAGTAAATAGGGGGTGTCTTTTCACACACGTTTTTTTTATCTTAATGCATTAACCACTTCCATACAGGACACTTACACCCCCTTCCTTACCAGACCAATTTTCAGCACTCTCACACTTTAAATGACAATTACTCAGTCATGCTACACTGTACCCAAACAAATTTTTTATCATTTTCTTCTCACAAATAGAGCTTTCTTTTGGTGGTATATAATCACTGCTGGGTTTTTTATTTTTTTCAATATAAGCGAAAAAGTAGCGAAAATTTTGAAAAAAAAACACTTTTTTTTAGTTTGTTTTGAAAAATTTTGCAAAAAAGTAATTTTTCTTCATAAATTTGGGCCATAATTTATACTGCTACATATCTTTGGTAAAAATAACCCAAATTAGTGGATATTATTTATTCTCTGTGAAAGTGATAGAGTCTACAAGCTATGGTGCAAATTATTGAAAATTGATCACACCTGATGTACTGACCACCTATGTCATTTCTTGAGACCCTAACAAGCCAGGAAAGTACAAATA
>BLSH010389339.1:644719-664102 GCA_018402905.1 Glandirana rugosa
ATATGTAAAATATATAAGATATATTTTTTTTTTTTTTTTTTTTTTTTTTTTTTTTATATAGAATATATAAAATGTATACAGTATATTTAGAAGAATTTTAAAATAAGTTATCAATTTGTAAAATATTTATTAACACTGTTTTTTTAACCACTTTCCGACCGCAGTCTGACGGCGACAGAGTGGCTCGATATCGCAAACCACCGCCATATGACGGCGGCTGCGATATCCCTCACTGTGAGCGCTCGCACCGCCGGAGTGTGCGGGGGGGGGGGGGCAGGGAGCGGGTAGGTTGGGCTCGATCGCCCCGGCTACCTGCGATGGCCCCCCTGCAGTGAAATATATATATATATATATATATATATATATATATATATATTTTTTTTTTTTGGATTTGTATTTTAGCAAAAAGTAAGAAATTTGTTTTTTTTTTTTGTAAAATTGTCGCTCTTCTTTTGTTTATAACAGCGATCAGAAATGACGCAGAGGTGATCAAATACCACCAAAAGAAAGCTCTATTTGTGGGAAAAAAAGGACGCAAATTTTGTTTGGGTACAATGTCGCACGACCGCGCAATTGTCAGTTAAAGCAATGAATCGCAAAAAGCACTCTGGTCCTAAAGTGGGAAATCCTTCCGGGGCTGAAGTGGTTAAATAAGAACATCATGAAGTTAAAGGGATTAAGTCTCGTGTTTTTTTTTTTTTTTTTTTTATAATAACAAACATGTTATACTTGCCTCCTCTGTGCAATTGGTTTTGCAGCCTGGGTCCATCACTTCTCAGGTCCCTCTCTGCTGCTCCTGGCCCCTCCCTCCTATCGAGTGCCCCCTTAGCCAGAAGCTTTCTATGGGGGCACCCGAGCCCTTTCAGCGCTCCGTGTATCCATTCAGACATGGAGCCCTGACCCTGCCCTGCCCACTCTCTTCCCTGATCGGCTAACTGATTTTAGCAGCCGCGGGAGCCAATGGCACCGCTGCTGTGTCTCAGCCAATCAGGAGGAGTGCCTGGACGGCTTAAACATTGGTGGACATCGCTGAAGAGAGTTGGGGCTCAAGTAATTAAATAGGGGGTGCTGGAGGGCTTTTCACACACATGTTTTTTTTTATCTTAATGCATTAAGATAAAAAAAAAGTAAAAGGCCAGTTTTTGCCATTTTTGAAGTTCTTGTTGTGTAAGGCCCCATTCATACTTGTGTGTTTTTTTTTGTTTTTTTTTTTAGGTGCAGTGCGTTAAAAAAAAAAAAATCTGCTTTCTTAATCAGGGCTTTATTTACTAAAGCTGGAGAGTGCAAAATCAGTCTCACTTCTGCATAGAAACCAAGCAGCTTCCAGGTTTTTTGCCAACGCTTAATTGAACAAGCTGAGGTTAGAAGCTGATTGGTTTCTATGCAGAAGTGAGACTGATTTTGCACTCTCCAGCTTTAGTAAATAAACCCCATAGA
Organism: Glandirana rugosa; assembly: GCA_018402905.1. Taxonomy (NCBI): domain Eukaryota; kingdom Metazoa; phylum Chordata; class Amphibia; order Anura; family Ranidae; genus Glandirana; species Glandirana rugosa. The sequence goes on from BLSH010389339.1 coordinate 646,157, forward strand.
GTCCATTAATAACGTGGTTAAAACGCACCCCAATAGTGTGCTAATTATCTTGAATGTGTGTATGTGTGTGTGTGTGTATGTATGTATGTATGTATGTGTGTAGATAGATAGATAGATATAATATGTGTGTTTTTTTTTTTGAGAGGACAGCAAAGTTACACTGTTATACAAGCTGTACCCTCACTACATTGTAGCAAAGTGTAATTTCTTCAGTGTTGTCACATGAAAAGATATAATAAAATATTTACAAAAATGTCAGGGGTGTACTTACTTTTGTGAGATACTGTATGTGTGTGTGTATAATAAATAAAAAAAAAAAAAAAATATATATATATATATATATATATATATATATATATATATACATATTTTGGGAAGCATGCATTTCACATTCATTCATCCAAAGATGTCACCATACTCCAACATTTCTTGCTAAATCCAAGAAAGTATTATTGACAGTGCATCAGTGTGGATTGTACAGACAGAGCAATCCATTTTGGAGTCTGGTGATTTTGGATGAATAAAAGTGTACTGTATGTGTGTAGACATCTTTCTGTTTGAGTGCATATACCGTAGTTGGGCTGGTCAATGCAGTCCCAACGCGTGGATAAGGCAAAAGCTTTCTCTGCTATTTTGTCAAACCCCAATATACTTCATTGGTGTGAGATGAAAAGAAAATGGGTCAGACAGCTCTTTGTGGCACCGCAGTGCGTTGTGACTCATTTCAGCACATTGTGACACACTGCAGTCGTCTGCTTTTTCTAAATAAAAACACAATAAATAGCATGCCTAATACATCACAACCCTCCTCATCACCCCATAATAACGTATATCTGAGGATGCATGCTCTGTGGTGTTAATGAGACCTTAAGGAAACCTATGATTTCTGCTCGTAACAATGAGGTGGTTTAAGGGCACAAGTTAGATAGAAGTCGCCTTGATGCAGTACAGGAGCCTTTTCTAAAGTCGGAGCGAAATCAGTGGTGCTAATTAAAGCGAAGTTCCACTCAAAAGGGGAAGCTCCACTTTTTTGCTTCCTCCCCCCTCCGGTGCCACTTTTGGCACCTTTCGGGGGAGAGGGGGGAACAGGTTCCTGTTTTTGACAGGTACCTGTCCCCATCTCCGGGAGAAGTGGCTGCAGCGAGATGTGGCGAGGTCCCCCAGAAGTTCGGCCCCCCTCCTCCACCGCTGGGCCAGTTAGAAAGCGCAGCGTGCTTTGTGCATGCGCAGTAGGGAACCGACTGTGAAGCCAAAAGACTTCACTGCCGGTTTCCCTTACCACGAATGGTGGCGGCAGCTCCTGAGAGCCGACTGGAAAATCGGCTCAGGTGCTGACATCGTGGGATCCCTAGACAGGTAAGTGTCCTAAAATTAAATGTCAGCAGCTACAGTATTTGTGGCAGTTGACTTTTCATTTTTGGAGGGGGGCTAGAGCTCTGCTTTAACCACTTCACCTCCGGAAGGTTTTCCCACTTTAGGACCAGAGCACTTGCATGGTCATGCGACGTTGTACCCAAACAAAATTTACGTCCTTTTTTTCCCACAAATAGAGCTTTCTTTTGGTGGTATTTTATCACCTCTGCATCATTTCTGATTGCCGCTTTAAACAAAAGAAGGGCGACCATTTTGCAATAAAACCCAGATTTCTTACTTTTTGCTAAAATTTAAATCCAAAAAAAATATATAAAAAAAAACTTTTTTTTCACTGGTTTTGGCCGATTTATATTCTTCCTAATATTTGTGCTAAAAAAAATTACGATTGGCATTTGATTGGTTTGCGCAAAAGTGGCCACGTTTACGGATGATGAGAATTCATTTCTGGGGTTTTATTTATTTTTTATTATTATTTACTAGTAATGACGGCGATCTGCGATTTTTAGCGGTACTGTGATATTGCAGCGGACATGTTGGACATTTTTGACACTTTTTTGGGACCAATGACATTTATTCAGCGATCAGAAATTTTAAATGTCCACTGATTACTGGATAAATGTCATTGGCAGTGAAGGGGTTAACCTGCAGGGGGGGGATCGGTTAACTGTGTTCCCTGGGTGTGTTCTTACTGTGGGGGGGGGGGAGGAGTTGGGCTACCATGGGCATGAGAGATCTAACTGATCCCAGTGACAGGGATCAGTAGATCTCCCATGCCCGCACTGTCAGAATGGGGAACCGCCGTATTTACATCGGCGGTTCCCCATTCTTTGCCTGTGGCACGCTTATCACGGCTCGCCGGCGGACATCGGGTCCGCCAAGCCACGGGCACACTCCTCAGGAGTGCGGCAGACGCGCGCCCCCTAGCGGCCATTCGCAGATCGCCATCTTTTTACGCCGATTCGCGCACAGCATCTACACTGCCACCGTGAATACACGGCAGGCAGTGGGGAAGTGGTTAAGAAAGCCATCATTGACTAACATGGGGCATATCACGCGACTATCACTGCGGCAGTGTAAACCGAGCCTAAGACTGGAGAGCGCAAAATCTGGTGCAGCTGTGCATGGTAGCCAATCCGTTTTTAACTTCAATTAAGCTTTGACAAGGAGTGTGGGTTCACACTTGTGTGCTGTGAATTTCCATCATTTCTGCACCGCATCCAAATCACACCCCTGTTGTGTGTGTGTGTGTGTGTGTATATGTATATGAAATATTAAATGCTTGTAATATTTCATATGCATATACAATCCCGTTCATACAAACCGCTGCGGGTGTGTATGTTAAGGACACCCAGAAATCGGTTTGCAAAATGCTGTGCTATCTGATTGTGGCGCTGCCAAAAAAAGGGTCCTGCATGATTTTTTGTGCGGAAGGATGGCTCACATTGCACTGCTGAGGAAGTGGTGCGATTCCTTTTCAAAATCGCATGCAGTCCCCGCACTGCATAATGTGAACCGGCACTAAAAACCCAGAAGCTGATTGGCTTCTATGCAGAGCTGCACCAGATTTGGCACTTTCCAGTTTTAGTAAATCAACCCAACTGAGGCTGTACAGCAGATGCTCCACGAGCTCTACTCCTATATTGACATAACCACTCACCTCCCTTTTTTATATGAAAAGCAGCCCCTAAAAAAAACAAGTTACTAGGGGAAACATACAGGCTCCCTCCCTCTAAATATGCAGTACTTGATGTCAGAGCAACCTTTTGCACACATGAGGGAGTTGATACTTGCATAGTAATTTGAGGGCTGTGGTGGGGCATCAGGGAGGTGGCAGGTGCTGTAAAGGTAGAAGAAGGCATCTTTGCATACCTGCTATCTAAAATGTCACATTTAGATATGTACAGCATATTTATTTGATTTGTACACATCTAAATGCACACTATAGCAATCAATGAGAACACACGCACACACATGCAAAAATGTGCAAATGTAGGATACAGCTGCCCACATGGCCACAAATATCTGAATATTTTACATGTGTATGCACAAAAACGCACAAACGCATAAGCCATTAGAAGACTTGTAAGTGTCTAAATGCTGTACGCATCTAAGTGCGTCTAAACATGTATTTTTTGAAGGATCTTCTGCTAGCTCTGCCAGCAAGGACCTGCACTGTGTGCGGAAAATATGCTTATGCCTGTGTGAATGATGCCTTAGGGTGTGTAATGCCTTATGAGTCAAAGCAGGTGCATGGGCCTGAAATCGGACATTATGCGTTTAGAACTGCGCAAGGAGGACAAGTCTCAGTACCCATCTGAATGAGCCCTTAGGCGTTTAAATTCTCCTAATGGCTTATGCATTTTAAGTGTGCAAGCATTTACGCTCCTGCACATGCATTTACGCTCATGCATTAAATATGCAGTCTGTGTGGCCCTGGACGCAACTGTGCCCCACTCTTCTTTTCTTTTTTTGTGTAGCTAAACACAGCGCACATTTTTTGCATGTAGGCACAGCTAAATGTATGGGTTTAGTAAGCACTAGTACTGCCTTTAGGCCCCTTTCACACGGCTTGGACGCAATTTTGTGGGCGTCATTTTGATGCGATTTCAGGGAATGCCTGTGTGAAATTGAAGTCTATGGACCTCAACTCGCATGAAAGTCGGACCAAAGTAGAGCAGGGACTACTTTGAAGTCGGCATGATCTTGAAGTCGTACAGACTTCAAGGTCTGTCATTGGAAATCATGAGGAACGACTTGTCATGTGACTTTGCAGTCTAGAGTTGCAGGACAAGTCGCACAAGTGCGAAAGGGGCCTAAAGGCTGGATTTAGCCAATGCATCTAAATCTCCCTTGCCTCTGAAGCCTGACCACTTTCGGATCGCACTCCAAAGTCAGCTGACAGGTGGTGAGGAAGCGATGCAACACCACCTCACCACCTCCTCACCACCTGTTTTAATCCCATTTTTGCTGACAATCGTGCCACAACCACATACATTGCACCCGGTTGCGGAGCGTTTGTGGTGCATTTCCATTTACTTACCCACCGATCACTGCAAATGGAGTGATCTTTGCCACACACCTGAATCGAAGCATCGTTGCTGCAGCCTGTAGACACCCCGGTTTGCAGCCTATTGGCGCTTAAAGCAGAGTTACACCCAAAAGTGAAACTTCCACTGATTGAATTCCTCCCCCCCCCCCCCCCCCAGGTGTCACATTTGGCACCTTTTCGGGGGGAGGGGGAAGAGGACATCTGTCTTTAGACATCCACACATCCGGGAGCTCAGGCCGCAGCCACTGACCTCAGCAGCCCGGCTCCCTCTTCGCTCTTCTACTGGCCGCCTGGCCAATAGCGGAATGCCACACGTCCCTTACCCGCAATGGATGCAGCTGAATCCGGTCCGAAGATCGGCAGCAAGGGGTCATCATCGCTGGACTTCAGGACAGGGAGGTGTCCTATTATTAAAAGTCAGCAGCTTCAGTTTTGGAGTTGCTGACTTTTAATGTTTTTTAGTTCTGGGTGGACCTCCGCTTAAGGAGGGGCGGTTGGCGAGTGGCAAAAATGCATGGTTGAGTCAGGTTTTGCCATCCGCCAACTGCCCCTTCTTAAGCACCATTAGGCTGCAGATGGGGATGAGAAAGTGATATGACTCCTCGCTGCCTGTTTTGATGCCATTTTTGCCAACAAACGTGTCGCACCCACATGCATTGCACGTGGTTATGGGGTGTTTGCGGTGCTTCTCCATTTACTTGAATGTATAGCATTCAGTGGGCTTGCTGCCTGCAAGTGGGGTGAACTGTGCCACAGGCATGAAGTGAATAGAGATGGGCATGGGCGTGTTTAAGATCCCACATGCCCGATCCTGCCATGAAGCTGACACTGCAGACGGCTAATCACAGGCAGTGAGACATTTCCTGGTCCGCTGCTGCACAGACCGGAATATGTCTCACTGCCTGTGGTTAGCCGTCTGCAGTGTCGGCTTCCTGGCAGGATCGGGCATGTGGGATCTTGAACACGCCCAAGCCCATTACTAGAAGCGATGCATCACTGCCACGCCTGTAAACACCCCTGTCCGCAGCCTATTGACGCTTAAGGTCAGTTGGCGGGCGGCAAAAACGAGACTCAACCATGCGTTTTTTTTTCTGCTCCCAGCCACACATTTAAACAAGACCTTAGATGTGCACATCTAAACACAGCATTTTTATGCCCATGTGAATAAGCCCTATACGCACATTAAAGGTTCATTTTAGTTTTAAAATGATTATTGTAAATCCGAACAGAAGTACAAAAATAATTTAGAAAAACTGGCCTAATGCATTGATTTCGTGCAATATTTATTTATTTTTTTAAATTCATCATTTTTATTTATTTCATTTCAGGTACTTGTATAGCAATTTATGCAGCGGTTTACATATACATAGTACATTCACATCAGCCCCTGCCCTCAAGGAGCTTACAATCTAAGGTCCCTATCTCACATTCATACATATACTAGGGCCAATTTAGACAGGACCTAATTAACTTGCCAGCAAGTCTTTTTATTAACATTTAAAACTTGCACATCGTGATGTGTACATTTTTGCAATATTTTGGACTTCGGTTACACCTTTTCCACATTAGGATTTGTACAAATTTGAATGCAGACATTTTTATTGTTAATGATTGTTGTATTTACGCCAATTAACAGTAATAAAAAAAAATGTAGAAGAAAAAAAATGATATTTTAGGACTGAACAGAGAAAGAACAGAGAGCAACAGATGGCTAGGTGAATAAGAGTAGGAAGACGTCTATGATTTGTTTTTCTTTCTATCGTCTAGGTGTAAATTAATGGTTAATTGCATGGGTTATGGGTTGCTAGTCTTCTGGGTGACAGGATCAATGACAACAGCCTTATTGTGTTTGATCTGATTTTCAGTTTGCTAGTCGAGTCTGAAGCAAGGTGGAGTCTGATCGGGAGGGGTGGCTGTCACAGAGCAGGCAATGGGGTTGGGATACTGATGGAGAGAACATTTTAATTGCTTCTCCCTGCATCAGCAGCATCCAGACAGCATTCTGGGACTTGCTTACGCTCTGAGCATCCCTGGTCACATGAGTGTGAATTTTCTCTTCTCTTCATTAGTCAGCCATTTTGGTCAACACCCTGCTTACTGCGCACAACCAATCCTGCAAGATCACAAGTGCCTGGGCTGTGCAGACCTGCTGCCCTCTTTGGAACACTTGGATTCCCATAACTGCCTCTATATACCGGCCATTCACATCCCAGTGGATGACTGCTTTACATTTGTCACTGCCTGACTAGAACAAAGGAGAGCCTTATAATCTGGAGTTTTGTGCTTTTTTAGCAAGCAAGCTTTGACGCATGACGATTGGCAGCAGAGCAGCAGGGGGGCGGAAGAGGCAGACACAGGAATCCAAAGCTAGCCAGGGAGGAAGAGCATCTTTCCTGTATTGCAGAACTGAAAACAGTCCTAGAGAACATTGTCTGTATTCCTTTCTCGCATGCTAACTGTGCAGCTTTCTCTCTAAATTCACAGCCTATCAGAATAATCTTTGGACTCTTCACGACGCCTTTTTGATTTTATTTCTGATCTTTTCAAGTGGGTGTTCTACCACCTGAGCCATCATGACGGCTCTTACCCCTCAGGGCGACATGCCAACCCCCACCACGGACAAGATAACCCAGGCTGCAATGGAAACCATATACCTTTGCAAATTCCGCGTCTCTATGGATGGCGAATGGCTCTGCTTGCGTGAACTTGATGACATTTCGCTTACGCCAGACCCTGAACCTAATCCTGAAGGTATGGGCCAATTCGATACCATGACAACATCCCACAATTCCCTGCTGTATCGTTCTTCTGATCAAAAACAAACCCGGGGTTAGTTGCAAATGAGTTCCTTTGTGCTAACGCTTAGCGTTATTAAAATCAGCCTAAAATTTCAGTAATTGCAATTTTTTGTGTACAATGCAATTGTTTGTTTAGCTACAATGATATTGACATATTTGCAGATACAAAATCCAGTAACTATTATTCTCTATTGTCACTTTTAAATTATTTTATGACACAAGTCACCTCTTCCTAGATTAGTGAAGGTCATTTGTGCGTTGGCCTGCGCTGTTGTTTATACTGTCATTATTGCATATGTGAGTGTAATACAATAGGCATCAGTTCTGCTTTATGTGAGAATATCACTTGTATTTTCTGGAACTATATTTCTCATAACACTGATCCTTTAGCGATCCTAAAATGCTGATGGTTTTATTTTGCCGTCAGCTCCTAAGCATTAACCTTCATATTACCTTTGTCATGGTTGTTGCAGTGAAGTACGCCATACCATCAAGTGAGCCTTCCTTAGCAACCTGCTAGGCCTGCAGGATGGAGCTGAATTGCGTGGCTGCTCTATCTGCATGCAGCAGTGACCTGGTTAAATGGTAATGCCTCCTCCCTTGTTGTAGAGCTCATGTCATTCTGCCCAAATAGTTTGGAGACAAAAGACCCAGAGAGCATACAGAAAGCTGTCTGCCTGTAAATCCCTGGTTTTATATTCCCCTACTTCCTTGTGATCTGTGCCCTTCTGTTATTCTCTTATATTCTTTGTTTGCATTTGTACTGCAATGGGAGAGTAAGTATGAATGTTGATATCCGCTTTCCTAACTTAGTGATACGAATACAAAATTAACAGTTATATGGTGAAAAAACAGAAAAGATTTATTAGCATTAATAAATAGGTACGCTTTAAATCCTTGGGATATGTGGCGAGTATGCCCACATCCCTATACACAAATTAGAAAAGCAAACCCTCTGGTGGGACTTTAAAGGGCATAAACTCCACTAAAGAGTAGGCACAAAGTAGTATAAAAAAATCATAGTTTATTACAAAAATTAAAGGTTGGGGAAAAAAGGAAGGGGGAAGGATTAGGCGGGGTACACAAAAACCCAATGTACAAAACAGTAATACATTAAAATGCAACAAGTACATATAACAGAACCACTTATTTAGTGCACTGTTGTCCAAATTACACAGCAGTGCAGTAAATAAGTGGTTCTGCTATATGTACTTGTTTTGTACATTAGGTTTTTGTGTACCCCACCTCATCCTTCCACCTTCCTTTTTTCCCCAACCTTTAATTTTTGTAATAAACTATGAATTTTTATACTACTTTGTACCAGCTCTTTAGTGGAGTCTATGCCCTTTACAGTCCCACCAGAGGGTTTGCTTTTCTATTCACCTTAATACACCATGGTGAAGAGCTGCAGGGGGTGTATGTTAAGTATGGGCTGCATTTACTGTACGTCAACAATGTCATTGTGCTGGACCTTTGCCAGATCTCAGACACACCCCTTGTGAATACATATGACAAGAGTAGTCTATAGCATCTGTTGGGATTCTGACTAGGCCAACTGCAAAAAAGTAAAAGCCTAGGGGACCAATTGAGTGTTTAGTCTAGGGTACATATGTCAAACACAAGGCCCGCTGGCCAAATCCGACTCGTCAGGCCATCTCTGTTTCAATTTGTTTATTCAAATTTCAAAATTACAGTTAGATGTTGTAATGTAGTACAAAAGGGTGCAAAACGGCTCTGACAACATAAACCGTAAACCAGAAGTCATCAACGATGGCCTTTTAAGGGTAAGGATTTAAGACCTACATCCAATCTATAGAAATCCAACAGTGAGTATTGGAGACTGTGACAGAGTGGTCAACTATAAGAAAACTATTACTGATGAACATATTCGTTTATAGGCCTCTATTAGGTCTAACAACCCGTTACAGGCCTACTTTGTACATTCGGCAGAGGGGTTAAGCAGGACAGCACCCACCCACCCATCCACCTAATTAGCCTATAGGTATAATAATGGAATTTTAACAACCATATTGACCATTTTGTCTTTATCTTACCCCCCCCCAAAAAAATAATTATATATGTGTATATGTGTATATATATATATATATATATATATATATATATATATACATACATACACAATTATTGTATCTTAATCTTTTCAAAGTGTAGCAGTGACATATCCTTTGAGGGACATCGTTACAATACCTAGGTGGAAACCCCAAAGTGAAGAGAGTGGGTCCAAATAGCGGGCCTATCTTGCACCTGAGTAAAGGAATGGAAGAAGCAAGATTAGAAAAAAGAGAAGGAAGTAAGTCAGAAAAGAGAACAAAGAGATGAGACCACACCTGTCCAGGAGTCCAGCTTAGCATCGATCCATTATTAATCCCAGGTGTTCGGCACCTGGAGGTAAGAAAGCCAAGGGGTCCACACTTTGTCAAATAGGGGTTGTTTGTCCTGTAGGACGCTAACCAGTTTTTCATGGAGCATAATTCAGGTTAGTTTTTGTTTCATTAAAACTAAGTCGATCACTGGACTTTTCCAAGCAGTAGCGATGGATATTTTGGCCAACAAAAACCTATAATAAATTAGTCTGTGTGGACCTTGGGATATTCTCCACAGGTTCATTTAAAGCATTTGTTAACCCAAAAATAAAAAATAAAGATCCTGCTCCTTTAAAGCATTTTATACAGCACAGCGCTTGGCTATGTAATTTGGCCACCAGTAATACCTGGCTGATCCTGCCAGGTTCTGCCCTCCCGTCTCTACGCTGACTCCGAAAAAACATGGCTGCCAAGCTATGAAATCGAAGTCAGAGCGTGTCTCGTCATCTGCAGCCTGCGCCGTGTGTCCTGTCTGCTCTCTCCCCCTCTCATAGCTCCGTGTCTGCACCGCCGCCCTCCTGTCCTGCTGCTTAAATTAGTGTGTTTTTTTTTTTTTTTATTACAATCCACTGTGTTTATTCCTGTAATATCCCCCATGACAGCGCTTTAGGGAAATAACGCTGTATATACCTGCTTTACTGAGTGCAGATCCATGCTGATTGATGCGTCGCTTGTCTCCTCTCTCTGCCCGACATATGCAGTGGACGGGGCCGCCTCTCTCCTCCTCTCCTCCTGAATGATGTCAGAGGGGAATCCCTGGCCCCGCCCACTGCATATGTCGGGCAGAGAGAGGAGAGAAGCGAAAGCTCAATCAGAGCAGATCTGCACTCAGTAAAGCAGGTATATACAGCGTTCTTTTCGCAAAGCACTGTCATAGGGGGATATTACAGTAGTAAACACAGTGGATTATATAAAGAGGCACAGGTGGGTTAACAACCACTTTAAGGCTATGCGGGGGTCCTTAGTAATGTTAACCATAGTGACTGAATGAATTAAGGAATGATCCCGTATCCAGAAACGATGGACCTTAGGACAGGTCCACCATATATGAAGGGCAGAGCCAACCTGACCACAGCCCCGAAAGCAGGAGGGGGATGAGGCCGGATACATTTTGGAGAGGCATTCTGGCACAAGGTACCATTGCGCAATCACCTTATATCCTGCTTCAATCAGGGCAACATTCATTATACCCTTATGAATTTGTGCTGTTCAGGATTGCCAGTACTCCACCTCCAGGGCAATGAGCAGATCCCTCTCCCAAGCCATTTGATAAGTAAGTTTTGACGAGGCGGAAACGAAGGACTTATACAACATGGAGGTCCGTCGGGCCATTTCATATGGCCCTCGCATTCAGGGGAAAGGATGGGAGAGATGTGGTCAGCCTGTAAAAGAGCTGATCCCTGTTGAACCCTTTACACTGTACATAGCGCACCCCTGAACCATGCACCTAGTATGTAATGCACCTCTGAACTCTGCACAAAGCGCACCCCTGAGCTGTGCACTCTGTGCATAGGACACCCTTGAAACTGTACATAGCGGGACCCTGAACTTCCCACTACGTACTCCTGGTATTTATGGCCCATTTAGGATCCTCACACTGTGCAATTTGGCCACACCTACCATTCGATGCAGTTTGGATGGAGGGTATGGTTGAATTCCTGCACATAATTTCTGAGACAAAAGCCTTGGATAAATTTATATAGTCTTACGGATACATCCAGGCCCTTTGAGAGCAACCATAATGCTGATGTGGCCCGCAATTAAATTGATTTTGACACTCCTTGTCTAGGGGAAGGTAAAAGCACATTTACTTACCTGATCCTCCGCTCATGCTTTGGCAGTGGACAGTCTCTCAATGTCCTTGCGTCTAAGGGCCCGTTCACACAGGGCGATCCAACTTAGGCAGGCTTTGCTAGGCGACTTTCAGCGTGACTTCATGCCAGGTGACTTTACCTGCGGCCAATCAGAGAAGGGAGGGATGGGGGTTGCCTTCAAAAACTGTAAATTTGCTTCCATAAAGATGGGGGATAGAAGTCGCCTTGAAGTTGTCAATGGGATTTAAGATGTGAAGCGACTTGAGGCAACTCAAGTCGGAGCGCAAATCGTCCCTGTGTGAACGTGCCCTAAGAGACCTACATGGGCCTCCTATGTCATTAGAGACATGAAGGGGAGAAGAGTCTGTAGTGCAGAGGAACCTGTGAGAGAAGAGGATTGGGTAAGTAAAACTGTTTTACCTGGGCCCCCATAGACCTAAATGAGCCGAGAACTCTCAGCTTTAGGCCTGGTTCACATTTGTGCAATTTCAGATGTGACTGGAGTCGCACAGAATCGCATGACAACAAGGGAAATCACATTGTTTTCAATGGTGCCTGTTCACATCAATGCAACTCGGCACAGAGCGACTTTGGAAAAGGTTCCTGTACTACTTTGGAGGGATTCCAGTGTGAATTTTTTTTTTTATTTGGGGAATATACAAACCTTATCAAAGTTGCATCCAATTAGCACGATTCGCTTAAAGCCAGATCAAAATTATATTGCAGCAGTGTGAACCTTGCCTTAAGACACCTTTCACACTGAGGCAGTTTTCAAGCATTTTAGCTCTATAAATGGCGCCTGTAAAGCGCTTGAAAACTGCCTCTCATGTCGCCCCAGTGTGAAAGCCTAAGTGCTTTCACACTGGGACGGTGCACTTGCAGGACGGGGAAAAAAAGTCCTGCAAGCAGCATCTTTGGGGTGGGTTGGGGGCGCTATGTACAGCGCTCCTAAACTGCCCTACCTATTGGAATGAATGGCCAGCCCTTCCAAAGCGCCTGAAAAGTGCGCGGAAGTGTCGCAAAAAGGACATTTTTAACCCCTCCATGGGGGTTAACAACGACCCACTAGCGGCCGAAAAGCACCACTTAAACAGTGGTAAAGCGTTGCTACGACGAGTGGCACTTTACCACTAACACCCACACCGTCCCAGTATAAAAGGACCCTAAAGTATAGACACATTGTTAAATGCACAGGTGAGATACTGCATATACACACACCCACATACTGTACATACAAACGGTCATATCTGCCAAAACTGCATATTTCTGTTCAGCCATTTTTTATAGTCCAAACTCTACAGCAGGCCCTGGCCATCTACTTTTTGCAACGCAAATTAATTAATTGGTCAAGACCTATTGGTTCGTGAAGGGGCAGCGTGTTAAATATGAGTTCCTCACTATATTCTCTACTCCAGTAATCGAGATTCATAACTTTTATTCGAAGCACTTTGCAATGCAATAGAGCCCCGATTACTACAGTTCGCACAAGGCCATGTTTGACCATTTTTAAAGTGGTTCTACAGGCAGAAGGTTTTTTTACCTTAGTGTTACTAAACCCACAACAGTAAAATCAGTCTGTATATGCAGAATAGCATGCTTGCTATATTCACTGTGTAACCTAAGGGGTTAATCCTCTGTATTGTGTAAAAAGGCTGTTTGATCTTCCTGCTTGCCCTGTCTACTACTAGACACTTCCTAGATACTTCCTGCTTGCCCTGTCTACTATATTAGAGACTACTATAATATACTAGATGCATGCAGTGTGGAAACATTGCACATGCTCTGTTAAATCATCTTGTTTCACATGGACACAGACTGCAGTGCATTTCTAGAGGCAGTGATTGTTTGGTGCTTTGCCAATGACATGCTCAGTTCACAATCAGCTCTGGCCAGATTGTGGGTGAAGGGTCACTGATGCAAAGGAAGTTTTATCATCAGAGTGAAATGTCTCCTCCTATATGAACACTATGGAAGCCCTGGCTCTTTGCAGTTTATCACCTGACTGCAGATATACAGATGAAAAAAAGGTATACAGCAGCAGTATTTTGATATAAAGAGGACATTTAGTATGCACTGTGGGGGCAGATTAATTATTTTTATATTGCTGGGCTTAGTAGCACTTTAATGCATTCCATGTATTAAACTGTTACTAAACCCACAACAGTAAAATCAGTCTGTATATGCAGAATAGCATGCTTGTTATACTCACTGTGGCATTTAAGGGGTTAATCCTCTGCATTGTGTAAAAAGGCTATTTGGTATTATATGGCCAGATACTTCCTGCTTGCAGGGACTACCTCTGGAATGCTATACTACAGGCATACATTGTTGAATCCTGTGTTTCCTGTTCAGAGTTTTGCAGGTTTATTTACATCACACATGTGGATGTGTATACAGATTCTAAATGATTGCCCAGACCCTCCTTCCTCCTCCACGCCCAGTAACTAAAAAAGGACATTTTTGGGATTTCACATACAAAATCATGGAAGATCCATAAAAGCACATGGACACTGACTGCAGGGATTCCATAAATGAGATAACACCACAGTTTTTTCTGCATCAGTTGCAGCCTGCAGCCGTGCATATTGAGGTCACTGATTTTTCTATACTTTTACTTTTGCAAACACCCCACCCCCTGTCCTCCTCATCCTCCTGTTCATCACACCTGGCCATCCACTGCAAACATGCATAAAACCCCACTCCCTGTCATCCTCTTCTTCATCACACCTGGACTTCCCACTGCAATCACAAAACCCCACTCCCTGTCATCCTCATCCTCCCCTTCATCACACCTGGACATACACTGCAAACATGCATAAAACCCCACTCCCTGTCATCCTCATCCTCCTGTTCATCACACCTGGACATCCACTGCAAACATGCATAAAACCCCACTCCCTGTCATCCTCATCCTCCTCTTTATCTCACACCTGGACATCCACTTCCACCATGCATAAAACCCCACTCCCTGTCATCCTCATCCTCTGGACATCCGCTTCAAACATGCATAAAACCCCACTCCCTGTCATCCTCATCCTCCTCTTCATCACACCTGGCCATCCACTGTAAACATGTATAAAACCCCACCCCGTTATCCTCATCTTCCTGTTCATTGCACCTGGACATCCATTGCAAACATGCATAAAACCCCACTCCCTGTCATCCTCATCCTCTGGATATCCGCTTCAAACATGAATAAAACCCCACTCCCTGTCATCCTCATCCTCCTCTTCATCACACCTGGACATACACTGCAAACATGCATAAAACCCCACTCCCTGTCATCCTCATCCTCCTCTTCATCATGCCTGGACATCCACTGCAAACATGCATAAAACCCCACTCCCTTTCATCCTCATCCTCTTCATCACACCTGGACATACACTGCAAACATGCATAAAACCCCACTCCCTGTCATCCTCATCCTCCTCATCTTCACACCTGGCAACTCAGTACACAATCATTGCACATAGGAGGACGATCCATGGGCACATACCATAAAGCCTCACATGTAGTATGATAACATTCTATAACATCTTTTTAATTCATTATTATTTTTCTTTTTTCATTTTAGCAATGAATAATATACTCAATATTTATATTTTTTATCAGAATGCCTTGCTGTATATATGCAATATGAAAATATACACTGTATGCATTCAGTGTTTCTGAATTGGAGCCGTGTGAACAAAGTGAATGTCACTCAAATGTAACCCCCCCCCCGACTTTATTACAGATTAGGCCTCCTACACAGGGGCGTATCTTAAAAAATAAACAAAACGTCAGGGAAAAAAATTGGCGTTATGTATCGGTGTTAGTGAGCGTCGGCATCAATGGGCGGTTTTTATAAAAAAAATCGGCCCTCTGCTATTTTTCAACCTAAAAACGTCGGGTCAGTGAGCGTTTTGCGGCGCCGGCGTAAAAAAAAACGCCAAAATGTTACAGCCTCAGAATGCACTGGCCGTGGGTTCTAGTTACACAGCTCACGAACACCGATGCCCTCTACAGCTCAAAAACGTTGGCGTTTTTATGGGGCCATTGACTAACATGGAGAGCTGCCAGAAAAAAAAATGCCAGAAAACGCCGGCGTCAAAAAACGTTCGTGTGTATGAGGCCTTAATAATACCTTTTGTGTTGTATACACCTCTTAAAACAATATTATATCATGCTGTGTTGTGTGAACTTTGTTTTTTTTAAAGTTTGTACGTTTTTTATTTATTTGTGAACTGAGCGTGTCATTGGCAAAGCACCAATTAGCACCAATTAGCTCTGGCCGGACTATGGGTGAAGGGTCACTGATGCAAAGGAAGTTGAGCGACAATTTTGCAAAAAAAGTTTCTTACTTTTTGTTAAAATACAAATCCAAAAAAATATATAAAAAAACAAATTTATTCATTGGTTTTGGCCGATTTTATATTCTTCCTCATATTTTTGGTAGAAAAAAATCGCAATCTGCGTTTGATTGGTTTGCGCAAAAGTTGCCACGTTTACAAACCATGCGGATTAATTTATGGCGTTCTTTTAATTTTTTTTACTAGTAATGGCGGTGATCTGCGATTTTTATCAGAACTTTGATATTGGGGCGGACATGTCGGACATTTTTGACACTTTTTTTTTGGGCCCAATGACTTTTTTATACAGTGATCAGAAAATTAAATATCCACTGATTACTGTATAAATGTCATTGGCAGTGAAAGGGTTAACCTGCAGGGGGCAGGGAAGGGGTTAACTGTGTTCCCTGGGCGTGTTCTAACTCTGAGGGGGTTGGGCTGCTATGGGCATCAGAGATCTAACTGATCCCAGTGACAGGGATCAGTAGATCTCTTATATGCCACCTGTCAGAATGGGGAACCGCCGTGTTTACATCGGCGGTTCCCCCGTTCTTTCCCTCTGGCAGCTCAACGCGGCTCACTCTCGCCCCGTAGCTGCGCATGCGCGGATCGCCGCCTATTTACAGCGATTCGCGAGACAGCGCCACACTGCCGCCGTTAAAAGGCAGTGCAAGGTCGGCAAGTGGTGAAGGTGAAAAACCTTCTAGACATGGTTTAGGATGCCCTCTCTCCTTTTCATGACAAATGTTGAAACCGGTAGCAGAGTAGTGAGAAAATTGTGGATTGGAAGAACTGCCAGAATTTGGCGCACATGTTGGCACTTACCGAAATTGGTGCAGAGCTTTCATTAATTAGGTTCAGGCCATGTTAAAGTAGTCATACTGCCAGAAAAGTGTTATTGCTTCATTGAATTCCCCTCCATATGCCCAACAACCAGCACACCAGAAACTCCAGCAAAGCTTTTCCAGGTGCATTTAGTAGCATTCAGCTGGTGGGAGACCAAGTCTTGCACTTAAACAAAACGCACATTCCAATATTTAACCTTTTTACTTACATTACACCAGGGGCGTTGTTAGCTGGGAAAAAGACCAGGGGCTTCAGCCCGAAGAAATGCTAGACGCTTAGCGTGCCACAGCGAAAAATGGGCGTGGTTTAAATTAAATAATGGGTATGGCTTAAATTGAGCGTGGCTCAAGGGGGTGTGGTTCGAGTCTGAGATGAACGAGGGATGGAGAAAGGAAAAAAGAAATAGAAAGGAAAGGAGAGAGAAGGAAGGAAAGAAGTCGGGATGGAGGGACAGCAGGCCCAGATCCTACACCACAATAGCAATATGTGTATTCCAGAAAGTTTAACAATCAGCAGATAAAGATTCTCCAAACACCTGGTGTTAGCACTTCAATCATCCTGGCACCATGGTTGGTATGGTGTCAGGATGATTGAAGTGCATTATTTCTACTATTACATTGTAGTATAAAATGAAATAGTTCAACTCACCATAATGCAGAATCAGTGGGAGCCCTGAGTGTGTCACTTGCCACATCGCCTGTCACCAGATGCCATCAGGTGTCCCCAGCAGAGTCCCTCCTTTACAACAGGAATTCCCAGCGGAGTGCCTCCTTACATCACAGGTGTCCCCAGCGGAGTCTCCACCGCCATTACAGAAGACCAGCCCTCCTTGAGCCTGGTCCTTTGCCGAGGGGAACAAACAAGAGGCGGAGCCAGCCTGGTGGCTGCCAATAGAAATGGAGCTGCCGCCAACCCCCCCCTCCCCCACCCCGTGACCTGCTTCCAGTCTGTGACCTGTTGTGGGATAGGGAGCGGGAGGGGTTGGCGGCAGCTCCATTTCAATTGGCAGCCACCTGGCTGGCTCCGCCTCTTGTTTGTTCCCCTTGGCGAGTGACAGGGCTCAAGGAGAGCTGGTCTTTGTCAAAATGGTGGCAGAGACCATCACCAGTGCCGGTCCCGGACCTCTGGCGGCTCTGGCGATTTTTCTCCAACCGATGTCACCAGCGCTCGGGGCTAATAATCTATTTCAGCATGCCCGAGATCTGGGGCATGCCCCCCCCAGACGCATATGCTATGTTCTACACATTCATACCATGTCCGAAACATTACCTGGGGAACTTGTATGTACTGAAATGAAAAAATTCTGAACTTCAGCAAGAGTCACCAAAGACCGTATCATGATTGATGAGC
>BLSH010389339.1:664112-674943 GCA_018402905.1 Glandirana rugosa
CCCCCCCCCCCCCCCCCCCAGACGTATATGCTATGTTCTACACATTCATACCATGTCAGAAACATTACCTGTGGAACTTGTATGTACTGAAATGAAAAAATTCTGAACTTCAGCAAGAGTCACCAAAGACCGTATCATGATTGATGAGCGGCACTGTCTCTGCTGCAAAATTGTTTAAAATTGTTGACAAATGGGATTATTTTTTCCATTTTTCCATTTTGTTTTTAAGAATACGTCTAATGAGAATAGTTCATAGGCTAATTTTATTTTTTGAATTATTTTTTTCTGTATTATTATTAATAGGGAGGTTGTGCTCCGTGTGAACAATTGGGTCTTGAAAAAGCAGCTTAGCCCAGATTTCTCGTTGGCATGTGCATATGCTGACAGAATGTTAATGTTCCTGATCCCTGTTCAGACTCTAGAATAGGCTTGCCAAGAGATTGCCTTGTATTCCCAGAAGTGGCCTATAGTAATAGTTTGAGATTCTACAGTGATACATCACACGGACAGAGGCAGGAGAATGGATCCAGCATCTCCAGGGACCTCTACACACGAGCTCTTCCTCTAGTTGGATCACATTTCAGTACTGTCAAGAATTGCCATATACAAGGCCATAGATAGACAGTCAATGACAAAAGCCTTGGATTTAATTCATGTGCAGTGTTTATGAATCTATAAAATCTGCTTTTAGTGCTATGCATGTTGAAATTTTACAATTTGCATGCTATGTACAGTACGTAATCATGAACTTGTTCTTGCCAAAATTATAGCAAATAATATAAACTTTCAATAGTCTGTTATAATAAACTTTGATTCGCTTGATCAATCGGAACAAAAAGATAAAAATAAGCAGCAGTTATGTTCAAAAACTGCAGCAAAATATTTCAGCTTGTTGTGTTTTATATCCAAGCTGTTGTTGCCAAAGAATTCGCATTTGATATTCAACAGCTGGGCACCTTGCATTTTAATTTCTTTGTATCACAGCACAAAACTGCATTGAAAACCTTGATCTAGAGCAGTGTTTCTCAATTCCAGTCCTCAAAGCGCAATGACTGGTCATGTTTTCAGGCTCTCCATTATTTTTCACAGGTGATTGGATCTGTTTCCATGCCTTAGTCATTACCACAGCTGTTTCATCTGAGGGAAATCCTGAAAACATGACCTGTTGGGGCGCCTTGAGGACTGGAATTGAGAAACCGCGATCTAGAAGCTGTTATGAGTAGAGATTATGGGTTCTAGTGAGGTGATGAAAGGGATTACTATGGCAATTCTGTTTAACCACTTGCTTTCTGGGCACTTTTACCCCCTTCCTGCCCAGGCCAATTTTCAGCTTTCAGTGCTGTCGCAATTTGAATGACAATTGCACGGTCATGCAACACTGTATCGAAAAAAATGTTTTATCATTTATTTTCAGACAAATAGAGCTTTCTTTTGGTGGTATTTAATCACCACTGGGTTTTTTATTTTTTGCTAAATAAACAAATAAAGACCAAAAATTTTGAAAAAAAACTCAAACTTTTTCCTAGTTTGTTATAAAATTTTGTCAACGGGTAATTTTTCTCCTTCACTTGTGTGCACTGATGAGGCGACACAGGCTGCACTGAGGGGCATTGATAGGCGGGCAGCACAGATTGGCAGCACTAGTGGGCACTGATGGGACTGTACTGATTATTATTATTATACAGGATTTATATAGCGCCAACAGTGTGGGCAGTGCTTTACAACATGGGGCAGACAGTACAATTACAATACAAATCAATACAGGAGGAATCGGAGGGCCCTGCTTGTTAGAGTTTACTAATCCGGACACCGATAATCTGTGCCCTGATTATCCGTGTACATGTCTCTTTTACAGAAGCTGGTTATTGGCTCTCCCTTTCTCACACTGTCAGTGTGAGGAAAGGAGTGCTGATAACTGGCTTCTGTTTACATCCATGATCAAATATGATTGGACACAGCTGATCACATGGTAAAGAGCCGCTGATTGGCTCTTTACCTCAATCTGTGATCAGAAGTATCCAGGGAACACTGATCACAGAGCACACTGCCCGTGCCCCGCAACGGGCACGATTACGGGTGGACGTTATATGAAGGCCTCCCAGAAGTAGGCTGCCACGATGTCGATGTCATTTGGTTATAGCGCGTTAATGGTTAATATAGGGTGTTTATTGAATATTGGATATACAGTTTGTGTATGGGCCTTGGATTGTTTTAAAAGTGTTACCATAGAATTCACTGGCTCCCCATACAAGTCAATAGGAATGCAAAAGCAGCTTGAGGCTGGATTCACACCGGTCCAGTGCGAATTCCAGCCTGTTTGCTGCTGAGAATGAACGGAGCTGCCATTTGACGGCTCCTGTCCGTTCTCACAGCGCAGCAGCTGCCCGGGGAGGGGACTGTGAGCGGGGGAAAGATCCCGGTTCAGTGCGGAACACATCTGCGGGTCAGATACGCTCCCATTGAACTTAATAGGCTGGGAATTCACACCACATTGCACAGAGATCGCACACCACAAATATGTGAACCTGACACATTGAAAACAATGTGTTTTCAAGTGTCCTGCCAATTGAGTGCGGTGTAAGCCGCATCCAATTCGCATAGGTGTGAACCCAGCCTTTAGGAGTCTGACATAAAAGGTAACGTAAAAAGTACTTTTTGAGAATTCAGGCAGTGTTTTGAGGGATATATATGCAAATATGTTTTTTTTTTAAAAGCTGAACTCCAGGCTAAATACAGTTGAAATATGGGTTCTATTTTAACTGTCAAATGATTTGTATTTCTGTTTATCCATTCCTGAGATTTACACAGCTCTACAACATAGCGCAGCTGTCTGGAAGGGGAGACAACCTGATCATATTTTATTGAAGCTCACCCTGCCCTGTAACTGGACAGAGTAATGGCAGGAATACACGATAAGAATATCGGCCGAAAAATTCCATTCTGCGAAAGATCGGCCGATATTTTATCCGTTGCAGGTAATACCCGACATCGATATAGTGAACGAAAAAGACCGATTGAAAAAATGGAAAATTTGTGTTGTATCGTTTGCGAACTAACGATATTCTATGCGTTGGTGTGAGGGTCAGCACTAAAAAATCTCTTGAACATATCACGCATGAGAGGAACGTTTTTTCAACTACCGACTGCTCGGCCGATTTTCTACCTGTGTATTCCTGCAACTTTTTTAACCGCCGATCGCGGTTTCGTTGGCCGGCAGTGAAGCGATCGGACGATTTTCTAACTGAGCATTCCTGCTATTAGTGGAGCAGCACACTGATAAGCTGATCTTTCTGTCACTCCACTCGGTCTACCTATCAGAATGCTCCTTGCACTACAGCACACCTAATAGGCTCCTTGCGCTGCGCCTCCCTTCCTCTGTGTGAGCTCCGCTGTACAGTAGGGTGCAAGAAGCCAATGCCAAGTCAAAATCTGGTAATCGCACTGCTTGCATTTAAAAAAAAAATACTTTTCATAATGCTTTATTATTCTATGTCTTTCAAATCTGCCTGATGTTCAGCTTGAGCCGGGGCTCACACTTGTGCGATGCGGAAACCGGTGAGATTAGAGCCGGTTCCCGCATTGCATTACTCCCGCAGGTAGTTCACACTGCCGTCTGCGAACCGGTCCGGGTGTTATTACAAAGTTAATGACACCCCTAGTTTTGTTTACAGATCGTAGTGCGAACTGTGAACTCGCACATGAATCGAATCGCATGGGTGAGAACACCCATGCGATCCGATTCCACTGCAGGGAAAAAAAAGGTCCCTGCACCTTTTTTTTTTTTTTGTACGAATCTAATGTGAGTTCAGCCATACAACTGTATGGCAGAACTGGCACTGCTCAGAGATCGCATGTGATCAGCATCTACGGAGCAGGTGCAAATCACATGCTATCTCTGAGATCACACATATGTGAACGCGGGCTGAATGTGTATTTGCAGTTTTCAGTAACTGAGGAGGCCACACAGCCAAGATCTCACCAGATAAAAAACAGATGAGTATAAGCTTCATTAACACAGTGCATCACATGAATGCGTACACAATGGCGTGATTCATGCAATGCACAAAAATAAGTGTGTAGTGCTTGTGGTGCCAAGCAAGAAGCACATTTTTGCACATGCTAGAATGCAAAAAAAAAGCAGTTTAACACTTCAGCTCCGGAAGGATTTCCCACTTTAGGACCAGAGTACTTTTTGCGATTCGGAACTGCGTTGCTTTAACTGACAATTGCGCGGTCATGCGCCCAAACAAAATTTGCATTTTTTTCCCCCCACAAATAGAGCTTTCTTTTGGTTGTATTTGATCCCCTCTGCGTCATTTCTGATCACTGCTATAAACGAAAGAAGAGCAACAATTTTGCAAAAATTGCTATAATGCATAACCAAACAAAATATATAAAAAAACATTTTTTTCATTGGTTTTGGTCAATTTATATTCTTCCTCATATTTTTGGTATAAAAAAAAAATCGCAATCGGCGTCTATTGATTGCTTTGCACAAAAGTTGCCGCGTTTATGAATGATGACAATTTAATTTATGGGGTTTTTATTTTTTTTTTACTAGTAATGGTGGCGATCTGCGATTTTTATGGGGACTGCGATATTGCAGCGGACATGTCGGACCATTTTGACACGGTTTTGGGACCATTGGCATTTATACAGCGATCAATGCTATGAAAATGCATTAATTACTGTGTAAATGTCACTGGCAGTGAAGGGGTTAACCTGCAAGGGGCACTCTAAGGGGTTAACTGTGTTCTAACTGTATGGGGGCTGGGCTAGCTGGGGGAAGGGAGTGATCACAGCTCCCATACACAGGGAGCCTGTGATCACATCCCTTCCCCCTCGGTCAGAACGAAGATCCGGGTTTACATACACGGACCTCCATTCTGTCTCTGCGGGGGGAGCGATCCTGGGTAACCAGCGGACATTGTGTCCACCCTACCCACTTCCTGCCCCCCTGGAACGCAGTGAGTGTGCGCGCGCTCGCAGTACGTGATCCCGCAGCTGCTGCCAGGTGGCGGCGGTTTGTGATAACGAGCCAAGTTGCCGTCGTCAAGCCACGGCGGGCGGTCGGCAACTGGTTAAAACCGCTCAAAGCTTTTCAAAATGATTCAAATATGAGTCACGCTATCCTGCACCTTCGATCAAAAAGTGCACTAGTGGGTGAGATTGGTGTTAACCGTATCAACAAGTGTTCATATACAAAATCGATAAGTCCTAGTGTCTATCACCCAAATAAGAAAATCCTCTTGTGATAATCCCACCACCAGATATAGGATTGCCTGCTTACCAGAAGCAGCTGACCCTTTGCTACAGATGGTCGGACGCACATTGGCTTAATACCCAAGCCCAAACCTTTGTCTTTGGCAGGTGCTCTTACGCCTTCATGGAATCTCCCAAATGTGGTAAAGAGTATACCCAAAAAAGATAAAAGGCTCCCCATAGCATAAAACCCAATAAGATTTATTTAAAAAGTTCAAAAATGCACTTACATCCAGTAAAACACAATAAGCCTTGTATCGCCGTCTGGCATAAATACAGTGCCCGTCCTTCCGGGTTTGCAGAGCAGGGTGAAGTGAGCATGTCACCGACCCTACGCGTTTTGTCGCACGATGACTTCTTACAGGGTATGGGCGGCGTGCTGTGTCGCCACTATAAAAAAACACCACTGAGAATCAAGCCCCACTTTGGTAAACCGTTCAAAACCAAACCTCAATCTAGGGGTGGCGCATACCCTAAACCAAACCTCAATTTGAGCCATGGATGGCTATGTTCCAATCTCTAATCAAACTAATCTTAATCCAGTAGGATAAATAAAAGTAAGCGGAAACCTTAAAGGAGATTGGTTTAACTTTTAAATCTATCCCCCAAGAAAAAAAAAGATCAAAATCCTGCTCTGAGAAATGGAGTTGTGTTTTTTTTTTTTTTGTTTTTGTTTTTTTTTTTAAAAAATTGCTCAAATAAGCCAAAAATACTGGAAATGCCTTATTTGGTTCCATGGTGTCCCCATTCAGAACGGTGAAGTGACACCTAGTGGTCAAACGTCTTGATTGCCAAAACTGATACAAATATGAAAAAAATGGATATACACATAAAAATCAGCTTAAAACACCACTAAGCTTTGATTCTAAGACGAAAGCCAAAAATGGTGAAAAATTAAGAGGATGAAACGGGGTCATAAAAATCTTTCTATGACACGATACAGGAAGCACCCATCTAAATTGTATTAACGACATCTAGTGGACAAAATAAAAATTGTCCCATCAAGATTAATTTTTATTCTATAAGACAAAGGATCAAAATGGTCTGCTGGGAAAATGATTAATGCTTGTTCTAAAGAAACCTATCGCTCAAAAAATACAGGAAATGCCTCATTATGTTCATTGGAAACCCTGATCCAAACGGTGATAAGAAACCTAGTGGCCAAACCCTAAAAATGCCAAAACCAATACAAATGCGAGGAAAGTGAATATACTTATAACATGTATTTAAATTGCTACCTAGAAAATCAGAGGCCTATAAGCTTGGATCCCAAATTGAAGGGACAAAGAAAGTCAAAAACTGAGAAGGTAGGATGAGGAGATAAAAAATCCTCATATGACTTGCTACAGGAAGTACTAAAAAATAGTTTTATATGGTGTCACCCTTCTATAAAACAGCGACATCTAGTGGACAAACTATAAATTGTCCCATCAAAGATGATTACGTGATGGTACTTATCTGAATAATATTACCATGGCGAGAATAGTAGTATCTATATTTACGCAGAGGGAAAAGGGGGTCTCAAATATGCTAAATGTGTCAAATATAATAAAAATTATTTGAAAAGAGAAAAATTCCTAGCTATCCAACAAAAATCTAGCAGGCCACCCAAGACTCAAATTAAGGTCTGTTTACACCATCGCATAAACAACTAAAGCATAAAAATGAATTAAAGGACTTTTCATAGTCGATCAAGAGTTGTTAAAAAAGGCGTTTACATCCATGTCTACATTTAGACCATGTGAAACCTAAGACTTCAACCTAAAGATCCAAGCCACCTCAAGTCTTTAAATTCCCCTTACTAAACAGCTACCTCTCCAGTGTGGTTTGTATTTTTCAATGCAGAGGAATAGCGCATTGGAAGGATCCCTAGTGTGTACCTCTGCATAGTGTCTAGAAACTATATGTTTGTCGAACCCCTTGCGGATATTATTAACCACTTGCTTACTGGGCACGTAAACCCCCCTCCTGCCCAGACCAATTTTCAGATTTCAGCACTGTTGCATTTTGAATGACAATTGTGCGGTCGTGCGACGTTGTTCCCAAACAAAATTTTTATCATTTTTTCCCCACAAATAGAGCTTTCTTTTGGTGGTATTTCATCACCTCTGCGTCATTTATGATCGCTGCTATAAACAAATAGCGACGATTTTGAAAAAAAAAACAATATTTTTTACTTTTTGCTATAATACAAATTCAAAAGATAATATATAAAAGAAAAAAAAAAAGATTCATCGGGTCTGTCCAATTTTATACTCTACATATTTTTGGTAAAAGAAATCGCAATTGGCGTATATTGATTGGTTTTGGCGTTTTTATTATTTATTTATTTTTTACTAGTAATGGCGCCGATCTGCGATATTGGGGCGGACATGTTGGACATTTTTGACACTTTTTTTTGGGACCAATGACATCTATACAGCGATCAGAAATTTAAATAGCCACTAATTACTGTATAAATGTCATTGGCAGTGAAGGGGTTAACCCTAAGGGGGCAGTGAAGGGGTTAACTGTGTTCCCTGTATGTGTTCTAACTGTGTGGGGGTGGGGCTGGCCGGGACATAACAGATCTAACTGATCCCAGTGACCGGGATCAGTAGATCTGTCATGTCCCCTGTCACAGGACGGAGAACCGCTGTGTGTACATCGTCAGTTACCCGTTCTGCAGCTCTGATAGGCGATCGCAGGTCTCGAGCGGATATCGAGTCCGCCTGACCCACAGGCACGCCCACGGAGCGTGCGTTGGCCGCACGCTGCCACCGCCTGTGAGTGCGTGCCAGGAGCGTGCACAGGGGATGACGTCCATGGACGTCGTCCCGGAAATTCAGATCCGCGCTAGAGCCGTACTTCGGCAATAGCGCGGATCTGAAGGGATTAATATGCTCATTGAGCCTCACTTGTAGTGCTGTTTTTGTCCTGCCCACACATCGTAACCCGCAAGGGTACTGTAAGAGGTAGTCCACCCCAGTGGAAGAGCACATAATAAAAGGTTATATTTTATGAGACCTCGAGGTACTGGTAGATACAAATTCTCAAATTCTTCTATTCTTCGATTTGTGAAGATTACGATCAGTGCAGAAAGTGCCAGATATGTAGTCAGTGAGGTCCTGAAAGAAACTTAAATTGTTGGAAGGTGGATCAATGGTATTCAGGGCTACTCTATCTTTTAGTGAAGGGGCACCCTTAAAGACTATCCGTGGCTTGCTGGGTAAGACAGGTTTAACCACTTGCCGACCGCTGGACGTCCAAAGACGTCCTTGTCTTCAAGTGGTGATATCTGAATGATGCTGGCACCTACATGCATCATTCAGATATCATTTTAATCCGCCGGTGATTCTCTGCACCATAAGAACGATCATAGCAGCAGTTCAGCCGCTTTATCGTTCTTATCGGCAATGGGGAGGTGACGTCCTCCCGCCACCCTCCGGTGCTTCTCCCGGGCCACCCGTGCTATCGGCAGCCTGGAGAACTGATCCGTCGCCGGTGAAAGTTGAGCGTAGAGATGACTGATGACCAGATGGTCACCAGTCATCTCTATGCACCTCGGAGGCCTGAGCGCGACATTACGTCACGTTCGGGTCACGTGATGTAAACAATGCCCGGGGACTCGGCTGAAAAGACCGAGATCGCTGTTTTTTTCTGATCTCGGTCTTTCCAGCATAGAGGAGAGATGTAGGGTCTTATTGATCCCATATCTCTCCATAAAGAGGACCTGTCACACAATATTCCTATTACAGGGGATGTTTACATTCCTTGTAATAGGAATAAAAGTGATAAAAAAAATTAAAAAGAGAGTGTAAAAATGAAGGTAAAATAAATAATAATCAAAAAAAAAATTAAAGCGCCCCATCCCCGCGAGCTCGCGCACAGAAGCGAACGCACGCGTAAACAACATTCAAATCACACATGTGAGGTATCTCCTTGTGCGTTAGAGCGAGAGCAATAATTCTAGCCCAAGATCTCCTTTGTAACTCTAAACATGTAACCAGTAAAAAATTTTAAAGCATCGCCTATGGAGATTTTTAGTACCAATGTTTGGCGCCATTTCCTGAGTGGGCACAATTTTAAAGCGTGACATGTTTGGTATCTATTTACTTGGTGTATCATCATCTTTCACAATATACAAAAAAATTGCGCTAACTTTACTGTTCTGTTTTTTTTTTTTTTTTTTTAATTTATGAAACTTTTTTTTCCAAAAAAAAACGCATTTGAAAAATTGCTGCGCAGATACCTCGTGACACAAAAAGTTGCAATAACCGCCATTTTATTCACTAGGATCTCTGCTAAAAAATATATATATGTTTGGGGGTTCTGAGTAATTTTCTAGCAAGAAAACAATGATTTTTACATGTAGGAGAGAAATGTCAGAATTGTCCTGGTGGCAAAGTGGTTAAGCACCTTATCATTCTCCAATATATGGCAATATTTCTAGAGTAAACGTTTGACATTTTAATGCTGAATAGAGAAAGTAATAATGAAAGGTAAGGAAGGCACAACAGAATTGTTGTCGTTAGTCATCCTCCCTGACCTTTCATTTAATGGGTTACTCGGGGGAGGGAGGGGGAGGGGCCACGTGCAGGGGAAAATACCCCCGTTCAGTGCGGAGTGCATCTCCGTGTTAGATGCACTCCCATTGAGCACAACGGGCTGGGAATTCGCACCGCATTGCACAAAAAAAGCACACGTTTTTTGTGCAATGCGGAGTGCGAATGCACCCGACATATGTGAACCGGACACATTGAAAACAATGTGTTTTCAAGTGTCCTGCAAATTGGATGCGGTTTAAGCCACATCCAATTCGCATAGGTGTGAACCCAGCCTTAGAGTTTCCATTAACAGATGCAAATCAGATAGATTGCCCTGCCATAGGAGGAGAATGTCGTCTATATACCTTTTAGTTTTTTTGTCACGTTTTTGCTTATAGGGCAGCCCATTGAAATAAATGACGCCTGATATCATGCTACAGTAAAGTGAATGGAGATAGTAGCTGGCCACACACTAGTAGATTTTTGTGCAAACATTCCTATGAAAATCATTAGTAGTTACGGTTATGTCACAAACGGCATCTAAAAGTACTTGAAAAAACATTTGCTTTTAGGCTCAGTTCACACTGCCATGACTTGGGATCCAACTTGTGAGACCCAAAGTCGCGTGACATGTGAAATCCCATGTTAGTCAATGGGAGCTGTCTTAATTAGCGCTACTGAAGTCACTCTGACTTTAGAAAAGATTCATGTACTACTTCAAGGCGACTTCCATCCGACTTGTGCCCATAAAATTTAATGGAAGTCTCCCCCAAGTCAGATCCTCGACCTATATTGATGTGATTTGGATCCAAAATTACAGTAAGATTATCCAGGCATTCCCTGAAAGTCGCTTCAAAGTCACATCAAATCGTACTCAAGTCACTAGCAAATCGTCAGGAAGACACCTAAATGTTGCAGCGTAAGTTGTGCGGTTTTCAGGTAGCAGCAGTGTTTACCAAGCCTTAAAGTGATTGATTGTAAACCTATAATTATATTTTAATCACATGTTATAATGGTTTTGCACAGAGCAGCCTGATCCCGAG
>BLSH010389339.1:731532-753946 GCA_018402905.1 Glandirana rugosa
TTTTTTTTTTTTTTTTTTTTTTTTTTTTGCTCCTACTGATCATCAAGCCTGAGGAATTGTTTACTCCCACTGATGCCGGGGCATTTTCTTCTTACACTGGTCACAATCCGGCCCCCCTAATGTATGAAGAACAGTAAACTGGCTCCTTGCTTAGAAAGTTTGTGTTGTGTTTGTCTATCACAGGGGTCTCCAAAGTGGCACATAATTGTGAAGTTGAAGGAAAATGATAAATGGTTTTCAAAGTTTTTTACACATAAATATCTGAAAAGTGTGGTGTGCATTTGTATTCAGCACCCTTTACTCTGATACCCCTAACTAAAATCTAGAGGAACCAATTGTCTTCAGAAATCACCTAATTCGTAAATAGAGTCCACCTGTGTGTAATTTAATCTCAGTATAAATACAGCTGTTCTGTGAAGCCCTCAGAGGTTTGTTAGAAAACCCTAGTGAACAAACACCATCATGAAGGCCAAGGAACACACCAGACAGGTCAGGGATAAAGCTGCGGAGAAGTTTAAAGTAGGGTTAGGTTATTAAAAAAAATATATATCCCTAGCTTTGAACATCTCAGGAAAATGGAAAGAGCATGGCCAAACTGCAAACCAACCAAGACATGGTGTCCACCTAAACTGACAGGCTGGACAAGGAAAGAATTAATCAGAGAAGCAGCCAAGAGGCCCATGGTAACTCTGGAGGAGCTGCAGAGATCCACAGCTCAGGTGGGAGAATCTGTCCACAAGACAACTATTAGTCGTGCACTCCACAACTCTGGCCTTTATGGAAGAGTGGCAAGAAGAAAGCCATAAGAAACCCTGTTTACATGTGCAAGAAGGTGCTCGGGTCAGATCAGTGTTCATTTTGTCGACTAAAACATTTTAGTCGACTAACGTAATACCATGTTAGTTGACTAAAATACGACTAAAACTAAAATGGCATTTTAGTCACAAGACTAAAATGGGACTAAAACTAAAATGCCATTTTAGTCAAAAGCCTTAGACTAAAAATAAATTGAAATTAGACGCCAAAATTAACACTGGTCTGTAGTGCATGTTCATACCTCAATACCATAAATAATAACTTATTAGAGTTTTCATTCCAGCAGTACATAATGAGTTTGGAAATTGTAGAGAACTGCTTACATACATAATGCATTACAATTTTACTACACCCATTAGATTTTAGTCGACTAAAATGAGTTTTAGTCAACTAAAATGTACTGGAGATTTTAGTCGACTAAATACGACTAAAACAATTGCAGAATGCTACAATGGGACTAAAACTAAAATGCCATTTTAGTCCTAAGACTAAAACTAAATCGAAATTTGCTGCCAAAATTAACACTGGGTCAGACGAGACCAAAATTGAACTTTTTGGCCTAAAAGCAAAACGCTATGTGTGGAGGAAAACTAACACCGCACATCACCCTGAACACACCATCCCCACTGTGAAACATGATGGTGGCAGCATCATGTTGTGAGGATGCTTTTCTTCCGCAGGGACAGGGAAGCCAGTCAGAGTTGATGGGGTGATAGACTGAGCCAAATACAGGGCAATCTTAGAAGAAAACCTGTTAAGCCTCGTACACACGATGCGATTGTTGTATGACCGTGCGTCCAACTTTTCCCAAAATCGGCTGTCCGTGATTTTGTCTAACATACTGAGGGTAGTCAAATTGTCATTCGACAAAGCCGAACGTAGTGACGTGTTACGAGCGTATAAAGGGGAAGTTCAGGCGAATGTGAATTGTGAATCACGGACACAGGTTTACACGACCGAGCACTTCCTGGATTCCGAGCATGCGTGTTTGTACACACGGCCAAAAATCGGATGACGCCTTGTCGGCAGACATAAGTTTTATAGTTTATGTTGGATGATAATTGAAAATCTGCTGTCGAATGGAGCGTGCTAACAGACGGATTATTGTACGGCAGGCTGTCGTGTGACCGTTTTCGTCCGATAATTGTACCATGTGTACGAGCCTTAAGAGTTTGCAAAAGTCTTGAGACTGGGGCAGGGGTTCACCTTCCAGCAACACAACGACCCTAAACATACAGCCAGAGCTACAATGGAATGGTTTAGCTCAAAGCATATTCATGTGTAAGAATGGCCCAGTCAAAGTCCAGACCTAAATCCAATAGAGAATCTGTGGCTAGACTTGAAAATTGCTGTTCAGACGCTATTTTTCGAAGAAGAATGGGCAAAGACTTCATTCTCTAGATGTGCAAAGCTGGTAGAGAGACATACCAAAAAAGACTTGCAGCTGTAATTGCAGTGAAAGGTGATTCTAAAAAGTATTGACTCAGGGGGGGCTGAACACAAAGGCACACCACACTTTTCACATATTTATTTGTAAAAAAAATCGGAAACCATTTATCATTTTCCTTCCACTTCACAATTATGTGCCACTTTGTGTTGGTCTGTCATAAAATCCCAATAAAATACATTTATGGTTTTGTGTTGTAACACGTCAAAATTTGGAAAATTTCAAGGGGTATAAATACTTTTTCAAGGCACTGTACAAGATGTATGTATATGTGCGGCTGCTGGGTGGGCAATGCTTCAGCCATTTATGATATCCGGTGTGCTATAGCAGCCTCCTGGAGGAATAGCTTTAAGCCTGGTACACACTAGAGTCTTTTTTCGTGCAATCCAGCGGGTTGCACGAAAAAAAAACTGACCGGTCCGGTCAGGAGCCACTGTACTAACCATGCAAGGCCCCCCCTCCCCGCTCCGATCATCAGCACTCTCTGCCATTGGCTGAGAGCGCTGATCAGGAGTTGGTCGGCTGTTGGTTTTCCAGCATGCACATCGGACAGACCGACCCAACGTTGGCAAAATGTCAGGCATTTTTTTTTTTGAACCGGCAAATATCTCCTGACATTCTGCCCATGCATATGGGGCTTTAGACTAGGATCCAAATATGCCTGAACTCATCCTTGGTGATGAGTAGCACTCTAGTGCCTTGTATGTTTGTCTTGAAACAGCATTTCTACGCAACAAATGATTAATTGTGTTTTTGAAAGTGTGGTCTATCTGGCACAATGTGTGGTTCAGTGATAACTTGGGTACATTTGGCCAGAGATGTGGACAAACAAGGGTCTCCTTGCTTGGAAACTCCATTGACCAGCTATTCTAGCACTGAGAGAAGCTTCTCAAAGTCTACTACAGTGCACAAAGCATGGTGGGGGTTATTCACTAAAACTGCAAAATTTGGTGCAGCTCTGCTTAGAAACCAATCAGCATCCACGTTTTCTTGCCAAAGCCTAGTTGCGCAAGCTGAAGTTAAAGGCTGATTGGCTTACCATGCACAGCTACACCAGATTCTGAGTGCACCAGTTTTAGTAAATCTCCCCCGGTGTGTTTCATTGCAATTCAGCCTCTGTATGAAATCTGTTTAAATGTGCAGTTCAGGCTTCTAGTATTCCAGAAGTGGCAAATCGACTTTTATGAGTGCTGTAGACCGTTTTAAGATTAGATGCATTAGTCATAATGAGCCAATTCAGATGGAAAACCTCATTAATTCTTGCACAGTTCTGTAATCCTCATTATTTTTTCTGTTTATAACAGTGCCACTGTTAACAACCTTCAAGCAAAGGTGGATGCGCTAGAAAAATCCAACACAAAGCTAACAGAAGAGGTATGCAGGACTTTTATTCTTGAGTTGTCTGATCACTGTTTTTTCAGTTTTTTTGCTTTACTATGGATTTTATAGACTTTAAGAGCTTTGTGCTTCATTTATAAAAGCTAGAGGAGAGCAAAGTAGAGTGGGTTGCCAATTACCAATAAGTCCAATACAATCTGCTTCTGTTGCTCCAAAATGCTGGCTGTCATGCTGATCCACTGGTGTTGGTGCTTTCTGCATCACTTCCCAAAACAAGTATATGGATTAGGTCTTCTAACAGCTCTGACCTGATGTGCTGCATGCTTAGTCTGATTGTGAGGTTTTAAGTGTTGAAACAGGCAGACAAGCAGTAGTTTTAAAGTTGGGTCAGCCATGGCAGCCTATGCATTTCCTATAACCCACTTCCTTTATACTTGCAGGTTAGTTACAGTTGCTTCACTGGCCTTTATGATTCCTAGAAAATGTACACCTTATAGTGAATATGTTTTTTTTTTAAAGTAGATAGTCTACATCCCACTCTTGTCTTATTTCCAGCTTGCAGTGGCAAACAACAGAATTATTACCATGCAGGAGGAGATGGAGAGAATGAAAGAAGACAGTACATACTTCTCTAAGGTAGGCAGCTTTCCACAGAGGCCCATTGTTGCACTACACTGCCACTTCTTTTCTGCTGATAGTTGTACTTTCTGTATTTAATTAATAGCATAATGACCAAGTAAGACTTATTGCAATAAACAACCTTCTCATCTGTTCTCAGCGAGACAAAATAGCACAATTTGCTCATTCCTATTTCCCAATTGGATAGTTGAGAAGTGCTCAAACTCTTACCCCTGTAGGCTAATCTAAGTTAATAACTTCCAAAAACTTGGCACCATGGCAGGATCTTCATAAAACAGATTTATTAAAAGATCAGGTTTGCATGAATTTTTCCTGATGCATTAATGAAGCCGTTTTTTTTGTGTTTGGAAAATCCTGCAGTGGTGTTGACTTTTTGAAGCTGACTTTTTTTCCTCATCTATCCACCTTTTCCCAATAATTGTTTTAAACCCAGTCTTCTTCCCATAGACCAGGGGTCTCCAAACTTTCTATGCAAAGGGCCTGTTTATTGGCCTTCAGACTTTAGGAGGGCCAGACTGTGGCCAGCTGGAGCTGAAAATTTCCTGGCATCAGTGTGAGTAAACATCGCCACATTTGGTATTAGGGGAGGAATAGTGCCCCATCGTTGGTATCATAGGGAGGAATAGTGCCCAATTATTGGTGTCAGTGGCAGAAATGGTGCTCCATTGTTGGTGTCAGATGGCAGAATAGTGTCTAGTATCAGTGGAAGAAATGGTGCCCCAAGGGCCAGATAAAGGCAAGCAAAGGGCCACATCCGGCCCCCCAGGGCTGCAGTTTGGAGACCACTGCCATAAACTGTCTATTTTTCACATTTAAAATGAAATGACCAGCAAAGCTTCTAACTAGTAATTTTACTCTGGTTAGGCATACTAAATACATAACTTTTCTCCATTTATTTCAGGGTAATAAACAAGAGAGAACTGCAGATGGGCAGACGTTAAGCGAGGTCAGGAAACACTTAAAAGAAGAAACTCAGTTAAGATTGGTATGTTGAATTTTTTACTACTTAAGTGTAGATTACTACTTAAAAAATAAATCACTTTTTCATCCATACAGTAAGGCTCCATGCACACTGGCTTAAAAATCACTGCTTCAGGAGTCTTGTGTTCTGCCTGTAGAAGCAGCCCAATGTTGTCCTATGTGTCCATGCTCTGCTTTACGTGGCAGGAAAAAGAAAACCTTCTGGTTTGTGTTTCTGATTGGAGCTTTCTGGCAGGAAAAAAACGCTAAACTCCCCTAAACTGTGTACAGAAACACTCTGTATGAGTTTTTTTTTTTTTGAAAGCCCAGTGTGCATGGAGCCATACAGTACAGCCAGACTATGTACTTGCAAGATACCACATTTTAGTGCCATGGTACAACTAAAGGAAAGGCAATAGAGTGGGCTGTATGATTTAGAACACATTTAGGTTCGTTCTTCTGACTGTATTAACTTCAGATTTGCTTTTTGAACAAGAACTAAAGACACAGTCCATATAATAAAGATGTGCATAAGCAGAGGTCGCCTTCACTGAAATTGCTTTAGGCAACTAAAGTTATGTGCAGATCTCAACTTGCCTGCCCCTCACCAAGCTATTGCGTGGGTTGCACTAGTCACCAGGGAGTCTTGACACGCAGGAGAAAAGAGTGTGATTTTCTTAAGTACCCAAGTACATCTGTTTATGCATTTGTTCATCAAATGCTCAGTTTAATTGTCTGCGTTTGTGATTGGTTTACTTTAATATGCATACAATAATAATAAAAACTAATAAGAAAAATTCTTGTTGAGGGAAACGGTCTGGTAAAAGACACCTTGGAGCTGTAGAGATGTAAAACAAGGTCAGAGTAGGCTTGTCAGAGCCATGGACGTTAATACATGCCAGGAAAATCATAAAACAGTTGGAAACCCCATATGAGGTCATATAATGCGCTGAATCTGTAATATATAGAATGCCTGTGTGCCACACCATTTCATCAGCTAAATATTAAAGTGATTGTAAAGTCTCCTTTTTTTTAATAACAAACATGTTATACTTACCTGCTCTGTGTAGTGGATTTGCACAGAGCAGCCTGGATCCTCCTCCTTCTTGGGTCCCCCTTTGCTGCTCCTGGCCCCTTCCTCCTGTCGAGTGCCCCCACAGCCCAGCAGCTTTCTATGGGGGCTCCCAAGCAGAGCTGCAGCTCCATGTATCCATTCAGACATGCAGCTGCCTTTTGGCCTCGCCCCCTATCTCCTAATTGGCTAACTGACTTTAAAAGCCGCGGGGGCCAATGGCGCCACGGCTGTGCCCCAGCGAATCAGAAGGAGAGTCCCTGATGACCAAGGGAATCGTGGACTTTGTTGGACAGAGATGGGGTTCAGGGTAAGTATTAGAGCGTGCTGGGGGGGCTGCTACACATGTAAGGCTTTTTATCTTAATGCAGAGAATGCATTAAGATAAAAAACCCTTTGCCTTTACAACCACTTTAAAGCGGTTGTATACCCCGCTTGCACATTTTTACCTGTAGGTAAAATGAATATCCCCTAAACCTGTATGGTTTAGGAGATATTCACCTTTCATGCAGCCGCTGAAGTCGGCGGCGCATGCCTTCTGAAGGACCGGTGGCTGGTGCCGGACCTTGCCGGAATGGAGGACTCCCACAGCAGTGACGTCATTGTGGCTCCAGCCACTCACAGCGCCGGAGTCGCGAAACCAGAAGAAGCGGCGACGGAACATGTCGGTTCCCTCAGCGGTGACTGGGAGGCAGTGCGGACGCTTCGTTCTAAGGTAAGTATTTCATAATGAGCTAGTATGTGGTGCATACTTGCTCATTATGCTTTTGCCTTACAGGTTCTTTTTATGTTTTTATTCAGGGCATACAACTGCTTTAAGGCCTCGTTCACACCATGGTGCAGAAACGTCAGTTTTTCTGCACGCGTCCTGCAAGGTCACAAGAAAACAATTGTTCTCAATGTGCCCTGTTCTCACCACAACAGGATACAGGGTATCCCGTGCAGATTTTTTCTGCATGGGAAAAAAATTGACATGACATCAACATTGGTGTGAATAGGGCACATAGTTGACACGCATGAAAACTGTTGTCAGTGTGGTGTAAACTGATGTCGGTTTTCCAATCAGTACCCATCAGTTCTCATGCACGTATGGTGTGAACGAGCCCTAAATGGTTAAAAGGGCTATTTTTTTTTTTTTTTTTAACCATCCAGTCTTAATAGATGAGTCATTTAGTATTGATCTAGGACTATTTCTTTTTTGGCATAGGAAAGAAAGAAGCTATTGATAATGCCTTATACTAAACTGAGAAGATCTTTAATCGTTAGAGGAGGCTAATACAAAGGCCTTAGCATGCATTTTAGCTTCAAGATTTAAGCCTCGTGCACACGGTGCAATGGTCGTATGGTCGTATGACCGAACGGCCCAAATCGTATGTTAGCTGTTGTATCTCGCGTACTGACATGCACTAAACAATCGTACGACCAAGCCGAGCATAGTGACATGTTATGAACATATAAAGAGAAAGTTCAGGTGCATGTAATTAGCATCCGGCCATTCCTGACTAATGAGCATGCATGTTTTGCACAATACAACTTGTTGGACCAACTTCTCTGTACACACAATACAACAGTCGTACGACCGCTTGTTGGTACTACCAAGTTTTGTAGTTTGCTCTTACAACTCCTGTTGTACGACCGTCGGCTGTTCTAATCACGTGTACTAACGGTTGATTTAGACAAGCGGTCGTACGACCGTTTTCATACGACTGTTGGACCGTGTGTACGAGGCTTTAGAAATACATGAGTCCACGTTCAATTGTTTCATTAGTTATCAAAGGAGCAGTTAGGGTTTGGATAGAAGATATTGATCTTTATGTAGAGATTGAACCCCTGCCCTCCTGGCTGCTAGTCTAAGGTGGGCACTGGGAAAGAGATCAAAGTAATACCTTTCCATGTGTTCCTATGCAGACAGCTGTCCTGTACTGATGGCTGTGAGAACAAGAGACCCTTTTACTTTAAAGAATAGTAATCTTTGTATAAATCCTATTCTCTTGTTCAGAAGAAAATGACAGCGGATGTAACTGCACCGCTCAGGAGATTCATGACATTTAATGTTAACTGCATCCTATACATGTCTGCATACTTTAGGTAACTAGAATACATTTGTGCTGATTTTAATTCTTATTTTTGACAAATATTTTTTACAGGATATAGAAAAAGAACTAGAAGTGCAGATAGGAATGAGACAAGAGATGGAGATGGCCATGAAGATGCTGGATAAGGATGTTTGTGAGAAGCAAGATGCACTAGCAGCTCTTAGACAGCAACTTGACGACCTCAGGGCCTTAAAGCATGAACTCTCCTTTAAACTGCAGGTCAGGAGCCAGCATTCAACAAATCACCAATATGAAGTGCATTCGAAGACATGACTGGTTATTGTTAACCTCCCTCCCCTAACCCCAGATCTGAACTTTGTATCTTTTTTTAAACCATAGACACATAGATAACTAAAAAGGATGATTAGCTTATATAATGAGCCAGCTTTGTGCCCCCAGACCATTCCTTCCCAGCTGCTTATCATTAATTTTGCTGAGATCTTCTTTTGCAGACACATCTGCCTAATGGTGGGGGGGCCACAAATCAAAATTTAACAGGACGAACTTTGATCTGGGTGTAGCCCTCTCCCTGTTTGACAGAAGGTGACTTGTGTCAAACGAGACCATTCGATCAGTGTATTCTGTCAGTGGAGGAGTGTATGCTGTCAAAATACAAGATCACAGCGGGGAGGATTCCTCCATACACCTTGCTTGTGTGGGTGTGGGAATCCGTTGGTTTTTCTTTTTTTTCGCTCAGCCAGAAAAAAACGAATCGTGCTTTAACACAGAGAAGCGTCATCGGCTTGTATTTTTGCTTTACATGTTTGTGGATAACCAGCATATGTATGGGGAGATAGGAAATGCCTCACTGTTATCTGTTCACATATATTATTGAGTAGGATGGACAGCTCCTCCATGCAGTACTATATCAAAATACAGTAGCGAAAATATGTTTTCCCACTTACAAAAAAATGAGGTGTATTTTAAATGACAGAGGCAGAATATCAACCAAAAATCTGAAAAAAAACACAATAAAAATGTTATAAATTGAGTTGCAGTTCAGTGAGTAAAATAAGTATTTGATCCCCAAGCAAAACATGACTTGGTACTTGATGAAGAAACCCTACATTTCTTGTAGTTATCAGGTTTGCACACATCTCAGGAGGGATTTTGGTCCACTCTTTACAGATCTTCTCTAAATCCTTAAGGTTTCTTGGCTGTCGCTTAGCAACTCAAAGTTTCAGCTCCCTCCATACATTTTCTATAGGATTAAGGTGTGGAGACTGGCTAGGCCACTCCATGACCTTAATGTGCTTCTTCTTGAGCTACTCCTTTGTTGTCTTGGCGGTATGTTTTGGGTCATTGACCTGCTGGAAGACCCACCCACGACATATTCAGTGTTCTGGCTGAGGGTAGAAGGTTCTCAATTCAGGATTCTACAATACATGGCCCTGTCCATTGGCCCCTCTCTATCATTTAAAATACACCTATGATAAAAAGTATAGACCCTTCATTTCTTTATAAGTGGTCAAACTTACCAAATCTGCAGGGGATCAAATTATTTTTTCCACTGTATATATGCAGTAGTTATCTATCTTTGTATTTCGCAATACTATGGAGAGATTTCCATAGGTGCTCCATAACGTGGACATGTCATATCCAACAAACAAAATGTCAGTGAGAGCTTACTCGGGTTTCATTTTTGTATATTTTTCTGTTTTGAAGAGACTTCCATTTAATAGTGGCTATGTCACTTCTTTGGCAGAGTTCTGATCTGGCAGTGAAACAGAAGTCCGAGTTACACAGCCGCTTAGAAGAAAAGACCAATCAGATGGCTTCCACCATTAAACAGCTGGAGCACAGGTAAACACACACACACTATAATTTATTAAATGACACACAAAATACACACCTGTGTACATTGCTTTTATTCTTCACAGATTTGATGATCTTATGTTTTCACATTGGGCATGTCCTGTATCTAAACCCAAAAACAACAAAAAAAAAAAATCTTTAGATGTGGTTGCTATATTAGTTTTAATAGTGTTCTCTATGCTCTGTAAACTACCAGTTCCATCAATCCAAATAATGAAAATGAGCAAAGGCTCCAGCCTGTGTGACAACCCTCTCCCTCTCCTCCACATCTCTGATCCCCTGCCGGCAATCCTGCCCCCTCCCCCGCCCTCCCCCTGTTGAGTGCTCCCTCCCAAGCTGCCCTCTGCGTGTCCATTGACACACACAGTGCAGTTCGGCCCCGCTCCCTCCTTACAGGATGTGATTGACAGCAACAAGCGCTGCTGTATCTGAACTAGTGTGGAGAGAGAGGGAGAGAAACAATCCTCTTGTGCGCAGTGCTGGGTTGAAATCAGGCTCTGGTAAGTGTAAGGGAGGGTTAGGTGGGAGCTACACACAGAAGGTTTTTTACCTTAATACATACAATGCATTAACTAACCACTTGACCTCCAGAGGATTTACCACTCTTCTTGACCATTTTTTTCAATACGGCACTGTGTTACTTTAACTGACAATTGCGCGGTTGTGGAACAATGTTCCCAAATAAAATTTATGTCCTTTTTTTTTTTCCTACAAATAGAGCTTTCTTTTGGTGGTATTTAATCACCTCCTGTGATTTTTATTGTTTGCAGTATAAACAGAAAAAGACTATTTTGAAAAAAAAAAACTATATTTTTTACTTGCTGCTATAAATCCTATTTAATAAAAAAAAAATGTAAAAAAATAAAATTTCTTCATCCATTTAGGCCAATATGTATTCTGCTACATATTTTTGGTAAAAAATCCCAATAAGCGTATATTGATTGGTTTGCGCAAAAGTTGTTATAGCGCCTACAAACTGGGATTTTTTAATTTTATTTTTTACTACTAATGGCGGCGATCAGCGACTTATAGCAGGACTGCGATATTGCGGTGGACAAATCGGACACTAACTGACACTTTTGGGGGACCAGTAACACTAATACAGTGATCAGTGCTAAAAAAAAATGCTCTGTCACTGTACTGATGACACTGACTGGGAAGGGGTTAACCTCAGGGGTGATCAAAGGGTTAACTGTGCGCTTGGCCTGTGCTTTCTCAGTGTGGGGGAGGTGCTTTTACTATGGGAAGGCAGTGATCCATGTTCCTGCTTTGCAGGAACACAGGATCAATACCTTCCCTACTGACGGAACGGCAATGTGCCTTGTTTACAAAGGCAGATTGCTTTTCTGCCTGTGTATTTACAATCAATGGGTGCTGGGCTCCCGCTTTGTGTGATCACACTGGGGGCAGGTTGCCAGCGGCGCACATGTGCCCCAGGCCTGTATGTGTCAGATAACGTACTAGGTTCGTGATCTGGCACAGAGCAGCCACCCTGCCGCAGTATATCTGTGGTGGACATTCGGGAAGCAATTAACCCCTTCCCGCAGACCACCTCTCTAAAAGCAGGGAGACAGGCGGGCATTAAGGTCACGTGACTGCTGTGATTGGCTGTCACATCGGCCACATAACCAGAAAGCCCCCGTTCGCAAGTATGCATCGGGAGCCTACCGATCCCCGCCAGCTACCACGCTGGGAGTGTTCTCTCAGCACGGTAAGTTGTTTACACAGGGCCGCATGTATGCGGCCACTCGACATTTAGGAACACCCCCTGAGAGGCCACATATATGCGTACTGTCGATTGCCACTGGGCTAAGTTTAAAAAAAAAACTTCTGATTTTAGAACCACTTAAAAAAGAAAACCAATGCAGCTTCCACATCAAAGTACTGGTTACCTTAAGTAATTGACTTTGTTTTTTCGGGTTTGGGTACGCTTTAAAGTATATCTATACCAAAACTTTTTTTTTTATAGAGTGGAAAAGGCTTAAAACTCCTACCAGGTTTTATTTCCATTTGAGGCTGTTTTGGGGAGATTACTTCACTTCTTGTCTGGTACTCTGGTAAAAAGGCTGTCCCTGGGTCAGAAAGTGAGAGGAAATCTCTAACAGTAACAAAGACCAAAGTCTTTTTTTTTTTTTTTTTTTTTTACGTTCTGTTGAGGAATTATAGAACCTCTTTCAGCTTTTTATTGTTATCTGTGATCATAAAAAAGGCTGCGCTTGTGTATGAATATAAATCAAATGAAACATGAAAGTGAAATCAAACAAAGTGTAAAGAATAGAAAAACAGTGAATAAACTCATATATCTCCAAACATGTATGAGTCCATATAAATTAAGTCCAATGTGATAGGTGATGAAGTAATAAAAAATCCTTAATCAAAAATGAAAAAATGCCCGGCATGCACCACAGTGTTGCAAACGTGAAAATACACCTCCACCACGGATGGTTGTGCCCTTACCAGGTTTCATGGACCTCTTAATTACAGGAGGTCAAATTACAGAAGACGTCTGTTGAGACAAAATCGATCGGGTGGAGTGCTGTCTTATCACAACCGCTGAATATTTTTTATTGCTGTACAGCTGTTAACTTTCCGGATACATGTGAGTTTGATTATCTTTTTTAATAAATTCAATATCAATACGTTATTACACTATCCAGTCCATCCTTCTTTTTTTTGGGTACCGTATTGCTTGTCCTGGAATTGAGGAGACCAGCTGGTCCTGTGGTCACACACTACCCTCAAATCCATACATATTCAAGAAAGCGGTTACAGAAACCCCAATAGAAGACAAGGGAGGACACGTTCCAACGGAGAGTGAGGGTGCCCCCCTAATAACAACATATCAGCACGGCTCTGTGGTGGCCCTGATCCACATAAGCGCCTTTGACCTCCTGTAATTAAGAGGTCCATGAAACCTGGTAAGGGCACAACCATCCGTGGTGGAGGTGTATTTTCACGTTTGCAACACTGTGGTGCATGCCGGGCATTTTTTCATTTTTGATTAAGGATTTTTTATTACTTCATCACCTATCACATTGGACTTAATTTATATGGACTCATACATGTTTGGAGATATATGAGTTTATTCACTGTTTTTCTATTCTTTACACTTTGTTTGATTTCACTTTCATGTTTCATTTGATTTATATTTATACACAAGCGCAGCCTTTTTTATGATCACAAGTTTTTGGGTGTAGGAATCACACTTTATTGTTGCAGCTGTGTTAAAAAAGAGTGTAGTGTTTTTTTAGGGTCAGCGCAGTCTTCCTATTCACATTTACACGTTTTATTGTTATCTGTTTACCTGTTCCAGATTTGACTTTACTTCCTGTCTTGTAAAAGTTTGTCTCTGGAACAGAAAGTGAAGCCAAATCGGCAACAGAGCCCCCAGTGGCAATAAACCCCAAATCCGTTCTTTTCTTTCCCTATTCTATTTAAAATTAAAAAAAAATTGAGGTGTAGTTACACATTGTTGTTTCAGATCTATTATTCTACCCACAACATACTGAATGAAAAAAAAAAAAATTGATATACAGTAATCTAAAGCTGGCCATAAATGGATCAAAATTTGTCAGCAGGGACCAGCTAAATTTCGATCCATCTATGGCCATTCCTGGTCGTGAGAAGTCGTTCTAATGATCGACTTCTGGCGCATGGGTGTGTTGAAAAAAGTTTGTTCGATCAGTACTGCAGCCAGCCTAGGAGTCCGCTCGGTCAGAGTAGAGCAGTGGGAGGATTCCCTCATTCACCTCGCTTGTGTGGAGGGGGGGAATCCATTCATTTTTTTTCCT
This sequence comes from Glandirana rugosa, assembly GCA_018402905.1. NCBI lineage: Eukaryota > Metazoa > Chordata > Amphibia > Anura > Ranidae > Glandirana > Glandirana rugosa. The sequence goes on from BLSH010389339.1 coordinate 745,507, forward strand.
ATCAGCCCGCTGATCAATTTATGGCCAGGTTTACTTTTTTCTTTTCTAATTTTTTTTTTTTTTTAATATCTCATTTGTCATGTTTTTGGGGGAATTTCCTTCCCTTCCTGTGAAGTGGTAAAAAGAAATCTCTTCATGGTGGGGAAAATACCTACTTGGTGAACACTGGAACGCATGTCCCAATTAGAAGGTTTGGACTCTTGTTCTGATGTTCTGATGACACTTTCCATTTATCCTAACTTTTGGTCTCAGTGAAGGTGGTCACAAGGACAAATAAAGGGGGACTCTCCCCAGTGAGGTCACAAATGGCAATAAAAACTTGACATAGTTTCTGCTCCTTCCACACTCAATCTAAGCCTGGGCTCACACTAGACGCAGTGCAAATTCACAGCGCATCTAAATTGCAACGCATCCATGCGAACCGATTGGGAAGTGTATGTTAAGTTACCTGCACCCCGCAATCAGCTTGCAGAATCAGATCGCATGGGTGTGCACAATCATGCGATCCGATGCTGTGCGGACAAAAAAGGGTCCTGTACAAGTTTGGTGCGACTGCGGTGTGATTTGAGCCATACAAATCCATGGATCAAATCACACCCCAGAGACGCCACTTGAATTTCGCACAGGAACGTGCTGCGACTCCTGTGCAAATATGCGGTGCCCCATCAGTGTGAACCCAGTCTAAAGGCACCTGTCAAAGAGACAGGAAGTTAAAATAAATATCTTCAATAAGGCCACTGACAGAATTAAAAAGTGCTAGCCCTTCCCCCTACTCTACCGGACCTAAAAAGATTTTGACTGAAGTTGAGCGCATTATATCTTGTGTCATTTTTAAATGCTGAATTCTGCCAGGAATTATCTGTAAATTATCTCAGAACAGTAACCCGCAGCAATCAATCAGAATTTACCCTCACTCATCTGACACCAGAAAATGAAATATCCGCTTTTCTGTTAGGCCTCATTTACACTGCTGCTGGTAAACGGACGTTTTGAGGCATTTGGGCATTTTTTTCAGCTGCCCCTGAACTTTCCTCTGTTATCTTATCAGTACATTTACACAGGGTCATTTAAGGTCGTTTCCAGGCAGTTGAGTTTAGAGGCTTTTTTTGGAACGCAAACAAATGGGTTCAGACGCCAGTTCAGAGGCATTCGAAATGCCAAACCGCTTCTAAACGCGCCTAAACGCGGTAACTCACGTCTAGAACAGTTTCATTTACAGGTGTTTCCATTCTAAAAAAAAAAAAAATTTTTTTTATAAAAATGCTCCTGGATGCAAACGCGGCTAAACGCGGCATGCAAAACGGCTGTTTTAGACACCGGCTTCTAGCTGTCAAAAGAAAAACATTCAGGGGAGGTTGATATAGCGTCCCGTGTAAATGTAGCCTTATTGGTTTCATCCCTTCGAACATCATTATTGCTTTTCAACTGTAATACTGTAAAACCTCAATAAGTCACATATTGTATAAGTTTGCTGTATGCAGTTTTTTTTATTGCTATATTAAGTTGTATGAAATGTTAAACTGATCATTTTTTCTTGATCTCTGTCTGCTTTGTTAATCATTTTCCCTTGCCTGTCATCTGACTTTCTTTTTGTTCATTTTAAACCTTCCTTACCGTTTTTAAAACTGACAAAATAGTGAAAAGGATTTGGTGAAGCAGGCAAAAACCTTAAGTAGCGCAGCGAGTAAACTACTACACAAGCAGCAATAGGTGTCTAATAAGCAGCCACTGACCAACACTAACAGAGCAACTTGGTAGCAGGAGGAAGGGAGGAAACCTGCCCAGTTACTAGCTACTACATAGATGTTAAATGTTGCCTACCGTTTATTTGGAAACTGCTGCATTTTGAAGCCATGGCTCCTCTGTTCTGTTCTCCTTTTTTCTCCCACCCTCTCACTATAGATGGAATCTTTGTTAGAACCCTGAAATATTTGCCAAATAAACTTTTTAAAACCATTTCTTTGTCAAAAGTTTTGTATTATTTTTGACTAACTTAAATCAAGAGATGGAGAAATAGATTAAAGAGGACACGTCAACATTGATTTGTAAGAAGCTAAAACGTGTAAGGATCCTCTTAAACTTGCTATAAGGCTCAGATCACACTGCCGCGACTTGGGATCCGGCTTGTGAGACTCCAAGTCACATAACATGTGAAATCCCATTTTAGTCAATGAGAGCTGTCTTAATTGGAACTACTGAAGTCGTTTCGACTTTAGAAAAGGTTCCTGTACTACTTCAAGGTGACTTCTATCCAATTTGTGCCCATAGACTTTAATGGAAGTTGCCTCCAAGTCGGATCCTCATCTTAATTGATGTGATTTGGATCCAACCTTACAGGAAGATTACACAGGCATTCCCTGAAGTTCCTTCAAAGTTGCGCCAAGTCGTGCTGAGGTTATGCCCAAGTCACCTGGCAAAGTAGCACTGTAAGTCACAGGACTTTCAGGTCGCGGTAGTGTGAACCGAGCCTTAAAAAAATATTTGCCTTCATTGCTGGCCTTCTTCAGAAAATGCTGGTCATTTGGTTGGTATTCTAACCCCTCTGGCTTAATTTTTTTTCAAGTTACTGATCTGGAACAAGTGTGTAGTTTGGGACAGTTAGTGAAAACCCAGTCTTGTTCCTAATCCGTAATCCAGGGAATTATGAAGGTGGTAAATCAAAATGACAGGCAGGTTTCCTTTAAGGGTGCAGCCTTAACCCTTTATGGTGTGTCACCGACTTAAATAATTGCTGGTCAAAGCACAGTAAAACAAGTATTTCAAAAGATTACTTGCAGTGTATTTAGTTTCTGTACATATAGTTTTTAATGGCATGCAATGTGCTTTTAAAAAATGTGGCTTCCCCTGGAGAATCCATTCTCTAGCATATTTTTCCTCTCCTGAATTATAGCCCTCTGCTTTTCTAATTGCGCCTAATTACTCATTATGTTGGCTCTTCCTCCCCTCCTGTCACCTCTCTACATCCACCTTGTAGCTACCAGTGGAGGAGCAAAGGGAAATGCTATAGAGTGTCACTTGAGTGACAGCTCTGAGTTTGCTGGAGCTGCTAATATCACATCAAAGATGGCAACACCCAGCAGTAGTCTTAGGACTTTTTGATGTCTACGCAATTGAGACTTTTATAGGTAAAGATGTCTAAAATAAGTTAAATGCACATATAACCCTTAGAGAATATTTTTGTTGAACTTAAGATTTTGCGACGGCGTTTTTTGCAAAAACAGTAAAGATTTGCACAGTACAGTGTTCCAAAAAAATCAGAATTCGATTTACTGTAGTCAGTTCACTTAGCAGATGCTTCTGATTAATTATCTTTGGGTTGCTACACTTTGCACATCATCGGTATTACTTGTACTTGGAGAGTAAGCCTGTTACAAGAGGTTAACTAAGAAGGTGTTGCTTTACATCAAGTTTGCTAGGGGCTCAACAAATACGGTGGAAAAGAAAAGGCTTTATTCTGTACGCATTCATGTTTAAAGATTCTCCAGCCGATTTCTGGTTGTTCTTAACTAAAGCCTAGTACACACAGGCCAAATGTGGACCAGTTTTTATCGAACGGCCAACATTCGGCCCGTGTGTACTGCAGCCAGTCTGATAGAAGGCAACCGTTCTGTCGAAGAGGCATGAATGAAAAAGGTCTGCTGATCGGCTCCCGATCAGCGCTCTCAGTCAATGACGGGATGACGGGGGGGCAATCCCCCCTGTAAGAACACAATAGTCCAGCAGGGGAGATCACTGTACTAACGTCAGATAATTAGTACAGCGTCTTCTCCTGAGCTGTCAGTTTTTTCGGGTTAAACAAAAAAAGACTAATAGGGTGTTAAGTAATCTAGCAGATTCCTTCAACCACGCTAAACAACGCAGATAAACAAATGCTCCCTGTTGGCTATTGTATTCTGCCAGCCAGCACTCTGATAGAAAGATGCTGAGATGTTGGGCAGAAGGGTGCAAACGGGTCCACCCACGGCTTGAATTTTGTCTAGTTCAGCCAAAATTTCACTCCGTATATGGCCAGCTTTAGCGAAGGTATATCTGAAAGAAATCCATAGACATACTGTATGTTTCCATTGCACAAGTGTTAACTACTTTAGGATTACTATCACAGCTGACAGTAAACAAGACAGAAAGCCATGAGTATTCAACAGATATGCCGAGTAGATTGCTTAAAAAGGGATTCGTTGCATGTCGTCTGGAGAATATTTGGCTGTAGAAATCTTCATCGGAATGGGGAAATCTTTACTGAATGTGTACATTGGATGAGTATAGAACTGAACAGTGGCAAAATGTTTATTGCAAGCCATAATGAGTTGTAACAATGGTTGTCACATTGCATAGGGATAAATATGTATCTGTGTTCTACCATTTCTGCTAGCAGATTTCTTGACTTACATTTTATTGTAAATAATGCCCATTGCATTACTTTTATCAAATTAAATGTGTTTCCGTTAGGGCCTAAAAAGACCTGAAATCTGGCAGTGCCCTACAAGATTCTGTGTGATGGCCCAGTAGCCATCACACAGCCAATTAACACTTATAATTTTACTTTACTTATCAGAAGATCATTTGGTACTAAACACCTAAATTAACAATTTAATACATTTATACAAGCAACACAAAGCCAGTTTCTTAACAGAAAACTACAGTGGTAGTTAATACATACCCATAGGCCATCTTTTGCCTGATTCACCAATTAAGAACTTCATTTCATTTTCTAGCACTTATTCATTTAATTTATTTCTCCTGTGTCCTATCCATTCTGATTCTTTATTCTTTTTAACAATATTTTAATTTGAGGTTTTTCAGTTATTTTAGTTATTAAAGTAGCCTTGTCCCCATCCCCCCCCCCCTCCATTGCTTTTATTTTTTATTACCCATTCATGTGGCTCAAACCCAGACTCCGAGTGTCAGAGCGAGACAGACAGTCTGCCGAGGAAGCCAATCGTCTCTTCAAACAAGAATTTGGCGACAAGATTGAGAGCCTCCAGCTGGAAGCGGATCAGCTCAGGAAGCAGTGGTGAAGAATTGATTGCTTGCTGTAGTTCTAGTCACAAGCAGCGGTGATGCCATCTTGGTGTCTCTGGTGCCAGCCAATTGCCTAACCTCTTGCAGGTGGTGAGATCTTTTATTGGAAGTCGTAAACCTATTTTATAATGCTGCTGTGTACAGTCATTCTGATTAGTTTTTTAAATACTTCCTCTCAGTTGACAATATGTCCACTGTAAAATACAAAATGACATTGTAATCAGAGGTGTCACAACCTGCAAAGAAAATGTACTAATGAGCGCTAATGGGTATTTGGGTAAAATAAATGTGTTATCACTGTAGTCACATGTTTAAGGTAATGATGGCTCTCTTCTATTGTATCTGATTATATTTTCAAGCACAGGATCTTTTATTTGATACTACAAAATGTAGCTTTTTGTTGATCATGACTCTTATACATCTTGATGGTCATGTACTTAATTCATCTTCCACTTTGTAGTTATTTTATACCATCAAATAATATGTGAATAAGGAGGGAGATACCAGAAGGATCTATGACCATATACATTTTACAATTGTCATCATAGTGCATTTTGGGTAAAAGGTTCTGTGCCTGTTTAGCTTCTAATAGCTTTGCTTTCTGCTGCACTTCTTGTTAACTGCTTGATCTTAGTTATTCATCACTAAGATCACTGCTATAAAATAATGCTAAAAAACAATCAAGGCTAGCAATATACTTATGGGGTTGTCAGTACAATATCCATAGACTGTGTGTCATTTGAACGCTACGGGTTGGAGAATGGAAGCTAATATTGTCATTGTGTTTGCCTTTCCACAAAGCAGTCCTATCTCTTTACTCATAGGGTGCATTCAGGTGTCCTCTATGGAGACCTACAGTAATAAAATAACACAGACCCACATACTTGATACATAGAAAAAATGTATTTGAAGGTAAAACTTTATCTCCTGATCTCTGCTATGCTAAGGACAAGGATACATGCATGCATATCTGGTACAAGGCTCCTAAAAGTCTCTGGTCCTCTTGTGATTTCCTGCAGCATAACTGTCAAAGCATATAGATTGTATTGAAAATTAGAGGTGAGTCACAATACATGTAGAAGAAATACATGGTAAAATGTTTGGTAGGGTATCCATGCATGTACCGACATGGAAAAACTATGGAGCAAACACTGGTGCATAGACCACATTCTCCACTTACAGCAGGCGCTAATATACTGGATTTGATGTAACGCTCTGCAAAATCAGCCTCTATCTTCTACTTTTGGTTTACTTTATGAATGCTGGAATTATAAAGTGTGTGGGTTCAAAATTAGCTGAAGTGTCTTTGCTGTATAAAAATTGTCCTTCAGGATGTTTGATTTGTGTCTCCTCTAGATGACTTCACTCACATTACCCAAACAAATATGGTGAACACATTCAGGATCTGTTATGTGTAACGAGATTAGTGGAGAATCAGAATTGGTAAAGTTAAAATGTTAATGAGGGATCATTTTGCTAGTGTCCTTAGAGGGGAACAACTACTTGGGTGTAGTCACCTGTATTGCCAGGGTGGCTCATGTTTGCTTGCTATGTACCTAGTGTGCCATTTGTCAGCAGTTAACTACTGCTTATCCGCTACTTTCTGTAGTCCTGAAGCATGGTCAAGTAAAGGGTTAAGTTTGTCTAATCTTTTCTCCATTATAATTGAATCTGCACACAATTCCATTCTTTATTTGGCCTTCTATTGATCTATAGAGGAAGAAGCAAAGAAAATCCTGGAAATCATTTGCCAATTAGCCCTATTAAAACACAGTGTACATTTTTCCTGGACTCGTTTAATAACCATGTAATTTCCTGAGGTCAGTAAGTTTAAGACCTAAAGTGATCTAGTACATGTGTGTTCTTAATACCTTATACATCAATATTAGGTAGCCTATGCTTTCTAGCCCTTTTTTTAAAAGATGTGTGCAGTGCTGCTGTATATCAGGGATCAAGTTTTTGTATACAGACAGGATGTTTTTCTACACGTACAATTTGTTTTACAATCATACATATAAATATTAGACCCCATCTGGAGTTTTTTTTCTTGCCTTTTCTGCCTGCATAGTCCTATCTGCATTTGTCACAAATACCCAATTGTTCTCCAAAGCATCATTCTGAACTGGCCAAGAACCAAACATTGGGTACCCACACTTTGGGAACAGCAATGTTTTTTCTACTTTTATTCCTGTAAGGAAGAGGCTATTTTAACCACTTGCCTACAGGGCACCCCCTTCCTGCCCAGGCAAATTTACAGCTTTCAGTGCTGTCGCAATTTAAATGACAATTATGCAGTCATGCAAGGCTGTACCAAAACAACATTTTTATAATTGTTTTTTAAACAGATGGAGCTTTCTTTTGGTGGTATTTAATCACCGCTGGGTTCTTTATTTTTTGCTAAACAACCAAAAAAACCTGAAAAAAAAAAAGCTTCTGTCATAAAATTTTGTAAATAAGTAATTTTCCTCCTTCACCGATAGGCTGCACTGATAGGGTGCACTGAAGGGCACTGTTGAAGATGCAATAATATGCAGCAATGATGAGGAGGCTTTAATATGCAGCACTGAAGGGTACTGATAGGTGGCAGTGATATGTACCACTGATGGGCTGCATTTATAGACAGCACTGATGAGGAGGAACTGACAGGCAGGACTGATTGGCAGCACTGTTGGGGTTGCACTGATAATCAGGACACTGATTATCAGTGCCCTGATTGTCATTGCAGATGTTGCCGTTGAGGAATGCTACTTACAGGCTCTCCTCTCCTCACTCGCTGTCAGTGTGAGGAGAGGAATGACGATAACCTCTTTACACTGTGATCAGCTATGAGTGGACACAGCTGATCACATGGTTAAGAGCCTACATCATAGGCTCTTTACCGTGATTGGTGATGCACTGTGTCCCAGGGCGAGGATGGGAGGATGTCATATGACGTCCTCGCAGGAACAGCGTGCCCCCGTCCGTCCGTCTTTTCGCTATACGGCAGGCAGTTAAAACTCCCTGTAAGATTATCACCAGACTTATAAAATGCTTCCAGATATAACTGCTGGGAGCTACAAACAGTGTGTGGGCAGGCTCTTGGGAGTCAAGGCAGCATCACTGGTTTACGGAGAAAACAATATGTTCATGTGGAGAAGGACAGAGGGGGGTGGGAAAAAGCAGTTGTGTAATCCAGCAAACAGGGCTGACAATGCTGCTTGGCATTTCAGAGCTGCAAATGTAGTGGTCAGCCCAAACAGGAAGTCAGGATCAAAAGGTATTTCTCTTCCGTTCACTGACAGACACAGCCTTCTTATGACACATGGGGTTATGCTCATCCTACTAGGAGTAGACTAGGCAAAAACAAACAAAACAAACAAAAACGGATCAGATGAGGATCATCCTACTCGTATTGGGGTACACAGTATTCTTCCGACACAGA
>BLSH010389339.1:780105-792810 GCA_018402905.1 Glandirana rugosa
CTCCCCCCCCCCCCCCCAACACACACACACACACACACACACACTTACCATGAGAGCCAGAGATTGTCTGCCTGATGAGCTGGGAATTTACACAGGGATCAGTAATGCTGAACCACGATGTAGCAGAGCATTCTTTCTGAATGTTCAAGTATTATGTATGGCTTGATAAAACAACAAATGCTTTGTCAGGGAAATTGTTAAATATATAGGTATTTTAGCATATAATTAGCTGTTTACCTACAACATGACTATTGGGTGGACTTGCCATTTAAAGTGAAACTCCAGGTAAAGATTTGTCTCTTATATGTCTGGGATATTTCCTAAACCCACTCCATGCTGCCTGAAAAAATTTAAATATGTGAAAATAAAAAAAGAAAAACAGTTGAAATTGAAGATACAATAGAAATCATAAGCTTCATTGTCACATTGCTGCTGCATTAAACCTCCCAATCTAAAAAAAACATGGCATGGGTATGTGAATACAAACCTCCAGGCACACAATGCAGCGCTATGTGTTACAAACATAGGCATGCACAGGGGGTTTGCCAGGTGTGCCTGGGCACACCCTAATCGTTATGTGCGGTGCCGATTCCCACTACTGTCCAGGCTTCCTCTCATGTTGACCCCCCACCCAGCAGTGCTGCTGGTTTCCCTCCTTTCTTCTTCCCCCGGTTGCTGTGGGGGTGTTTCAGGATGGAGAGTGGGGGAAGGGACTAGTAAATATATAATTTACTGGAGCCTTCCTTTAAAAAATGAACACAGTGAACACACTCATGCACTGTGTTCATTCATAACTGAAGCATAGTAAACTGAATGAAAAGGAAGCCGCTCAGCACAGAGCACTTCCCATTCATTCACTGTCCTGTGCAGCTGAGGCTTCAGAGAAAGGCATGGTGTTTGGGTTTTGGGGTGCACACTCTAATGCAATAGGCTGGGCACACCTATGGTTACAAATTAAATGCATAAATAAAAAAACAAATGTGGTACTATGTAAAAAGTCTGTGTGTAACAAACACCATGTGACAAAGTGTAATCATTACAAGTGTCATATAATCTAATCTAAAGAAGTTGGAAGAAGTCTGCAAACAAAAGATAGGCACCAAAAATCCAAAGTGATTTCTGTGATCCAATCGACAATACGGTGCTCAGTGCCTTCACCGCCCTCCAGACCAGCCTTTCTCAACCTTTTCAACACCGTGGAACCCTTGAGATAGTTCTCCGGTCTCGGGGAACCCCTGCTAAAAATTAAAAATCTACAACTCATGATACATTAGTGTGATGGTCAATGGAAAGAATGCTCCTTACATTTGTCATTGGCAAGAATTACCCCTTACAGATAGCTAATAAGATCAATTGTATCATTGGGAATTTCTCTGAGAGGTAGAAATTGACCATTGCTCAAGGAACCCCTAGCAACCTCTAGAGCAGGGATATGCAATTAGCGGACCTCCAGCTGTTGCAGAACTACAAGTCCCATGAGGCATAGCAAGACTCAGACAGCCACAAGCATGACACCTAGAGGCAGAGGCATGATGGGACTTGTAGTTTTGCAACAGCTGGAGGTCCACTAATTGCATATCCCTGCTCTAGAGGAACCCTAGGGTTCCACAGTAGCCTGGTTGAGAAACCCTGCTCCAGGCAGACACTCACTATTATAACATGCCTCTCTAATTTATGTCTTGGACATGTATGTCTTCCCTAATTATTGACTTTCCTATCTACCTGAGAGTTTTTGTTGTGTTCCAGTATTCTTATTGATATAGACAGAGTGAGATCCTTTCATAATGACCACAGCTGGTATTTAGACATAAACTATATAAGGACTTGTCAGCTGGTAAAAACTATCCATCATCTACCAAAAACGGGAATGTCAGTTTTTCATGGACTGTGATATTAACAAGGACAGTCAATTCCATCATGATTGCATAACAAACCAGAATGAATCTACTGGGAAAAGTAAAGTGTCAGCAACTAACTGGGATGACAAGCGTTAATACTGGGTGTAAACAAATGCTAACCTCTTTTGACAGCTCAGTTATATTGAATTCATTTCGAACGTCTTATGATATGACATGTGAAAATTAAATGTATTTCTCTCATTAGGAGCAAGACAGTGAAAAGAAGATCCTTCAGATGTGCCAACTTTGCCGAGAGGAATCAAGCATATTGCTTACTAAGGTACTATACTGTATTCTGTATTTTTTTTATACTTGATAATAAATCAGTACATTTATTTATACCACACCATCACCATATTTATGGTCAGACTCTAGATTTGTAACATTCTGGACACTGTACAGCCAATCGCATGAAAAATGACTGAAAGATTATTGTAGCATTAATCACTCACAAGCAAAAGAGTGACATTTTCAAGAGTGAGCAACAAAAGTCATGTGTTTTTTTTTTTTTGTCCATAGTGCAGGTTAGACTTCGAAATTTAGAGCTGATTGATGATTGGTTTCTAAGAACTAGACAGGTGGTTTTATTTTCCTCTGCTGGCCAAAAACACAGCGATTTTCTGGCAAAAGCAACTAAACAAGACATGGAAACTCATTACCAGCAATTTATACTGTATACTTCTGACTATATAAGAGAGAAGGAATGGGGGTGGGGCAGTTGAAAATACTTAACCTGTTAGCATTGAGGTGTGTTTTATTGATATTCAGTCTTTGCTGAATAATGGGAAAAACTGTGTTTGAAAGTTAATCACTAGCAACCAAAAGTAATGCTAACTCTGCTGGTATGGGTGGCAAGAACAGAATGACAACATTTCTAATAAATATCAGCCCGGTGGTCTCCCATATCTTTAGTTTTAAAATGTTGTCTGTGGTCAACTTTAATACTTTCTGCATAACAAACTTCAAAATAGGCACGCTATTTGTTTATCCAGAGCAGCAATTACAACCACTAGTGTTGCAGTGCATTCTTCTACATATTTTTGGTAAAAAAAAAAAAAATCACAATAGGTGTATATTGATTGGGTTGTGCAAAAGTTATTGCGTCTACAAAATACGGGATAGATTTATGGCATTTTTATTTTTTTTAATTAATTTATTTTTTTTACTAGTAATGATGCCGATCTGTAAATTTTATCGGGACTGTGACATTGCGGCGGACAGATCGGACACTTTTGACATTTTTTTTGTGACCACTGACATTTATACAGCGATCAGAGCTAAAAATACTGATTACTGTATTAATGTCACTGGCAGGGAAGGGGTTAAACTCTAGGGGGCAATCAAGGGGTTAAATGTGTTCCCTAGGTATGTTCTAACTGTGTGGGGGCTGGGCTGGCAGGGACATGATAGATCTCACTGTTCCTGATGACAGGGAACAGTAGATCACTGTCATGTCCCCTGACAGAATGGGGATCCGCCGTGTTTACATTGGCAGATCACCGTTCTGCCTCTGTAGTAGGCGATCGCAGGCCGCCGGTGAAGATAGTCCGGCTGACCCACGGGTACACTCGCGGAGCGTGCAGTGGGGGCGTGCTCACCTGCAAATCGTGCGTGCGCAGCCCACGTACCATGACGCCGATTCACGCAGCCGAGCCAACCTGCCGCAGTAAAACTGCAGCGGCTGGTCGGTAAGTGGTTAAAGTCTTACTAGGCCCACAATGGTAAAATCAGTCTGTATATGCAGTAAAGTGTGCTGGTTATACTCACTGTGGAACCTTAGGCGCTAATCCACTGCAGTGTGTAAAAAGGCTGTTTGATCCTGTCTTCTCTGATCCTCCCCTTCTTTTACTGTTTCCAATCATTCTGCTGATAGTACAGAGCCATGGAGGCACTCTGCACATGCTCAGTTTGGTGTGTATTGCTAGAATTTTTTTGTTTTTTATTTTGGGAGAGTTCGTGTGATCGGCACAGGGCCAATCAACACTGTTCAGAGGGTTAGGGGTCATGCAGCCTCATAGGACAGTCAAAGGAGAATGAAAACTCCTCCTACAAGCTATAACCAGTTCATGGCTGGACACTGAAGTCACAAGACTGCTATATACTGCTGATGAGAAAGGGTATTTATCAGTTTATATTTACTAAAATAATTGCATTTCCATGTTCTGTGTACTGTGGGTGACCAGATATAGTGAATGCAGGGCTTTTTAACACTTTAATGGTTCATTTAACACAGCCCCATTCTTTTTCAGTGGAAAAGGCAGTAACATGATGCAATAAAGCACAAGTGTTTAAGATCAATGATTCTAGTTTTTTCTTTTTGCATTGCAGAATGAGTGCAAGAACTGTGGGGGGATCTTCTGCTCAACATGCTCATCCAATGAAATCCCGCTTCCTTCTTCCATCAATCCAGAGCGAGTCTGTAACCTCTGTCACCAGAAACTGATACAGCAGTATTGTAGCAGTCCATCCTAAAAGGATACCCCATAAAATCAACAATGCAGATGCTGATCTCATGGCATCTTCGGCAAATAAAATCCACCAAGCAACCAACAATTTCCCATTGATGGAGCTCATCTCTATGCTTCTGAAAAACTGGACTGTGCTTTGACAGGCCTGTTAAACCCACTGCCTGTAGCAAAGTATGACTGGAAGTCTGGGGAATTCTGGTATTGCTGCTCAGAACTTGTGCTCCTTTTGATATTATTGACATATCTGGACCTGAATATTCATGTAGATAAAAACAGCAGGCATGCAAAAAAAAAAAAGAGACTGAAACCAGACTGCTTGGAATTTGTGCATATAAAGCAGATGCAGCAAGCACATTAATTTCTGTTACTTATAGACCACAGGTGGCAGTACATGTGCTGATTTATCCGTAGAAAATGCTAGATCTGATCTTCCAGTGTGTGCTAACAGAATTAATGTCTGACTTTGACACAGTTCCAGTTTGCAAATAAGGTGCAGTAAGTAAAGCACTTCTTTCCAATGGCAAACATGCTTCCCATACTTATTGGGTACAGGATCTAAAGCAGAAAGCCCATTACAGATCAATATAAAACCTCTGAAAGGCCCTTACTTGTGAAAAAAGGTTTTTTGGACAGTTATTTCAAATAACTAGATGGGCAGACTTGTAGGAATGTCTTTAGAAAGTGGATTTGACAGCACCACAGTTGAGTGGGAAATAGTATTTATTTTCCATAAAACATATGTATCACAACATGTCCACTGGTGCATACATGACAAAGGTGCGAGATGATTGATGCGTTTCACGGAAGCAATGTCCGCTTAGTCATAAGACTTGTAGCCCACTCTAATTTTTTGATTAAATAAATATGACCGATCTTCTTTATATCAACATACATAAAACTGGATGGGTAATCTGGCCATTACATTGCATACTAAAAATTTTTTTTTTTTTATATTCTGTTACCATACAACATTTCTTTGATTAGTGTATAGATCAGCATTCAATAACTGTTTAATTTTGTGTGCTCCGATGAGGCATTGTGTAGAACTGTAATTACTATATCTCCCATGTGGATATTGGGTAGGCATTGCATTGTTCCCTCACTGCTACCTGCACTGGGGAATCCTTTAACACTAGAAAGGCAGGAGTAACACATATGTATGACCTAAAATAAGAAAGACTGGGTTCATACACCCACTAGTGTTTTATGTATAGCTCCATTCTGAGGGGAATGATTTAATAAACTGTGACGTGATCCTGAAGAGCTCAAGAGGAGATCCTGTACTAACAATCCGATGTTAGTACAGTGATACCCCCCGCTGAGCTATTGTATTCTGACAGGGGGACGGCCCCCCTTGTCAGAACACACCGGTCAGCGCGCTCAGCCAATCGGATGCCAATTGGCAGAACTTTTTTAGTCTTGCCCCTTCAAAAGAAGCTGGACTGGCTGCCGTACACACGGGCAGAGTGTCGGCTGGTTTCTATTGAACCGGCCGATAACGCCCACCATTTGGCCTGTGTGTACAGGGCATAAACCTTTAAGTACTAGAAAGCTGATGTTCTGATAAAAATAGATAACATAAAGCTGTGGAAAAATATACCAATCTGATTGTGCACTATACTTTCGGTTTACCATGCATTGTGAGGGACTAAACAATTTATTCAGATTATAACCAGTAGGGTAGGTCAGGGTAAATTGTAATGAGTGTTGCCAACTGAAGAGTAGTAATAGGTTTACAAAAAGTTGGATATAAAAAAAAACTGGAAAATATAACCATTTTAGTGTTTAATCCAGTGAGTATTCTTAAAATTGCTGTCTGTGTTATATTTTGCCCCACACTTATCTGATTTGCTACTCTTTACACTTTTCTGTAATGTAGAAAACGGGTATGGTCCCATGAAAAGGGGAATTGTGAGGATCCACTGCTGCTGCTCTGATAAACTATGTTAAATTTGTCTTTTCATATGCTTAGAGCACTCTGGGACATATGGTTAAAGAACCTAAAAATGAGCCTTTTAAAATAAGACATCTCTTCAAAAATGCACTTGACAATGGCATTTCTGATCCTTCTGGTTCTCACACCATGTTCTCCTTGCCTCAGCGCAGAAGATCTATAGATGGGGCAGAAGAACCTCAATTTTCTTCAGCCACAGCTGTTATATCGCCTAGACTTTCCATGTTTACCTCCCATGTGAACTGCAGATGTCAAAGCCAAAAGCCTTCTTTGAAGGTGCTCCCCCACTTTTATCAGTGGGTTATGGTTTTCCCATGCTATTGGATAATTTAGTTTGGATACTTGGGTTCCTCCCTGTGCTTTGATCATCAAACCTACAGTAAGGCATCTTTTTCAGTTGTCTTATCTTGGTTCTTGAATCCAGTACCCATACCCTGGATGCTCGGTTTCCTACAGAACCTTTTTTGGGGAACACTATCCCACTGTAACTCCAACTGCTTTTTACAGAGCAGTTTGTTGTCATCAAGGATGATTGTACTCCTCACCGTTCTTAATGATCCTCAATCCTGTCTAGCTTCTGAGGGACTTTTGATCTACAAGGTCGGCAAACATCAATTCCTTTCAGGAAATGTGTATATTGTTGCTGTGGACTCTACTTATCTTATCCAGCTCCCTATTGTTAGTCATCTGGACTTATCCATTCTGTCCAAGCCCGCTCTCCCTAAATTCAATTTTCCAGGCAAAAAATAAAAATAATTTTCCATATTCCTGAATTTGCGTCTACTGCAGGATCTATTTCTTCTGTTGACCACATTGCTACTTGGTCCAGTTCTCCTTTTTTTTTTTTTCCTCAGTTGTTCCATCTGTATTTTGGTAGACAAATTATTGGTCCCTCGCTGCCTAAGGGCCATATAGTCCTTAAGTCTCTAAATCTGGCCAAACACTGGTAGCTTTACCAATGAACATTTGTATGAAAATATGTACAAAAATTCTCAGTACATTCAGTGACTTGAAAATTTTTGTTCAAAAGTACTTAAAATTTTGCTTGGTTTTAACTTCCGATGTTGGAATAAATGGGTTTTACTGAACGAAAACCATATACACTGTTAATTTTTTTCTTGAACGAACACATTTTTTCATCTTGCTCCTTCAAGTTTTGTTCTTACTGTGACCAAAAATGAACTGACCCCACAAACAATTAGAAAGTGGAACAAATGTTCTGAAAATGAAAACTAAAGAAATTCTACTATGGCCAGCTTAACACAACTTCCTCCTCAGTGCTTGCCTTAACATCTCCTTTTGTTTGGTCCTTCTCCATTTTGTTTTCTTTCAGATGCTGATTTCTTTCATAGTATGTGCAATAGGATTTCCAACTTGCTTGGATTTCTCTGACTTTTGCTTGCCTCAGTTGCCTTAGTTGGGCCACATTTGGACATCCCATTGGTCTAAGATCATCTACAATTCCCTTGGTGAGTGGTAAAGAGAAATACAATTTTTGTACTTGCCTAAAATATTTTTCTTAAAGTCCACCTCTCTGACTTTACTATGTCTATGTACTGCTTGTTTTCAAACTGCTGATCTTCAACGTCCTTTTTTTTTTTTTTTTTTTTTTCCAAACCTCTTATAGGCAGCTGCATATAATCTCATCAGTCTGATTATTTATATCTCCTGTGTATGTCAGTGGGCTTCAAGAAAAAGATTTTACACTTTACAAAAATCGTATTTTAATAGCAAGAATTCAGTTTTAAGAGCAGCTTCTAGTTGGCTTTTGCTAACATACACTACAATTTTCTTAGCAGCTTGGTAAAGCAGTAGATAAACATACATGTGATAATAAACATTGGTAAAGAGCTACTATAAATGATCTAAAAAGTGATCAATATATAATCAATAAAGACATGAGCTTTCTAAATAATCATAGTCCATGAAAAAGACGGGATATAAAAAATGAAGTGATAAATCCGTAACGTGAAAATTTCGTTGAGACGATCCACCATTCTGGTGAAAAAAGTCCAAAAAGTGCTCGTGCTCTCCACCACCTACTCAGGTACTTTCACACTGGGGCGGGCGGTAGCGGTAAATCCCCACTACGGCGCCGCTATGCAGGCGGGACCATGGCGCTTTCAACACCCCACAAGGGGTTGAAACTGGGTTAAAAGTGCCGGCGTGCCGCACTACCGAGGTGGTGTGCAGCTGCTTCGGAAGCGCTGCCCATTGTTTTCAATAGGCAGTGGCAGTGGAGCAGCGTTGTATCACCGCTCACCACACCGCCCCAAATATGCTGCTTGCAGGACTTTTTGTAACGTCCTGCAAGCGCACCGCTTCAGTGTGAAAGCACTCGGGGCTTTCACATTGGGGTGGATTGGGGGCCATTTTTTTAGGCGCTTTACAGACGCTATTTTTAGCTAAATGGCACCTGTAAAGCGCCTCAGTGTGAAAGTAGCCTGTATTAAGCTGCTCACCTCACTGTTTAACTTGTGTTTTATCAGCGGATCAAACACAGTAGTTTCCCTCTGGGGATATACGAAAGAGCTGGCGTAATGCTGACACTTGGAATCCTCTTAACCTTTACAAATCCTCTGTCTGGTATTAAGACCCTCCAAATGAGCACCGATCAGCAGGCATATGAAAGAGAATGGCAGACATCTAGTGCTCTCCGTATAAAATCCATACATGTGAGCTCTGGAAGTAGGCCTTTACTGTGAACCCCCCCACACACTACTTTCCTGGACAGCTGTCAGCAGATTGTTCTTCTGTAAGACGTACCAGAGATTCCTGTACTGCACATGATGTCTCGGCAGGCCTACACAACAATATAAGACCAAAACTAAAATGCATACATTTTTGGTCTGATTATGTACAGAGCTGTGATGTGATCTATGCCATCCTGTGATGAATGGAGGTTTCCAGGCAGCCATCAATTTGTGCCCAAGTTAGTGGAGTAATAGAGGAGCACATCTTGGATATAGATGCCTGTGTAAAGGAATGCTAATTGTAGCTCCTGCTGCTGGTAAAACCTGGTTGGGGGATGTTATAACATAGGGGTCAATGACAAACAGACCTATCATTTTGCCTGAAAATCTCATTTCATGGTGCACATTAGTCTTATTGTATGAATCAGAATGTTGCTGACCAAAGAATGTATTATAAATATAAATTTGTAATACTGTATAGAGACATATATTGATTGGAAATTGACTATACATTTTCTTATATTGTTTCTTTTTCTTTTTTAATTGTGAGATGTGATGCTTACATCTCAGTTGCTGCTATTTTGGGAGCTATTGG
The DNA here is from genome assembly GCA_018402905.1 of Glandirana rugosa. NCBI lineage: Eukaryota > Metazoa > Chordata > Amphibia > Anura > Ranidae > Glandirana > Glandirana rugosa. The sequence continues at coordinate 789,714 of BLSH010389339.1, forward strand.
AAGATTTGCTGTATATATTTATAGTGCAGGGTAATGACACACATTGTATACAACTTGCAAAAGTGCAATAAAAAGGTTTATTTAAATACCTTGTAGGAAATGTGGATTTATTTCAATGAATTCAAAGTTACTCTACTGTTCTGGGTGTGTTCCAATGCTTCCCAGGTAAGTGCTGTTATTTAACCTGTTCAGCTCCGGAAGGGTTACCCCTCTTCATGGCCAGCAGTGTTAATTTTGGTAGCAAATTTCGATTTAGTTTTAGTCTTAGTTTTAGGACTAAAATGGCATTTTAGTTTTAATCCCATTTTAGTCTTCTGTAATTGTTTTAGTTTTAGTCGTATTTAGTCGACTAAAATCTCCAGTACATTTTAGATGACTAAAACGAATTTTAGTCATCTACAATTTAATGGGTGTAGTTAAATTGTAATGCATTATTTAAGCATGTCTCTACAATTTCCAAACTCATTATATACTGCTGCAATGAAAAATCAAATGTGATGTTATTTATGGCATTGAGGTATGAACATGCACTACAGACCAGTGTTCATGTTGACTAAAATTGCATTTTAGTCCCCTTTTTAGTCTTTTAACTAAAATGCCATTTTAGATTTAGACTTATTTTAGTCATCTCAATTATTTTATTTTTAGTCGTATTTTAGTAGACTAACATGGTATTAAAGTTAATGTAAACCCCAAAAAAAAATGTAATTAATAATTCTCTCTGGTAGAGTATAGCATGTCATGTCATCTGTGCCCAGTCTTGCCACAAACAGTTAATCTAACTGAGTAATAACCTTATCTTTTTTCAGGACGAGAATGTCTGACTAACAGGGAAATACACAGACATGAGTGACAAGCAATTTGCTTAACTCCTTCACACAGCAGAGAAAGTTTTACACTCCCCTCTCCCTCCCTCCTCAGCCTCTAAGTATAGAGGTGGGTGGAAAGTCTTGTGACATCACAACTCCATCCACCAAGCTCCAGCAAAGAGAGAAACCCATTAATTTCAGAGGCTTGCAGAGCTGCTAGTGCTTACGGGAAGGACATTTGCAAGGTAGGGATAGATGCAGGAGGCTTGCATGTATATATACATTAATACTGTGCCATTAGTTTATACCCAGTTGTATATTGTGTCTTCACTAAAAAGAATGCTGCATATATAAACTATTTAGAGTTACAAGATACACAGATTACTACAATTATGCATACATACATACACATTTGAACATGCTATCCATCTTTTCCTAGCAAATTCACTAGTCTGTATGCAATATGGATACACTAAAAGTAACTTGGCTTCCAACACAGCTGGTCCACAATTTCTATAGCAAACAGGCCTCCAGGCATTTCAAGTGATTACAGGGAAACCGGATCTTGGTCTTGGCAGCCTTTCTCTCTTCCGTAGTGTGGCTTCTAGTATTATTCCTTGGCAGAGATCTCATTTCAGCTTGTGATGTTGGGCTTTTATCTAGGAAAGTTTTGGAGCCATTTTCACAAGTGTGGATTCCTACATCAGTTTCAATGAGGAACACAATGGAGTTGATTTACTAAAACTGCAAAGTGCAAAATCTGGTGCAGCTCTGCATAGAAACCAATCAGTTTCCATTTTTTTTGTCAAAGCTTAACTGAGCAAGCTGAAGGCTACTATGCACAGCTGCACCACATTTTGCACTCTCTAGTTTTAGTTAAATCCCCCCCCCCCCCCCATTCTGTCTACAAACACTATAAATGGCAGTGCAGTAGCATAAATGCCGTCGGGTCAAATATGTCAAAAGCTTGTGTCGTGTCATCATTAATTGATATAGACAGAACTACATATATCGGTATCTTATATACAAGTTTTTGTAAGGGGTGGTGGGCTCACCTTTTATATTGCTTCAACCCCTATTGTTATTACTTTTTATAACAGTTATGGGAGGGTTTGTGTTTCCCTTATCTGATCCACTAGCAGTATGTTACACTTGGTTAATTCACCTGGCTCGAATTTGCTATTGGCTGAAGTGTGTCAACTGGGATAGTTTTTCCTTTCCTTGATGGATACTAGTACATGTACAACAAGAATGTAAGAAAATCTATGGAATGTATTTAAAAAATTCCCACTGATTTAAAGACTCAGGTATGTACTGTAGGTAAAGGTATGTGTTAGAGCATTTTCTAATTTGCATTGTAGCACATTTTTACGCATTTTTATTATCCTATTGGACATGCCTCATTTTTCATATCAGAGCACAACACACCGCAGAGATCTGAACAGCCTCATTGAATAATACTGATTCTTTGGACAAATGGATTGTTTTGCTTCACAACACATGCGTTAAATCGCAAAAGGTGAACGAGGCCTAACGCTGCATTTACACAGGCATACTAGAGCATACACCTGTGCGAGAACCATGTTTGCCTGCAAGGAGATGCACAGGTGTTGTGTACATCCCTGTCTAGGCAGTCCCATTCTTGTCAGTTGGGATGCAGCAACTGCACGGACACAGCCGTCGCTCTCAATTTGATAGCCATGCAAGTGCACAACCCTGAATGCAGACAGTGTGTGTGTGTGTGTGGAGCCATGCACCTGCACTGCTGTCAAACAGGGAGCAGCAGCTGTGTCCGTGCAGTTACTGCCCCCCAATTGACAAGAATGGAATTGTTGCATGGAAATGCACAGAACACCTATACATTCCCGTTTAGGCAAACCTGGTCCTTGTTTTCTCCCGGACAGTCTGGTTTTTGAATGATGTGTTTGGGTTTCCATCTTCCTCAGACCCGGACACATCATTCACCCCGGACTGCACGGAGTGACAAGTCTGATCGCCATCTGATCTCACTCCTCTCCACAGCAGCCTGTGTCAGAACGGCGAGTGTCAGTGATTCAAAGCTCCTCCTTCGCTGCTCTATATACACTCTGTACAAAGTTTTTTATACTGTGTAGATGGACAGGGAGGAGGGGGAGAGAGTGGCTGGGAAGGACAACTTAAAGAATGTGTAGTGTGATTGGGGGGTTAAGAGGGTATGTGTGGGGGGGGGGCACTTTAGCTAGAAGTGTGGGTTGGATTTGAAATCTGACAACCCCCTTCCAGTACTATCCCTCTCCCCCCAGCACGTA